>OX465593.1:29616660-29891660 GCA_950022655.1 Alentia gelatinosa
ACCTTGTCTCCTACAGAGAATTCATGCTCTTGGGATTTCATATCAAATTGGTCCTTCATCTTTCTTTGGGCTTCTTTCAGGTTTTCACGTGCTAACTCACAAACACGAACTAGGCTGGTTCTAACTTTGGAAACATAATCCAAGACATTGTTGTTTTCAGGGTTATCTCCTAACCAATGTTCCTTCAATACCTTCAATGGACATCGCACTGTATGACCAAAGACCAGCTCAAAAGGACTGAATCCCAATGATTCTTGAACAGTCTCTTGAGCAGCAAACAACAACATACCAATACCTTCATCCCAATCTTTCTCATTCTCAAAGCAGTAAGTTCTCATCATGTTCTTGAGGGTGCAGTGGAATCTTTCCAATGCATCTTGAGACTCTGGATGGTAAGCACTGGACTTAACCTGCTTTATACCTAGTTCATGAACTACTTGTTCGAACAAGCCAGACATGAAGTTTGAGCCTTGATCAGACTGAATCTCTTGTGGAAGGCCAACCAGTGAGAAGAAATTAATCAAAGCTTTGACTATCTTTGGGGCAGAGATATTTCTGAGTGGTATAGCCTCAGGAAATCTTGTAGAAGCACACATTATTGTGAGCAAGTACTGATTACCAGATCAAGTTTTGGGCAGAGGACCTACACAGTCAATAATGACATGGCTGAATGCTTCTCCCACTGCGGGAATGGGCCGTAATGGAGCAACAGGGATCTTTTGATTAGGTTTCCCAACCATTTGACATGTGTGACAGGTTCTACAAAATTGGGCAAGATCTTGGCTCATCTTAGGCCAAGCTCTTCTTCTGAAAGTGCATGACGGGTAAGTGATAAAACCTCAGGATCTTGCCTTTGTTCAGCAATCAACTTACTCCTGCCAAGAGAGACTTCATTATCCAAGTTAGTCTTTTCATCATTTTCACTTGGCCCTGGTTGAGAACTAAGAAAAGGATGACCTTCAAGGTGTTCATCCTTTGAGTTGATAAATGTCTGAGACAAATCAATGATATCATCCTCAGTCTCAACATCCACAGAATGTTTTTGGCTTAACATTTTAACCTGAGCCCTAGTCACAGCACAAGAGGGATAAACTTCACCTATCTCTTCATCAATGACATCATCTTCTGATGACAAAGTGACTGGCTCAAGAACCATTTTGGGTTCTACAAAGACTTTTCCCCCTGCCAGATCATTTCCTAGCAACATTGATACACCGTCAACTGGCAGATCAGATTTTACTGCAACTTCAACAGACCCTGATACCAAATCAGACTCTAATCTGATCATGTGAAGAGGAACATTCATGAAACCACACTCAACACCACGAATAATGACATATTCACCAGTGGCTGAACTTGAACTGAAAGGCAAAGCATTTTCTAAAATCATAGATTGAGATGCCCCAGTATCTCTTAAGATATGAATGGGGACAGAATCTGCAGTGTCACTACCTAGAGACACATTACCTTCAAGTACAAATGGCTTGTATTCCTCTCTGACATCAGTCACCTTATCAGCAACAAATGGCACAATGACACACTCTGACTTTTTAGACGATATAAATGCATTGGTCTTAGGCTCAGCTTTCTTCTTCTTCAGTGCCCAACACTCAGACATAATGTGACCCAGTTTGTGACAGTAATGACATTTTAGACCTGAACTCCTTCCTGAGTACTCACCTTTTGGCTTTACACTAGAATTCAGATCTTTGCTATCACCACCTTTTGCTCCCTAACTAGAATTGCTCCCTTGGGATGCACTCTTCTTTTGTTGAACACTAGTCTTATGGGTTATAGCATAATCATCAGCCAGAGTGGACATTTCATGCAAGGACATTACTTTCTTTTCATCAAGGTAAGTTTTGAGATCACTGTATGTGCACCGCTTGAATTCTTTGACAAGGCACAGTTGTTTGAGTTTATCAAAACTATCTTCCACTTCCATAGATTTGCACCACCTGTCAAAGTACACTTCCTTTTCATGAGCAAACTCTACATAGGTTTGATTATCTTGCTTATGGTAACTCCTAAACTTCTGATGATATGCCTCAGGAACCAGTTCATAAGCTTTGAGAACAGCAGCTTTGACCTTTTCATAATCTAGACTGTCATGCAAAGATACTGCTGAATAAGCTTCCTGAACTTTACCCCTCAAAACACTCTGTAACATCAGTGCCCACTTCTCTTTTGGCCATTTCATGCTTAGGGCAACCTTCTCAAAATGTTGAAAGTACTTGTCAACCTCCTTTTCATTGAATGGTGGCACTAGCCGTAAATCTTTACTGACATCACAAATATTTCTTTGGTTTGTCCTCTCAGAAGCAAGCTGTAGTTCCATTTCCTTAAGCCTAAGTTCTTTGTCAGCCTGAATACGATCATGCTCTCTTTCCCTTTCAGATTGAATCTGAGCAAGCTCTTTTTCAGCCTGAATTCGAGCATGTTCTACTTCTAGTTGTTTGAGTTTGATCTCAGTAGTATCTATATAGGTCGAGTATAGCACATCGAGCGAAAACACGGGTCGAGTATAGCACACCTGCAAAACCTGGGTCAAGTATAGCATAGTACAAATTATGTATCGACCCGTGTTTTCGCTCGATGTGCTATACTCGACCTATAATAGGTTAGGAGTATTGACTTCTATGGGCTATAATAGGTGGTTTACCTTTACTTCCGAATATCTTTGTTAGAAACGGTTACTACTATGTTTAAAGCAAAAACCTTGGGTTAAGTATCGAGCGAAAGACTGTTCAGTATAGCACACTTTACAAAACCTTGGATCGAGTATGAGTATGTGAGCTTTGCAAGTGGAGTTTATTTTGGTTTAAAGTCGGGCTCTTAAAAGAGCCCTGCAAAAATTATCCTTTCAGTAGGCGATCGAAAGGTAAGCAAGCAGAGTCAGCACAAAAAAAAAGACAAGCGTTCCCCGCTTTGTCAAATTATAGAATCACACAGTTGAATGGTGATTTTGGTGTATAGCGAAACGTGGTACGCATATATTTGAAGGCCCGATTCATGTTTTGCAAAAGGTGTCACAAACCCTCGATTTCCATATCTTGGGAGATACACCTCGTTTATAATAGAGTTGTATATTAGTTTTAACCGCCCTTCATAATTCCAGTTTAAGCATCCTTCATAATTACATTTACTTAACCTAATAACGCTAAACAAGATTAAATTGGATCGATAATGTTTATATGAGCAGACTGTTTGAGGCGACCTCTAGCGGATAGATTTGATAATGTTTATAAATAAGTAGATTGTTTGAAGCGACCTCTAGTGGATAGATGAGGTGTTAATGTTTATAATGCGTAAACACGGTAGCAGATACACTGGTTACCTGAGCTACATGTACTACGTTAGTTATTTGTAATGGATAGTTTTAGGTGGAATATTAGTAGAGATATCAGGCTATATAATAATAGATGATTTACCTATATTTTTGAATACCTTTAGAATTATTACTATTTATGTTTGAAGCAAAACCTTGGATTAAGTATGTAGAGGTTTGCAAGTGGAGTTTATTTTGGTTTAAAATCGGGCTCTTAAAAGAGCCCTCCAAAAATTATCCTCTCTGTAGGTCATTGAAAGAGGTAAGAAGGCAGAGTCAGCACAAAAAAAAGACAAGCGTTCCCCGCTTTGTCAAATAATAAATCACACAGTTGAAGGTGATTTTTGGTGTACAGTGTAACGTGGTACGCATATATTTGAAGGGTGGATTTATGTTCTGTGAAAGGTGTCACAAACCCTCGATTTCCATATCTTGGGAGATACACCTCGTTTATAATGAAGTTGTATATTAGTTTTAACCACCCTTCATAATTCCAGTTTTAAGCATCCTTCATAATTGCATTTACTAACTAAGCGACGCTAGACAAGATTAAAATTGGATCGACAATGTTTATATGAGCAGACTGTTTGAGGCGACCTCTAACGGATAGATTCGATAATGTTTTATATATAGTAGACTGTTTGAAGCGACCTCTAGTGGATAGATTTGATAATGTTTTATATGAGTAGATTGTTTGAAGCAACCTTTAGCGAATAGATGAGGTGTTAATGTTTTATATAAAACAAAATACAATAGTAGATACGATACTCACCCGAGCTAGCTATATATGGTTGAGTATAGCTTTGCAGTGAAGTTCTGCAAGGAGAGTTTATTTTGGTTTTAAGATCGGGCTCTTAAAAGAGCCCTTCAAAAATTAACCTCCCAGTTGGCGGCTGAAAGGTTCAGTGAACAGAGGAAAGGTTATCGAGAGAAAGTAAACAGGGAGAAAGGAAAAGACAAAGCATTCCCCGCTTTGTCAAATGAAACAAATCACAAGGTTGAAAGGTGATTTGGTGTACAGTGCAACGTGGTACGCATATATTTAAAAGGTGGATTTATGTTTTGCAAAAGGTGTCGCAAACCCTCGATTCCATATCTTGGGAGATACACCTCGTTTATAATAGAGTTGTATATTAGTTTTAACCGCCCTTCATAATTCCAGTTTTAAGCATGCTTCATAATTACATTTACTTAACCTAATGACGCTAAACAAGATTAAATTGGATCGATAATGTTGATATGAGCAGACTGTTTGAGGCGACCTCTAGCGAATAGATTCGATAATGTTTATAAATAAGTAGACTGTTTGAAGCGACCTCTAGTGGATAGATGAGGTGTTAATGTTTCATATGCGTAAAACACGGTAGCAGATACACTGGTTACCTGAGCTACATGTACTACGTTAGTTGTTTGTAATGGATAGTATTAGGTGGAATATTAGTAGAGATATCAGGCTATACAATATAGATGATTTACCTATATTCCAAATACCTTTAGAATGATCACTATTTATGTTTGAAGCAAAACCTCGGATTGAGTATGTGAAGGTTTGCAAGTGGAGTTTATTTTGGTTTAAAATCGGGCTCTTAAAAGAGCCCTACAAAAATTATCCCCTCAGTAGGTCACCGAACGGCAAGCTAGCAGCAAAGTACAAAAAAAGACAAGCGTTCCCCGCTTTGTCAAATAATAATCACACAGTTGAAAGGTGATTTTGGTGTACAGCGAAACGTGGTACGCATATATTTAAAAGGTGGATTTATGTTTTGCAAAAGGTGTCGCAAACCCTCGATTCCATATCTTGGGAGATACACCTCGTTTATAATAGAGTTGTATATTAGTTTTAACCACCCTTCATAATTCCAGTTTAAGCATCCTTCATAATTGCATTTACTTAACCTAATGACGCTAGACAAGATTAAATTGGATCAATAATGTTCATATGAGCAGACTGTTTGAGGCGACCTCTAGCGGATAGATTCGATAATGTTTATAAATAAGTAGACTGTTTGAAGCGACCTCTAGTGGATAGATGAGGTGTTAATGTTTCATATGCGTAAAAACACGGTAGCAGATACACTGGTTACCTGAGCTACATGTACTACGTTAGTTGTTTGTAATGGATAGTATTAGGTGGAATATTAGTAGAGATATCAGGCTATATAATATAGATGATTTACCTATATTCCAAATACCTTTAGAATGATCACTATTTATGTTTGAAGCAAAACCTCGGATTGAGTATGTGAAGGTTTGCAAGTGGAGTTTATTTTGGTTTAAAATCGGACTCTAAAAAGAGTCCTACAAAAATTTACCTCCCAGGTGGCCGCTGAAAGGTTAGTGAAGTGAGAATGGAAATTAAAGACAAGCGTTCCCCGCTTTGTCAAATTAAAGAATCATACAGTTGAATGGTGATTTGTTGTATAGTGAAACGTAGTACGCATATATTTGAAGGCCTGATTCATGTTTTGCAAAAGGTGTCGCAAACCCTCGATTTCCATATCTTGGGAGATACACCTCGTTTATAATGAAGTTGTATATTGATTTTAACCACCCTTCATAATTCCAGTTTTAAGCATCCTTTATAATTACATTTACTTAACCTAATGACGCTAAACAAGATTAAATTGGATCAATAATGTTTATATGAGCAGACTGTTTGAGGCGACCTCTAGCGGATAGATTCGATAATATTTATATATGAGTAGACTGTTTGAAGCGACCTCTAGTGGATAGATGAGGTGTTAATGTTTTATAGGAGCAAACGCTGTAGTGGATATGCTACTTGCTTTATATATTTATGTTAATTGCTGTGTACTATTTGTATGAGGTAACTACTGTACGGTGGTTCGATTCCACCCCATGGTGATATAATAAATGCTGGTTGCAAAGAGGACAGTTTACCATGTGGTCCCGCAGTAGATACACGTACATAAACAATGGAGAAGTATTATGCCCCAGTCATACTGACGTAAAGCTTTAACGTTTTAGTACGTTTTAACGCTTCTTAATGCTTGTTTACGCTTTTGTATGCATTTGTGACATTACCGCGTTTATTTACGCATTTTAAATACGTAGAGATAAGTTTAAAATTTTAAAACTCATTCTGATACAGCGTTATTACGTTTTACATTCCTTACGCATTCCGACTTTTACGTATGTTTGCGTTTTACCACGTGTCAGACGCATTTGTACATTTCAAATTTACGTAAGTCTGCGTTTACCATGTGTTAAAACGCATTTGTACATTTAAATGCGTAAAAAACGTAGACGTGCGTACACGGACCCCGCAGTAGATACACGTACATAAAACAGTGGGGAAGTAATGCCCCAGTCACACTGGCATAAAACGTCGTTTTTACACATTTGAAGGTTGTGAGTTCCGCGTATTTGGTACGCAAATCAAACGCATTATCTTTTAGTACGCAATCCAGTCACACTGGCGTAAATTTTGATGTTTTACTACGTATTTAAGGTGGTGGGGACCACGTATCAGCTACGGTACGTAAGTCTGCGTTACCACGTGTCAGAACGCATTTGTACATTTTAAATGCGTAGAAACGTAGACGTGCGTACATGGAAAACGACGTTTTACGCCAGTGTGACTGGGGCATAACGCTTTTTAACGCATTGTGGCGTTTTTTAATGCATTCCGACTTTATTTACGCATCTCCACGTTTCCGTGCATTGTCGCACATTTTAGATTTAAATGCGTAGAAGTACGTAGAGGTGTGTACACACAGTGGTCCCACAGTAAATACGTGTACGTGGTAAAACAATGAGAGAATTAAGAGAGGTCATATGTTATCACTTATAGACGTGTTCGCTGTTAAGATTATATGAGACAGCTATAATCTAAATGGTATAGACGTGTTCGCTTTTAAGATTATATGAGACAGCTACAATCTAAATGGAGCGGGTGAGGAACTCACCCAGTTTCTTGGATTTTGTGGTAGTAAAAACTTATAGCTCACTATTATAGAAGTATTATTCCACTGTAATGCAATTTATTTCTATGAACGTTTGGTTGAAATATATAGTCATATACTTTAATGCTTTATACATGATGTAATGATATTTATAAAAGTCATATAAATGTATTATGAGTGATGTTTATATAGACACTTATCATTAGTGATGTTTCCTTATGAGACACCATATAGAATGATGTATCATAAGTGATGTTCTCATATAAGACACCCATCATTAGTGATGTTTTTATGAGATACCATATAGAATGATGTATCATAAGTGATGTTCTCATATTATTAGTGATGTTTTTTCAAAAGACACCATATAAAATGATGTATCATGAGTGATGTTCTTTATATAAGACACCTGTCATTAATGATGTTCCTCATGAGAGACCATATAGAATGCTGTATCATGAGTAATGTTTTTACATAAGACAACTATCATTAGTGATGTTTTATGAAAGACCATATAGATCTTATATATTTATGAGATACCATATAAAATGATGTATCATAAGTGATGTTCTCATATAAGACACCTATTATTAGTGATGTTTCCTCATAAGACACCATATAAAATGATGTATCACGAGTGATGTTCTTTATATAAGACACCTGTCATTAATGATGTTCCTCATGAGAGACCATATAGAATGATGTTTTTACATAAAACAACTATCATTAGTGATGTTTATGAGAGACCATATAGATCTTATATATAAGACACCATATAGATATGTCTCATTAATGATATTCCTCATAAGACACCATATAATGGGACATAAGTGATATTTTTGGAACTCACTCAGTCTCTTGGTTTTTGTGGGTGTGAAACATATAGATAGATGTTTAATTAGCGATGTTCTCATTTAAGATACCAATAGATATCATTATTAATGATATTTTCATAGACATTATATAGATGTGACACAAGTGATGTTCTCATAATAAGACACTATCATTAGTGATGCTCTCATATAAGACACTCATCATTAGTGATGTTCTTTATGAGACACCATATAAAATGATGTATCATGAGTGATGTTTTTATATGAGACACTCGTCATTAGTGATGTTTTTTTATAAACATCATATATATGCGTTATTAGTGATGTTCCTCATATAAGACACCATATCATGTCTTATATTGCATGAATAGACTAAACAAATAGCGTATTTCTATAATAAATCATTGCTAAAGATCTTGGGGAAAGTTTTATGCGTAGTCTTGCTTCCTAGCACCTCTCTACCCCCTCCCACCAAGTGCTAATTCCTTTCAGGGGGGGAATATCTTCGTGGGAGATATTTCCTTTCTATCCAGCTTTGTTTTATATGTAATGATTGTAAATCACATTAGTCGCTCTCCTTTGAGAATGACGCACTTGCGTTCTGAGAATTATGCATGAGCGTCACCGACGTCCTTTCTATGATAGGTTAGTTTCTTTCCTTCTTAGAATAGAGATCAGTGATTGGTGGGAATATTAAATTTTCCATAATGAGGTAATTTCCATATATAAGCTTTATGCATTAGATTCATCTACAAGTGCGCGGTCGATTCATGTAAGCACCATATCAAGACTCATAAGATTATCAAGACTCAGAAGATTTGGGCGCATATCACCTCCACATACAAGTAAGTTTATGTGAACTTAATTTTAGGAATAATTCACAAATCATGAGCAACTTTGAACTTATTTATTAAGGTTATAGGATAGGTAGAATACATGCGGTATGCTTTTATTCACCTCTCTTTACATGTCTCGAATTAAGTGTTCGTTATCTTTACGATAGAGAGCTTAGCTGAAACATTAACAGCTGAGATTTTAACAGTCTACACTTAGCAGTGCGAATAACAACAGATTTAACGGTTATCTTACTTTTTAGACAATGTGCTAACATCGCTGATAGAGAACACTTATAGCGTAGAGCCGTGACGCCCCCTAGGAGATATTTGTAGAGACGCAACGCTCCCTAGGAGATATTCATGAATCTACTAACTTTACTAGTTAAAGTCTCAAATTATTTCCATCGTGGAAATGACTATCACACCTATTTAAAGTCTCAAATTATTTCCATCGTGAAATGACTATTAGACCTATCAAAGTCTCAAATAACTATCAAGTCCTAACTTTTCACTGTAGAATTTATTGTGAAATGACTATCAGACCTATCAAAGTCTCAAATTATTTCCATCGTGAAATGACTATCAGACCTATCAAAGTCTCAAATAACTTAACCCATGTTGAGAGGGTAAATGTTTGATACGAATAACCTTGAACTATGACATAGTTCGATCGCAGTCTGAACGTTCTCTTCTACTCGATGGTGTACCCCAGGAGCATTAAACTAAAGATCTAAGGCAGTGTAATCCCTTATCAATAGAGCATGTCAGAATCTAACTTTAGCGCGTGCTGATAATCAGACTCTATTTCCATTGTGGAAAATGACTATCACACCTATCACATCAGCGTGTGCTGATAATCAGACTCTATT
Source organism: Alentia gelatinosa (assembly GCA_950022655.1). NCBI lineage: Eukaryota > Metazoa > Annelida > Polychaeta > Phyllodocida > Polynoidae > Alentia > Alentia gelatinosa. The sequence continues at coordinate 29,626,453 of OX465593.1, forward strand.
TCCATCGCGGAAATGACTATCACACCTATCACATAGTCTCAAATTACTTCCATCGCGGAAATAACTATCAGACCTATCAAAGTCTCAAATATTTCCATCGTGGAAATGACTATTACACCTATCAAAGTCTCAAATTATTTTATCGTGAAATGACTATCAGACCTATTAAAGTCTCAAATAACTTAACCCGTGTCGAGAGGGTAAATGTTTGATACGAATAACCTTGAACTATGACATAGTTCGATCGCAGTCTAAACGTTCTCTCCTACTCGATGGTGTACCTCAGGAGCATTAAACTAAAGATCTCAGGCAGTGTAATCCCCCATCAATAAAGCATGTCAGAATCTAACTTTAGCGTGTGCTGATAATTAGACTCTATTTCCATCGCGGAAAATGACTATCACACCTATCACATTAGCGTGTGCTAATAATCAGACTCTATTTATCGCGGAAATGACTATCACACCTATCACATAGTCTCAAATTATTTCCATCGCGGAAATAACTATCAGACCTATCAAAGTCTCAAATATTTCCATCGTGGAAATGACTATCACACCTATTACATAGTCTCAAATTATTTCATCGCGAAAATGACTATTACACCTATCAAAGCAAGCAGTGGCGCCGACTGGTAGATCTTAGTCGCATTCCGTGTGTTGATTGAAATCCCCCCACGAGACGATAGATGGCGTAACGAACACCTATGAGCTATGTTTTTATATAGTCGACCACTGGCGGTTCAAACAAAGTGAACCGGGTAAAATTCAATCTTTGATATCTCCGTTAATATTTCACCTAGAAACTCGTATCTTGTGTCAAACAAAAGGCGCTCGCATGCTCTAACTCACGTATCAACTTTTATTTACCCTCATCAAGTTTTTATAGAGCTTAGAGTGGAAATGTGACACTGAGCTTCGATTCCAACAACAGATTTAACGGTTATCTTACTTTTTAGACAATGTGCTAACATCGCTGATAAAGAACACTTATAGCGTAGAGCCGTGACGCCCCCTAGGAGATATTTGTAGAGACGCAACGCTCCCTAGGAGATATTCATGAATCTACTAACTTTACTAGTTAAAGTCTCAAATTATTTCCATCGTGGAAATGACTATCACACCTATTTAAAGTCTCAAATTATTTCCATCGTGAAATGACTATTAGACCTATCAAAGTCTCAAATAACTATCAAGTCCTAACTTTTCACTGTAGAATTTATTGTGAAATGACTATCAGACCTATCAAAGTCTCAAATTATTTCCATCGTGAAATGACTATCAGACCTATCAAAGTCTCAAATAACTTAACCCATGTTGAGAGGGTAAATGTTTGATACGAATAACCTTGAACTATGACATAGTTCGATTGCAGTCTGAACGTTCTCTTCTACTCGATGGTGTACCCCAGGAGCATTAAACTAAAGATCTAAGGCAGTGTAATCCCTTATCAATAGAGCATGTCAGAATCTAACTTTAGCGCGTGCTGATAATCAGACTCTATTTCCATTGTGGAAAATGACTATCACACCTATCACATCAGCGTGTGCTGATAATCAGACTCTATTTCCATTGCGGAAATGACTATCACACCTATCACATAGTCTCAAATTATTTCCATCGCGGAAATAACTATCAGACCTATCAAAGTCTCAAATATTTCCATCGTGGAAATGACTATTACACCTATCAAAGTCTCAAATTATTTTATCGTGAAATGACTATCAGACCTATTAAAGTCTCAAATAACTTAACCCGTGTCGAGAGGGTAAATGTTTGATACGAATAACCTTGAACTATGACATAGTTCGATCGCAGTCTAAACGTTCTCTCCTACTCTATGGTGTACCTCAGGAGCATTAAACTAAAGATCTCAGGCAGTGTAATCCCCCATCAATAAAGCATGTCAGAATCTAACTTTAGCGTGTGCTGATAATTAGACTCTATTTCCATCGCGGAAAATGACTATCACACCTATCACATTAGCGTGTGCTAATAATCAGACTCTATTTATCGCGGAAATGACTATCACACCTATCACATAGTCTCAAATTATTTCCATCGCGGAAATAACTATCAGACCTATCAAAGTCTCAAATATTTCCATCGTGGAAATGACTATTACACCTATCAAAGTCTCAAATTATTTCCATCGCGGAAATAACTATCAGACCTATTAAAGTCTCAAATATTTCCATCGCGGAAATGACTATCACACCTATTACATAGTCTCAAATTATTTCATCGCGAAAATGACTATTACACCTATCAAAGCAAGCAGTGGTGCCGACTGGTAGATCTTAGTCGCATTCCGTGTGTTGATTGAAATCCCCCCACGAGAAGATAGATGGCGTAACGAACACCTATGAGCTATGTTTTTATATAGTCGACCACCGGGCGGTTCAAACAAAGTGAACCGGGTAAAATTCAATCTTTGATATCTCCTAAATATTTCACATAGAAACTCGTATCTTGTGTCAAACAAAAGGCGCTCGCATGCTCTAACTCACGTATCAACTTTTATTTACCCTCATCAAGTTTTTATAGAGCTTAGAGTGGAAATGTGACACTGAGCTTCGATTCCAGAAAAGGGGCGGTTCAAACGCGAGTTGTGTTTTATAGTCAAGTACCACCGGGCGGTTCAAACAAAGTGAACCGGGTAAAATTCAATCTTTGATATTTCTGTTAATATTTCACCTAGAAACTCGTATCCTGCGTCAAACAAAAGGCGCTTACATGCTTTAACTCACGTACCAATTTTATTTACTTTCATCAAGTTTTCATAGAGCTTAGAGCGGAAATGTGACACTGAGCTTCGATTTCAGAAAGGGGCGGTGCAAACATCATCGCTGAGTCGCATTCCGTGTGTTGATTGAAATTCCCCCACGAGACAATAGATGGCGTAACGAACGCCTATGAGCTATGTTTTTATATAGTCGACCACCGGGCGGTTCAAACAAAGTGAACCGGGTAAAATTCAATCTTTGATATCTCCGTTAATATTTCACCTAGAAACTCGTATCTTGTGTTAAACAAAAGGCGCTCGCATGCTCTAACTCACGTATCAACTTTTATTTACCCTTATCAAGTTTCCATAGAGCTTAGAGCGGAAATGTGACACTGAGCTTCGATTTCAAAAAGGGGCGGTGCAAACATCATCGCTGATTGGTCGACAACAATTATATAGTTTCGCCTATGCCATACGGCTTTAATCGGGGTGCGTCCTAACAGGTCCGTGACTTTGATCATATTTTTACAAATTCTAGTCTCGCTGGTTGTCGACACCAGCAAAACCCGGAGAGTTCCCAATAGACCCTTTTCACACTGGCGCCATCTTGTAATGGCCGCCTCAGTTAAGGATTTCTGAAAGCCGTTAAACTGCATTAATTCTGGGTTACGGGTCACGGGTCTATCACCATATAACGTCGGTAATCAGCGAAAACTGGAACTTGCAAAACAGACTTGATTACGGGATACCTCAATAGGGTCTATAAGAATTTTATCGGAGTTTATCGGGGATTATTTGAAATTTCTCGTTGGGGTTTAATCGTGGTTTGTTGGCACGTCCTAAATGCTTAAAAGCTTGTAAGATGCTTTCTCTTGCTAAATAATTATATTTTATTTATTTCAGGTGAAGTTGACGCATATATATATATATATATATAACAAGATCATGTAAGTATTATTTATAATGTCAGATAAAGTGGTTGCATTTGCTGAAAAATTGGATGAAAATAATCAGGTAATCTCTGCATGTAATTGTTTTTTTTGTGTAAATCATCATTGTAGACTGATAAGTAAAGATTTTTTTCCAATATTGCGAAAAATCTGTCCTCCATATACTGAAATCAATTTTGATAAAATTACAAAAACAAGTAAAGCCGCCTTAGAACTAAATAAAAAATTATATATTTTCCCTTCATTACATGAAACGTGTATAGAATTTATTTCTTTTTCATATGAGCTGAATCAGCTTGCAAAAAATACTGTCCCCGCTAATATTTATGAAGATTTAGAAATTTTTATTCAAAATCAATTTTCATTTTCTCAACATACTAAGGCAACACAAGACATGATTCATTTAATGACAGCTGTAACTTTAATGTGTCATCATTTAAGCTATTACATTTATTATGAAGACTCTACAATTTTATGTTAAATATGAAAATGAAAAAAACTCCAAAGAAATAATCTGTTCTTGCTCAACGTGTAATATAATTGGTAATCCCCTTTTAAAAATTTCAGAAATTAGTGAAAAATGTATTGAAAGATTACATGAAAAAAAAATAGACAAAAGAACTATTTTTAATTTAAATACAAAGCTTTATTCCATTCTTATAGAACCTCCAACTGTGTTTAAATTTGGAACTACTTGTCAGCAGTTAGATTACTTTTATAACTTAACACAGCTAGTACCCACTATATTAATTATTACACATCATCATAAATATAAAATGAGAATTGTTGATTAATAGATTAAAAGCAACATTATTAAATGGAAACGGGAAAGTTAATTTTTCTTACAAAAAATAACCCAATAGAGGGTAATGAAATTAATTGTGAAATATGTAAGTGCAAAAAGTGTTCAAATTTAATAATAACTGATTTTGATAAACAATGTATTGAATGTTTCCAAATAAAATATATAAATCCAAGAGAAATATATAATATAAATATAAAACTGAGTGAGATGGTGAGAGATCAGAGTGATTATATATCAATGAGGAGTGTTGATTTCATAGACCATATTAATTACGTTAATAGAGGGTCAACTATTTTAACTTTAATGATTCATCATCCATACAGCATTGTTTTATATACCTAATATTATTTCATGAAGGTGGAATATAATATAAACTTAATAATATTGGGTATGTCATGTTCTCCTACATGCATAATAAATATAGATTCTTTATATAAAAAGAACCCTTTTAAATGTAAAATTTATAATGGTTGCGCTATCTTAAAAGAGAAAGATTATACTTTAAAAATAACCTCTACAGCTTTCATTAGTTTTTTTTTGGGTAAATCTTTTTCATATATTATATATAATATTAAAGATTTTATAAAAAAAAACACTAAAACCAATATCTCCTTTTTTTTCTCTTGAAATACATGAAGCTTGTATTTATGTGAGAACTATTCAATTAACATTTAAGTTCATATTTGAAAGAGATATTTCATTTTGTCATTTTTGTTGGAAATTTTATAATGAATATAACAGTAAATATGACATAAATATAAAAGAATCTAATGATGTAGAATCATATTGGGTATCTATTACAAATTCGTGTTCATTAAAAGAAAAAAACTATTCTTATTTTCGCATCAAATATAAATCATGTAAAAGTCCTTTGCTTACATTCTCTTATACCTTTGTTGGAACTTGCGTAACTAAAGATTTACTTCATTTTAAAGCAATATGTGATGATATTAAAAAGATTGAATAATTGAGTGTAAATATACTACATTATTAAAGATTATATAAATAACCTAAAATCATCTTGTAGTTTAATCGAAGTTTTAGGGTTGTTCCGAAATTCTGTGTGCTAGTTAATAGAGATTCTGTATGATAGTCTATCTATATACTAAATATGGAAAGTATTGTAGAAAGTATCATAGAGTGTATAGTTTTAAATCTGCTCGAAAAAGATAAAAATAATGATATATATTGGAAAAAAGTTTCCGAAGAGAAAAATCATATACTTCATATGATATATCTAAATGTTTTGCAAAACCATAAAAGTATATCTATAAAATATATGCCTAAAATAAAGAGCTACATATATGTTTCACTATATAAAAATCTAAAAAATGATATAAATACCAAGAAGATCAGTCAAAACATTAAGACATTAAATAGTAAAGAAATAAAAAGAAATGAAAAACAATGATGAATTATTTACTTCACCTTCAAACTATCTTAATTTTTCTGAAAATGTTCTTTCTGCTCTAAGTGAACAAGAAAAATCACTGTCGGATAGTGAGAGTGATAAAAATACAACTCCAATTTAAAAAAAAAAAAAAACTTAAAAGAAAGATCAGTAATCTTTTTAATGAAAAAAGACTTACAGATAGTGAAAGTGATAGAACTCTTTATAAAAAAGAAAGAGAAAAAAAAAAAAATAGTCCTAATAACAAGGTTTATAATGATATTGAATTATCATCTGAAAGTGAATTTCATTCTTCACCACCCAAAAAAGCCAATCTAGATCAAATATTAGAAAATGATTTAAGAATAAGTTCATCTTCTTCCTCTTCTTCAGCAGATGATGATAAGAAAACTATAAATGAAAAAAATGAATTTGATATAGAATATGAAAAACTAAGGAAAGCATCTCCACACACACCAAAAATTAAACTATCGGAAGAAGTAAATAATCTTAAAAAAATACCAGTAACTGGTACTATGTATCAAAAAGAGACAGATATTATTCAAGATAATTTATGTAAATATATCGAAATTACATCCAGGTTGCTAAAACATGCGGAAGTAATGCAACATAACATTCTTCCTGAAAATATAAATACTTGCTCTTGTTGTCCAATTCATTGTTCTACAGCATTATCCAAAGCTACTAAAAATAAAAGAGGACCTATAAAAAAAAAAAATTAATTAAATTATTTATATGTAAACATTGTAAGTTGACATATCCTTCTTTAACTATATTAAATTTACATAAGCAAAGGAAACATTTAACTTATGATCCTAAGAAATTACTTTTTTCTCCAGTATATCTCAGACCATCAAATGCATTAGAATATAAACTACAACCATAATATTTCTATTTCAGATTCAAATAATTATATCTTTATCTCAGGTAATTATATCTTATCAATATGAAAATAGAAAGAGGTAAAATTCATATACTTAGTAGTAGATCTGATTTTATACAAATCATGGCCCAATATGATTCTAAAATTGGGGAAAATTTAAATATTCAAAATATTCAATGTCCAGAATTTTGGGGCATAAATAAGAAAAAATTTGCGCAGATTTTGTACATATTATCATTAACCAAATACCAGAAAATATATGAGCTTCTAGATAAAATTCCTCTACATATACTGATATTGTCTGGAGATTATTTACAAAGCGATTTTATATTTGAATATTTATGGCGTAAAATGGAAAGCGATGCTTCATTTTCAGTAACTCTTTTAATTCATTTATGTTATTATTTGGGAGAAAACCACCCTCACACTGAAAAAGTGCTAAAATTCTTAGAGTTGTGTGTGAAAAAAGAAAAAAGTGAAATTTTAGATTTAATACGTGGTACATCAAACTATATCACTCGCAAATTGAATAAACTCATGCGGAATTATGTACGATATTCAACTTATAGAATGGCAAAAGTATATACTGATCAATGCAGCAAATGTCTTGAGGAGATTTCTTATGTAGAAAGATCAGAATCTATATATACGCAATGTTGTCTCAAACTTATGCAAAAAAAATGCTGGGAAGAATTTGGTATAAAATATGATGAATGTTATTTTTGTAAGTTCAATTATTTGCAAACAGTAGATACTAATAACGTAGATACTAATAGTCTTTATTTCAATCATAGAGTACATATTCTAAAGAAATATTTTCTGTTAGATGGGGCCGCTGTAAGCTCGTCCACACCTCCTGCGTGCTGAGTTGCTTCCCCCACTGAAACCGCTATGGTCACACAGTGGGGTGAGGCTCCGTAACAAAACAACTCTAGTGACAACGTGTGGCTGAAGCTGAGGAGAAGATGGATCTGCCTTATGCCGGCAGTCGCTTTATTATATATTGGAATACATTTAGACGTCACCACGGGTGAGTACGTCACACCTTCACATACCATTCCTTTTACAGATTATACCAGGCGTGGCAGCTGGTTACAAATATGGTTACAGTCACTTTATTGGTCACAAATAGTCACGTGCAAAGACAAGACGCTCTCCCTAATATAGAAACGTCGCTTCCGTCACACATGCAAAGACAAGACGCTCCCCCAAATATGGAGACGTCATTTCCGTCAGGGGGCCTCCATCCCATAATATGAAGGGAACCACAAAGATGTTTGCGTGTCCCTCCGGGAGGATCCTGACATGTCCTGTCACGTGCAACGTCTTGAGGTAAAATCTCCACATACACATAAGGATATATAGTAGCTTGGAAAATATATTAGCTTGGAATAGATAACAATTGTTAGGGAGGACAATATTTGTGAGGGAAAATAATAGCTTTAGTATTTCTCCCTTCTCATGCACCACAGGTATTCATCCCTAATTATTTACTACCACTGAAATCTTATTTCTCACATAAGAAGGATTACGGTTTTCCTTTATCATATAGAAGCATGCACACATGTTCCCCTTGAGAGCGTGAGAAAGCCGGACATGCGAGCAGGGGTTCTCACAAACAAGCTGTCATGAGCTCGTCATGAGCAACGACTTGTTGAGACTAGAGGCGGACACAACACGGATGTGCACATAAACACAGCCACGCGGAGACAGGAACTTTCCCACCGGCGACTTTCGCCTCTCTCTTCCATATAATATATATTTTCCCTGTCTGACCATGTTTAAATCGTATCTATAAAGGGGAAACATATATAGGCAGAGAATAAATAATAGGAAATATATATGTATATATATTAATACTTCTGGCCACATGCCCAGGAGAAACAATAAAAGAATAAAAAAAATAAAAGACTGGTTAAAGTGACCAGTTTCACTGGGTATTTCCTAGAAAGAAAAGAAATTCTCCTGTAAGGGTGCCGCTGTATCTTAATGTAACATACTATCTATAGCTAGACTTCAGTGATTTGCTTAATATTAGTTTTCCCAAGTTTTTCTGTGATATTGGCTATTTATGGCCGCACGCGACATTGGCATCGTCGTACACGACATTGGCATCGTTATACGCCATTGGCACCGTCATACGCGACATTGGCATCGTCATACGCGACATTGGCATCGTCGTACGCGACATTGGCATCGTCGTACGCGACATTGGCATCGTCGTACGCGACATTGGCATAGTTATATGCCATTGGCATCGTCGTACGCGACATTGGCATCGTCGTACGCGACATTGGCATCGTCGTACGCAACATTGGCATCGTCGTACGCGACATTGGCATCGTCGTACGCGACATGGCATCGTCGTACGCGACATTGGCATCGTCGTACGCGACATTGGCATCGTCGTACGCGACATTGGCATCGTCGTACGCGACATGGCATCGTCGTATGCGACATTGGCATCGTCGTACGCGACATGGCATCGTCGTACGCGACATTGGCAGGGCCGTACGTGACATCTGCCCCCCCACCTTAAAATAATCCGCAATCTTCCCCAGGTTGCTGATGATTTAAGACAAAAGAAGATGATTTCGGGACTTCAGTCACGGCTGCCATGTGCAGTGAGGAACACTCCCTAATTATGGCTACTTGGTGCAGCAAGGAACACTCCCTGTGCCCTGACTGGGAGTAAGAATGGGCATAATACCTCCGGATGGAGGTAGACATCAGGAAGTAGGGCCGGACCTCTTGACAGCAGTAGCTCGCCAAGTGATTTGGTCGACCATTCTATTGCCCCCGAAGAAGATATTGAAGGACAACTTCTTGGAATCTATTTTCCTTCCCCGAACATGATTAGTTCGGCAACCCACTGAGGTCAGGGTTTCAGCCCCCAAAGGAAATATCGAAGGACTACTTCATGGAAGGATAAGGAAATTCTTTTTTTTTTTTTTTTTTCAAACCTACGATTTGTCTAAGAAGAACTTAAATTGTCTAGAAAGGAAGGAACTTAACAAATTGTCTAAGAAGGAGGAAGGCACAACCGGTCGCGCCACAAGTTCTTATGCTACTCACATTATATTTTCACGAGCATTTTGCCGAGGGTTATATCATACACGCGCACTCGATCTCCTCTTCCTACAAATTATTTAGGAAGGAAGACTGGACAAGAAGGAAAATTGGAAAAATTGTTTGGGAAGAACTTAAAACTAAATTATTTGGGAAAAACTTAAAACTAAATTTGGTTGGGAAGAACTTAAAACTAGATTGTTTGGGAAAAACTTTTAAAAAAAACTTAAAACTAGGAGGAATAGGTCCTAGCGACCTTAAGGAACGTGCTATTGCTGGACGGCAAGTCTCCATTCAAACCAATCACTTGCCCAGCCAAGCGAGGTCCAAAGACGGGATCTATCAATACAAGGTGGAGTTTTAGACCTCCTCTCGACAGCCTTTCAATTCGAAAGAGACTAATCCGGGGGTTTTAGAGGGCCAACGCTGAAAGCACACCACAGCGTCTTGCAGACCTCTCGCTAACTCTCCAATATACCTGATGACCAGAGTCACCTTTAAACAGGGTAATATGCTTAGTTCATACGGCTCTATCTGTTTCTTGAAAACGACTATTCAACCCCAATTCTCTGTGTGATCGGAGGGGATGGGTGGTAATCTTATTACCGCATGGGAAGGAATCCCCAAAAGGTCACGGCACCTGTATTGCCTCATGGCCATTCCCCAATTCACCAGGTCCGTCTGAACCCTTCCGTTACCCTGCAGTACCGTCCCACAAAACGTGCACGTTTCCCATCGTCGCACCATCTGGTTGAGAATCATCCAGAAACATTTTTGGTGCACGAGAGCGCCGCAGCAGGTCATTCGCGCCGCCATTCTGACATCCCACCTATTCCTACATTCAATATAGGTAAGAGTCTGCAAACATATACAACACAGTCCGGTTTTATGTTGTCGAAGGAAAGCTTTTCTCCTAGCACCGTGCCGTATCACTCTTCTAATTCCCGCCTTAGAGAATTCCCCACGCCTCTCATCATAGATTCTCGGGAAAAGGTCTTGCCGGTTAGTGCCTGTCCAGTTAGTCAGGGCTTCCATAACTAGCTCCCCTCGACCTGCTATTCTTGGGGGATAATAGTTTAATACCTCACCCAAGAAATGGTGTGCCTTCTCAGGCTCTAGAGTAAATGCGATTTCGACTATTAAGTGGTAGAGCTCATCGCACCCAAAGAAATTACAAAACTCCACGTATGCGTTACCGGAGCTTTTCTTCACTAACGGCCATAGTGCGCGCGCCAAAGCATATATATTATTATGATTAGTGAAAGCTTTAAATACCTGGATATATTCAGTATCTGAAAATATAGGTGGCAGAGTTATGGTCGTTACACCCATCTCACCATCATACTTCCACAAAGCACGAAAATACCTGCTATACCGACTTAGTTTCTCATATTCCAGCTCGTGGAAAATAAACTCAGCGGAGACAGCCATTTTGAATCACCCTTCACTGAACGTTACTCTTTCTCACTCACACCTGTCCCGTCCTGTGCTTATGGATAGTGGCCTCAGTGGCACGAAGTCAAGTAGTTTCCGCAACGTCCCCACCTCAGGAGCTTTGACTCAGTTAACAAACGCTCCGTAAGGAGAAGGCATCGTTGGGTACCACTGTTCTTACGTCGCTGATGGTGGCCTTAGGCACCCGAAACACACGTCCCCACCTTAGGAGCTTTGACTCGGTTAACAAACACTCCATAAGGAATCGTTGGGTGCCGTTTTTCTATGTTACCTAGGTTTTCCAATTTTCCTTCTACTCTACTTGTTTCAGCGACAGGAACGCGAACTGTTCACCACAACATATTACAACAACCTTTCGTCTTTTGACGACACACCACATCACCTTATAAACCATTACATTCAGTATTGTTCATTGGATCATCGATCTTTAGATTAGACTGAACACCAGAGCTGTGAGATAGCACCACTAGAATCGTCTACCTATTAGACGTTCTGTAACCATTGTTTTCAGGTCCATGAAAAAGTTGTCATTGTTCCTTTTCTCCTAGAGCACTCCTCAAAGTCCTGGAAGGAGTTCTCATTGAGATTTTGATTGTGCTGTGCTTTTCCTAAAAATGAATGTCACCCGCATTCGAAGAAGTCCAAACCATTGAGATTTGATTGTGCTGTGCTTTTCCTAACAATGAATGTCACCTGCATTCGAAGAGGTCCAAACATTTCCTTCAGTCAGATAGCATAATTCTGCTTAAGAAAGAACATGGCGGATCGCATGACGGGAGGCCGCACAGCCTGACAGACCATATGAGACGCCACCATAGTCCGTTGCAAAAAAAAGGATTTCACGGTTCTAGTTTTGGAGGTCGTCACCCAGTGGTCATGGGCAGGTCCAGCTCCAAGACTCAGACATCAAGATCATTGTGTTAGAATAAGCGCCCAGTGGCATCATGCTAGAATAAGGTTACATTACATCGACCTCTTATGTTGGCAGCAAAAATATGGTAATCCTACTCTCATTTCAAAATAAAAAGGGACATCACTCGTGGGCCTTTCCATTTTGTTAAACGAGAGCAAGGGCAAATTACTCGTGGCCTTTTTGTTTTGTTAAACGAGAGTAAGGGTAAATCACTCGTGGCCTTTTTGTTTTGTTAAACGAGAGTAAGGGTAAATCACTCGTGGCCTTTTTATTTTGTTAAACGAGAGTAAGGGTAAATCACTCGTGGCCTTTTTATTTTGTTAAACGAGAGTAAGGGTAAATCACTCGTGGCCTTTTTATTTTGTTAAACGAGAGTAAGGGTAAATCACTCGTGGGCCTTTTTATTTTGTTAAACGAGAGTAAGGGTAAATCACTCGTGGCCTTTTTATTTTGTTAAACGAGAGTAAGGGTAAATCACTCGTGGCCTTTTTATTTTGTTAAACGAGAGTAAGGGTAAATCACTCGTGGGCCTTTTTATTTTGTTAAACGAGAGTAAGGGTAAATCACTCGTGGGCCTTTTTATTTTGTTAAACGAGAGTAAGGGTAAATCACTCGTGGCCTTTTTATTTTGTTAAACGAGAGTAAGGGTAAATCACTCGTGGCCTTTTTATTTTGTTAAACGAGAGTAAGGGTAAATCACTCGTGGGCCTTTTTATTTTGTTAAACGAGAGTAAGGGTAAATCACTCGTGGGCCTTTTTATTTTGTTAAACGAGAGTAAGGGTAAATCACTCGTGGCCTTTTTATTTTGTTAAACGAGAGTAAGGGTAAATCACTCGTGGGCCTTTTTATTTTGTTAAACGAGAGTAAGGGTAAATCACTCGTGGCCTTTTTATTTTGTTAAACGAGAGTAAGGGTAAATCACTCGTGGAATTGGAAGGAGGGTAAGGCTATCCCTCAAGAAATTGGAAGGAGGGTAAGGCTATCCCTCAAGAAATTGGAAGGAGGGTAAGGCTATCCCTCAAGAAATTGGAAGGAGGGTAAGGCTATCCCTCAAGAAATTGGAAGGAGGGTAAGGCTATCCCTCAAGAAATTGGAAGGAGGGTAAGGCTATCCCTCAAGAAATTGGAAGGAGGGTAAGGCTATCCCTCAAGAAATTGGAAGGAGGGTAAGGCTATCCCTCAAGAAATTGGAAGGAGGGTTCTCTGCGTTACCATCAGGCAAAACATTCTCCACTCCATCTCTTTCTTCGTCGGAACCGTTAAACATTAGATCGAGTGCCTCTGATCTAGAAGATGAGGGCAAGTTTAAGCCAAAAAACTATCCCTCAAGAAATTGGATGGAGGGTAAGGCTATCCCTCAAGAAATCGGAATTGTTTCAATTACTGATTTTCACGCATCAAATGAGCTCAAAGCAACTACTTTCAAGGTCATTTACAACACTTAGCAGTCACACCGGTTGTAACCACTTTCCGGCGTAAAAGAGGGGAATGGTCACAGGAGGTAATCGTCATACAAGATGGGCGTGGTCGATGTGACCTGGGAGGAAAACCAGTTAAAAGACGCAGAATAGCCGATTAAAAATAAAACAAAAAGAACATAAGTAAAAACAAAAACAAAGAAAAGAAACAGTACCACTCTCATCCTGTCAACCCTGTGACAGTTGTACCACCAGTTGTATCAGAGTTTTGTTCTTATTGTGTGGACTGAAGAGAAGATTGTCTTTATTGTGTCGTCCGTGTTCTTCACACATCCCGTCCGAGCATGGTTCCGTCAGACACCCTCGTTATCACACACTCCGTCGGAGTATGGTTCCGTCAGACGCCCTCGTTATCACACACTCCGTCCGAGCATGGTTCCGTCAGACGCCCTCGTTCTCACACACCCCGTCCGAGCTCGTCTCTGTCAGACGCCCTCGTTCTCACACACCTCGTCCGAGCATGGTTCCGTCAGACGCCCTCGTTCTCACACACCCCGTCCGAGCATGGTTCCGTCAGACGCAGCGTGGTTCAACACCTCACCCACCAGGTGCAGCATGGTTCAGCACCTCAAAGTAGAACACCAAGGGTGTGAGAAACAGTTATTTTGGTCTTTGCACAGGTCATCAGGACAACAGTCAGGAAGGATCGCAGAAACAGGTGTTAGTTTTTGAGCTTTTTGATCATGCCCTCATTCCCCCTTTTTCCTTTTTTTTTTTTCTATCTCGGTGGGCTAGGACTGCGGGAACGACTAATTACGTCATCCTCATCTCCCTCGTCTGGCACGTCCACCTGAATCATAGCCTCACAGGTTCGAGCACTGTATCCCACATTAGGAAGAACCTTTTTCCTCTTACTCCTCTCTATACCATAGCATTTCTTATTCTTACAGCATAGTGAAAACCCTTGCTTCCCAATCTTTTCTCGAATCTTATAACCTGTTTTTGTAAGATACAAAAATACTACAAATCCCACTACTATTGCTAGGGCTACTATAAACCAAAACCACCAGGCTCTACTTGATACGCTAGCTTGTATAGTTTTTATTCTTGATACAATTCTACTACGAGGAGGGACTTCAAGGGCATTAAAGGAGGGAAAATTTAACTCAGATATGCCGCTAGTCTGCCAAACTTTATGCGTTCTTATTGGGTACCGGGAAAAATTCAACCAAGACAAATCTACGGGCTGTGGTGGTGGGATGGTTATGTTGTGGAAAAACCGAGTAAGGGGCAAGCCTCTAAGATTCCAGAAATCGGTGTCAAGTCCACATCGCTGGTCTACTTGGATAACATAACTTCCGGCAGTTAATTTTCCAGTAACTGGGCTTTTATGAGGACATGCATAGTGGTAAGTTGTGTCTTCTGTTTCTACAATGAATCTATTTAGGGGAGTTGAGACTATTCTAGATGGTGGCGGTCGCCCAGTGTAAAGTGTCACCGGACACTTGGCTTGTTGTTCCGCGTCTCCATTTATTAACCCATGCAAACACGGTTGTTGCCGTCTATCATACTTCACCCCTGATTTACACGCTCGCGGGTCTGGACCATAACATTCATACGGGAAATACAGATCTTCAGTTGTCAAATCTAGAACAAACGGTTGTGGCTGGCGGATTTTTATACATTTCTTCCCTTCACATACTGCCATGGTGTTTATAGTGTATAAACGCTGCTCATGGGACCCGAATAAAGGTGCTTGCAGGACACAAATGGCCTGGGAGTCGACAACTATTATCTTCTCCACCCGGACATAGGCATAGTAAGCTAGGGTATTAACTTGTAGGCCGTTATCTTTTGAAGAGAGTATTTTCTCCATTAACGGCACAGGCACTACTTGATCAGAAACAACTCGTGCTTCACAGGCGACCCGTACGCTAGAGGCCTCAGCCACCGCTGCTTCGTAACTAGTTAGATGTTCATCTATTAAATCCATCACCACCGTGAATCCCAGTACTACCCCATTATACTCAACAATAGGTTCCATATGACTCAGGCGTATTATGTTTCCTTCTTGCGCGTTTTGCCTCTGTATTATTGAGTTTACAGTATGGGTCAACTTCTCTTCCTGCACTCCCAACAGGTTTACCTTGGCAACTAGTCCTATTTGTGTGTCTACCACACCCTCAATTTCTTCCGCCAATGCCAAATCTGCCGCCTGCAGGGCTTCAATATCGGCTTCAGTGGCTGTTCCAAATAAAAATGAAGAAATTTTGCCAACTATATTCAAAAGTCCCCTTTTTCGTCGACTGACATGCCTTATCCGCGTCCGAATGACAGCAAGTCTTCTCAACAAATTTTCGGTGAAAGCCAGTGCATCTGTGTTAGGGTGGTTAAAATTATATCGCATTTGTTTTTCTCTTATGCGATTCTCTATACTGTCACACATCTGCAGCCATTTCACATCCAGTGAATGGTCGGCCGTTAGGTATACGTAAACTTGGGCATAAGAGCGTATCTCTCTCACCTCCTCTTCGTGAGATATAATGGCCCCAGTTTCTATCCTGCTTATCTCCTGTCCGCTGGATAGCGCCAGGCACCTGAAACAAGATGAGGACTCAGTTAGTACAGAGTCTCACCGTTTCCAGCCATGAATTCCAATTAATTTCAAAAGAATTAGGACACCCCCTGCTCTTACTTGAGGAAGTGTTAACAGCAGCTGCTGCCGGCGTAAGGATTGTGGACAGATGGGGGTTTGGGATTAAGGGAATCGGGGTAGCTTCGGCGGGTGGAAGCCTTGATTCCTTACTCGTTGGGGCAGGCACTGGATCTACCTCCTCATACGACTTGGCTTCAGGAATGACCCGAGCATTCCTTTGGTTAACTCTAACGACGCGTCCCGTTTCGAGTTCCTCTACGCGGAGACCTCCGTCATGATTGGAGATCACCCGGTAGCCGGGCTGCCACTTAGGCTGCCCCTTCCGGGGAAAGAGAGCGCGCACCGTGACAAAGGCCCCAACGGGTAAGCGTTTAGCCCGACCCGGCTCTTTTGTCTTATAGGCGGCTCTCGTTTCCAGGCGGAATTCACGCAATAGGCTCTGGGCTAGCCGTATTGCCTGTAACCTTTCACCTTCGTCAGGGTTTCCTGTAGTGGTTCGAGGCAGGCGCGCTTTCCTACCATACACTGATTGGTACGGGCTGATGCCGGCGGGACCAGCCGTAATTCTATACGCATATAGCGCCTCGGACAGGTACCTTGTCCATTTTCGCGGGTCTCCCCCTGTTAGTTTCAATAGCAACTTCTGGATGGTTCCATTGAATCGCTCTACCATCCCATTGGACTGGGGATGATACGGCGAGGTCTTACGGTGTTGAACACCATTATTTCTCAGCCATTCCTCAAAATGGGACTCTGTGAATTCCCCACCATTATCAGTCACTACGGCTGTGGGGAGCCCATATCTGGCCACTATCTCCCGTTAGAAGGCTTCCCACACAGTAGCAGATTTCTTTGATGCTATTGGTATTGCTTCTACCCAGCCAGTTAGATGATCTATACACGTTAACAGGTACTGTCGACCTCTTTGATCTCTAGGGAAGGGTCCCACCAAGTCCATTCCCCAGGTGTGGAACGAACACGGGGGCGTAGGCATCTGTCCCCTTGGGGCAGCAGCATTCGCCGGTGTGAGGGTGTTACATAACACACAGCTACCTATGTACTCCCTAATGGTTCTCCGCATTCCGGGCCAAAGGTAATTTTCTTGTACCCTCTTTAGGGTCTTTTCTGGGGCCGAATGCCCCACTTCCCCATGACAACGATCTACTACTTTCTTCCTATACTGCTGGGGTAACATCAACCGAGGATAGGTACCTCCGTTTTTAAATGGTTCTGCTATGCTATACAGGATTCCATGATATACCACATAGCGGGTTTCGTCTGTCCCCTGCTCAGCCTCAATGAACCCATCTTTGAACTGTTCTTTCTGGAGCTTCTTCAAAGCCAGAGGATCAATGCTGTCAGTGTTCCAGACGTCTGGGGTTTCTGACGCCCAGGTCTCCTCCCCGCCTTGGTCACTATCTGGGGCTACACTTGCTATCCTAGACAGCATATCTGCTCGGACATTTAACTTTCCCTTGTGATACAAAATCGGGGCGGCATACTCGGATATCTGGATCGACCACCTTTGGAGCTTGGTATTCCTGATTTCTGATTGGAAAAGACACCTTAAGGGCTTGTGGTCCGTATGGATTTCAAAGGAGGCACCCCCTCCCAGGTACAGGTGTAACTTCTTAAGGGCATACACAATAGCATAGGCTTCCTTTTCTATGATAGGCCATAATCGTTGACGATCGGACAGTTTGTGCGAGACATAATGTATGACCCGTTCTACCCCTTCATCATCTTTTTGGACAAGGATAGCACCAATGCATCGATCAGATGCATCGGTGTATAAGATGTAGGGCTTGTTAACATCGGGGTGCGCTAAGACAGGTGCTTTGGTCAAAGCAGCCTTCAGCTGGTCGAAGGATTTTTGATGTTCTTCACCCCAGATAAACTCGTTCTTTGGTTTCGTCAACTCCGTCAGTGGCACCGCCAGGGTCGCGAATCCGGGAATGCACTGACGATAGTATCCTGCCATACCAAGGAAACTTCTTACTGCCGATCTATCTTTTGGCGGTTCCATATCCCTTATGGCCTCAGTTTTCGACTCATGGGGGCGGATGCCCTCAGCATCGACCACATACCCTAGCAATTCTATTTGGGTCTTGTAGAAGCTACACTTTGATGGTTTTACCTGCAGACCTGCCTCTCTCAATCTGTCAAGGACCTTCCCCAGATGTTCTACATGCTCTTTCTCGTTCTTGCTATAGATAACAATATCATCTATGAACACCATGCAGCAGCGCCCGATGAGCCCTGTCAACACTTTGGTCATGGCTCGTTGGAACTGAGCCGGGGCATTCTTTAAACCAAAGGCCATTCTGGTGAACTCAAAAAGTCCGAGATGACAGGTAAAGGCCGTCTTTTCGATAGAGGCAGGGTCCATAGGCATCTGCCAGTACCCGGACTTAAGGTCCAGAGTGGAGAAAACCTTGGCCCCCTCTAGTGTGTCAAAGATATCTTGAATATAAGGCAGCGGATAAGCATCACCTTTTGTCATTGCATTGATTTTACGGTAATCTACACAAAACCGAGTACCACCGTCCTTTTTCGGGACCAGGGTAATGGGAGACGCCCAGGGGGACGTGCTCGGCCTTACTACCCCATCAGCTAGCATTTCTTGTACGCATTGTTCTACCTTTCCTCTTTTGTCCAATGGCATTCTATAGGGGTTCTGATGAATAGGGCCGCTGTCACCTGTGTCAATCACTGCTGGCGGCAGTGATCGAGCAACTCGGACTAGCGTCTCCTTTTCACTAAACACATCCCGATACCTCGTTAAGACGTCATTAACGAGGGAACTACTCGACATTGGGACTTGGGATACAGACATTACAGGACCACAATACTGTGATGGATTAGTTACAAGCGGATATACTTTCTCTCCTAACCTCATTATATTTTGTACAAAATCGATTACACATGCCCGGCGGCATAGATTGGACCCGATTAACAAATCGACTCCCCCTGCATTATCGCACACTAAAACCTCTGTAGGGAATCCCCCTATATTGACAGTACAGGTACCCCTTACAGTCAGGGTGTGTCCGGTTATACTCCGCACCATGGGCGGTTCTTCTAAAGGAATAAACTTTGGCAAGCGAGTATACAGTTGAGCGGTTATAAGAGTATGTGTACTACCAGTGTCTATCAGGGCTGTTACCTGTATTCCTTCTACATCGAGTCGTACCCTAGGTCGTACGGCTCCTGTCGCGCCGCAACAGCGCCCATCCCCTGGCCAAGGGGTGAGGGCTGAGGGCTTAGCTAGTTTCCCTGGTTGGCTGGAGGAGCCACAGGCGTAGGAAAACTACCCTTGTTTTGGCAATCATACCTCCAGTGTTGTTCTCCACAATAGCAAGGACGAGTCGGGGGTCGAGCCCGACACCCTTCTACTACATGGCCGCTCTGGCGACACCTCTTGCAGGCATCTTCTGCCACTTCTTGCGATCTAGCCCCACTAGAAGAATCTGTAGGCCCGGGCCCATCCCTGCAATCATTTGCAAAATGACCCAACCTATTACACCGGAAACATTTATCCTGTGGGGTGGCTGTACGTGGTTTCTTTTTTCTTGGATTTGTATTGGGTTCGGCTTTCTTCTGAGTGCCTTGCACTGCTAAAACTTGTTTCATTTTATCTCTCATTTCCTGATGGGACCTATTGGCAGAAGCCACCTCCTGCCTCAGTTCTTCTACTACACCCCGCAAGAGGGCGGTTTCATTGACTTCTTGTTCGAGTGAATTTACTTTCCCACTATCTCTAGGTTTAAGATAGTCTTCTCTTTGGCTATATGAGATAATCTGTTTTATGGCTACCCGGAGGGAGATAGGTCTGCGGGACGCAATCCTACATGCTGCTGTCCTGTCCTCCATCCCGCTAAGGAGATCCCTTATTAGGTCGGATTGATCTTGTGGCAGGCTTGCGTATCCCTCATTAAAGAGAGTCTCAAAGGCAGAGACATAGGCACGGATAGATTCCCCTGATCTCTGAGCTAAATTTCTTAACTTATCTCTCTGGGCCTGTTGGAAATCTGCTGATACATACGCATGGGCCAGGGTGTTCTTTATTATAGGCCAAGTGTTCTCAGGGTTGGTTATTAGTCGTCTCAGGCTAGCCCCCAAAGGATCAGAAGCTGTAAGAGTGGCTACCTTTAGACGTATGTTTTCCGGTAATTTGTCTAACTCCCTCAGCCAAGCTAGGGTTTTGGCTGGGTTTGTTCCCTCACACCTACCTACATCGCGAGAATAACGACCCAATGAATGGTTATCAGCCACGGCCGCCAATAACTTAGTCATATTCTCATCATCCTGTGTTCTTCTATTTATACCTTCATCCTCATCTATCTCAGTTGCCTCATCATCCGTATCCTCATCTCCCTCAGTGAGATACGTATACCTCGTTCTCACCTCCTCTCCATCTCTGCCAGATCCCTTTTTACTCATTTTTGCTTTCTCTGCACCACGCTCTGCAGCGTCGGCACTACTCTCTGCAGCGTCAGAAAAATCAAAGATACTACTAGGCTTGGCTTTAACGGACTCTGTGGTACTTTCCTTACTTTTCCCCCTAGCTTCGGACCGAGAAGCGGAGGTTTCCTCTTTATCTGTCATTCCCAATCGTCGGTTACCTCGTTGTACAGTATCTGTCTGCAACCCTACATTCCGTAAAACCTTACTACATGGGGAGGTGGTGGTGGAGGAATCGGAGATGGAAGGGGTAGAGGTGACCCTAGAGGGGGCGGAACGTGGTAGGGGGGTATTTTGTCTGGTATCATATTTATGCCTGGGTGTATCAACCATCTAGGTATAGGGTCTCCCGTTCAAAAAGAGGGTTTTAAAGGTACTGAATTAAATTTTCATGCCACATTCCAAATACAATGCCCGAACCCATTACTACCATGCAAAACAGATGTACTCCTACTCACCAAACCAGACACAGGGTTGTCGCAGCCAGCCTCCCGAGGTTCTGAGGTCTCCACAGCCTAGGTAGACAGGTGTTCCCTCTATCACTGTCGACACTCTCCCGTGGGCAGAACCGTGATGAGTTGTCTCGTTCCATCGTCCCGTGTCTGTCTTTACACACCACTTCAGATAAAACACCAGCTGTCAGTTCGGCTCTCCTGAGCTGAACCAGACTATGAGGATATAACAGTCAGTGTCGGATGCACGGTAAAGTGGGTATATACCAGAGATCCCTGTGGTGGCTGCCTCCTCGGGGCCCATCACGTTCGTCACTTCATACTATATGTTATCACGTCGGGGTCACCATTTGTTAGATGGGGCCGCTGTAAGCTCGTCCACACCTCCTGCGTGCTGAGTTGCTTCCCCCACTGAAACCGCTATGGTCACACAGTGGGGTGAGGCTCCGTAACAAAACAACTCTAGTGACAACGTGTGGCTGAAGCTGAGGAGAAGATGGATCTGCCTTATGCCGGCAGTCGCTTTATTATATATTGGAATACATTTAGACGTCACCACGGGTGAGTACGTCACACCTTCACATACCATTCCTTTTACAGATTATACCAGGCGTGGCAGCTGGTTACAAATATGGTTACAGTCACTTTATTGGTCACAAATAGTCACGTGCAAAGACAAGACGCTCTCCCTAATATAGAAACGTCGCTTCCGTCACACATGCAAAGACAAGACGCTCCCCCAAATATGGAGACGTCATTTCCGTCAGGGGGCCTCCATCCCATAATATGAAGGGAACCACAAAGATGTTTGCGCGTCCCTCCGGGAGGATCCTGACATGTCCTGTCACGTGCAACGTCTTGAGGTAAAATCTCCACATACACATAAGGATATATAGTAGCTTGGAAAATATATTAGCTTGGAATAGATAACAATTGTTAGGGAGGACAATATTTGTGAGGGAAAATAATAGCTTTAGTATTTCTCCCTTCTCATGCACCACAGGTATTCATCCCTAATTATTTACTACCACTGAAATCTTATTTCTCACATAAGAAGGATTACGGTTTTCCTTTATCATATAGAAGCATGCACACATGTTCCCCTTGAGAGCGTGAGAAAGCCGGACATGCGAGCAGGGGTTCTCACAAACAAGCTGTCATGAGCTCGTCATGAGCAACGACTTGTTGAGACTAGAGGCGGACACAACACGGATGTGCACATAAACACAGCCACGCGGAGACAGGAACTTTCCCACCGGCGACTTTCGCCTCTCTCTTCCATATAATATATATTTTCCCTGTCTGACCATGTTTAAATCGTATCTATAAAGGGGAAACATATATAGGCAGAGAATAAATAATAGGAAATATATATGTATATATATTAATACTTCTGGCCACATGCCCAGGAGAAACAATAAAAGAATAAAAAAAATAAAAGACTGGTTAAAGTGACCAGTTTCACTGGGTATTTCCTAGAAAGAAAAGAAATTCTCCTGTAAGGGTGCCGCTGTATCTTAATGTAACATACTATCTATAGCTAGACTTCAGTGATTTGCTTAATATTAGTTTTCCCAAGTTTTTCTGTGATATTGGCTATTTATGGCCGCACGCGACATTGGCATCGTCGTACACGACATTGGCATCGTTATACGCCATTGGCACCGTCATACACGACATTGGCATCGTCATACGCGACATTGGCATCGTCGTACGCGACATTGGCATCGTCGTACGCGACATTGGCATCGTTATACGCCATTGGCATCGTCGTACGCGACATTGGCATCGTCGTACGCGACATTGGCATCGTCGTACGCGACATTGGCATCGTCGTACGCGACATTGGCATCGTCGTACGCGACATGGCATCGTCGTACGCGACATTGGCATCGTCGTACGCGACATTGGCATCGTCGTACGCGACATTGGCATCGTCGTACGCGACATGGCATCGTCGTACGCGACATTGGCATCGTCGTACGCGACATGGCATCGTCGTACGCGACATTGGCAGGGCCGTACGTGACATTTTCCGCAATATTTGGTAAGTTTTATACATCATCATTTTCCACAACCACTTTCATATGGGTAAATTACCTTAAGATAACACATTCCAAACATAGCATCGTAAAAATTCTATGATAATACACATAATGCTGCTTACAACACATGCATGAACAATAGTGTACAACCTAAGCATATTTCCGCAATATT
Organism: Alentia gelatinosa; assembly: GCA_950022655.1. Classification (NCBI taxonomy): domain Eukaryota; kingdom Metazoa; phylum Annelida; class Polychaeta; order Phyllodocida; family Polynoidae; genus Alentia; species Alentia gelatinosa. The sequence continues at coordinate 29,649,873 of OX465593.1, forward strand.
TGGTATATTTTATACAGCATCATTTCCACAACCACTTTCATATGGGTAAATTATCTTAAGATAATGCATTTCATACATAGCATCGTAAGAATTTCATAATGATACACATAATACTGCTTACAACACATGCATAAACAATAGTGTACAATCTAAGCATATCTATATTTAAAGTATTTTCAAGCTCCCAGGGAACACTAGACAGTTATCTACTTGGAAAAAATACTTACACAAATATAAAGGTTCATATGATATATATATATATTATAATAATTAAAATGTCTTCCTTAGATAAAGATTTTTATATTCATTTACCTTCAAATACAAAAAATGCATCAAAAACAAATTATACCAGTCATTACTATGTTACATTACCTACGGAAATGCATTTACCTGGAAAATGGTGTGTTGGCTTAGTGCAAGCCGACATACCTATAAGCTGGTATAATCTACCTGAACATCCCGATGCAGAAAGATCTATTGTGCTATCAAGGAGACAATTTAAAGTTATAACAGAAGATAATCGTTTAGATTCAATGGATGATGTAACAAACATAGAACAATCATTCCATATAGGTGTCATCCCTTATGGAATATATAATCGTAACATAGATGTTATAATGCAATTAAATCAAACTCTAAAAAATATTGCTAAACCTATGGAAGATAGAGAAAATTGTTGTCACGAAAATTAGTGGAAATTTTAGATTTGCACACTTGTACTAATACTAGTTATACCACAAATGTATATAAAACAATATATACATTTAAAGGTCCCCCTGTAGATAATACAAACTATTTAGATTTCGTTAAAATGAGAAACGAAAAAGCTAGCGAAAAAAACAAATATGAAGCTACTTTTTTAACTGATAGTTTATCTAATACTTCTACAAATATATTTATATATTCAAATATAGTCGATTACGGTATTGTAGGTGATACATTTTCAAGAATATTAAGAACTATAAAAGGAACCGGCGTATTTGGAGATAACCCAAACAAAATATATACATCCCCTCAATATCAAAAAATAGCCTGTGATAAGATAAAAGAAATAGAAGTATTACTTACCGATGATAGAGGTAATAAAATCCAGTTTCAGTATGGAAAGGTGATGCTAGTATTACATTTTAAAAAAATAGAAGAGACATAATGCCACAAATAGAACAAAGAAGAGCATTAGGAGATTTGATTATAGATCATGATTACATACCCAAATCCAAAATATTGGATGTACAATTGTTTCTTAGCAATAAATCCTCATTTATATGCAAAAAAATTTAAAAAAACTATCACAAATTTGGAGGTATTAAATTTCAATTATCATTGAAAGTTTTGTTAGGAAAGTTTTCTATAGAAACAGGCATATATCACGAGATACAACCATGGTTTCAAAGTAGTGTCTCTTTTATTTATGATGGAATATTTATTAAAAATAAAGTAACTTCTTCTTGTGGGACTATCTTAAGTTTTTTTGATGCGTTTTTGCAAATGGGATCAGGCTGGTTTTTAAAAAAAATTATCGTTTTTCGATTAAGTATTTTTAAATGTAACCCTTTTGGAGGATGTTCTTCCATCATATTGCCTCCATTCCTTAAACGTAAGAAATCTTTAATAAATGTAAAATGTCAAGACAATAAATGTTTTATATATAGCATCTTAGCAGCTTTAAATAAAAAAAAAAATCCTCAAAGAAGTTCTTCTTATAAAGATATATTACCTTCCCTAAATATCAATTCGCTTTCTTACCCGACTAAACTCAATGAGATTCCTCTTTTTGAAAAAAACAATAATCTAACTATTAATGTCTACGGCTTCCATAAAATACAAAATATTTATCAACCATACCCTTTACATATTTCAAACAATTTCAATACAGAATTAAGCAAAAAACACATTAATTTACTTTTATATCATAATCATTATATACTTATAACTAATCTTCATAAATTTATTAGACCATTTTTTTGAAAAAAAGTAGACATTTCTGCTATAAATGTCTGATATCATTCAATGATAAACTACAGCTTTATAAACATCGTAAAAATAATTGTGATGACATAAAATACACAGGTCAATCATATATTATGCCTAAAACAGGAGAAAAATTAAAATTTACAAATTTAAGAAAGCAAATAAAAACTCCATTTGTTATTTATGCTGATTTTGAAACGTACCAAGAAGCTATATACGATGTATCGAATAAAAATAGACGCATTAAATCGCAACATAAATTAAATGCTTTTGGAGCTATATGTATTTGTAAATATGAAGAACTAAGCAAACCTCCACATATCTATATAGGGAAAAATGTCATAAAAAAATTTATAGAATATATATATTTAATTAGAGCAGAAATATCTTACATATTAGATAACAATAGAAAAGAAATGAACCTAACACCAGATGATATTGTGCATCTAAGAAATCAGTCTAGTTGTTATCTATGTGGAATAAATTTCAAAAACTCTAAAACAAAAAAAGTTATAGACCATGCTCATTTAGGTAGAGAAGGAAAATATAGAGATGTTAATTATGCATGTAACACTTGTAATCTTACACATAGTGCATTGAAGTTCGAAACTTAAAATACCTATAATTATGCATAACTCTATGTCTTTCGATAATCATTTCATAGTTCAAGAAATGTATAAATATGTAAAAAGTGAAATGAAGGTTATACCTCGTTCTTCTGAAATTTTTTTTGGTATTTTCCTAGATAATTTTGTTTTTATTGATTCTTTTCAATTCTTAGCTAGCTCTTTAAATGATTTAACAACTTTATTAGTTAAAGATCATCCAGAAAAATTAAAGGAAATCGAAAAATATATGAAAGATTTTGCTTTTAAACCTTATGTAACTAGAAAAGGTGTAATGTGTTATGATTATTTAGATTCTTTTGAAAAATTAAAAGAAATTAAACTACCTGAAAAAAAATTCTTTTATAACTCTTTAACCAATAAACATATATCAGACAAAGAATATGAACATGCCTTACATATGTATAAAATTCTTAAATGTGAAAATCTTGCAGATTATCTGTATGAATATTTAAAAATTGATGTGCTCTTGTTATGTGATATTTTTGAATCATTTAGAGAAACAAGTTTAGATTATTATGGATTAGATCCAGCTAAATATCTCAGTGCACCATCATTAAGTTATGATGCAATGTTAAAATATACTAAAATTGAATTAGAATTACTTGATGATATAGAAATGTATGCTTTTATTGAAAAAGGTATTAGAGGAGGTATGACTAATGTAATCCATAGATACAGTACTTTGGAAAAAAAAGGAGAGCATATATTATACCTCGATTGTGTTAATTTATATGGACATGCTATGAGTCAGTCTTTACCTTATTCTTAATTCAAATGGTTAAATGAGAAAGAATGTGCCTCTTTTAACTTGGAAAGCATATAAAAAAAATCAAATATTGGATATATCTTAGAAGTAACCTTATCTTATCCGGAAGAACTACATGAAATTCATGATATGTATCCATTAGCTCCTGAAAAGAAATCTATAGATGAAAATATGCTGTCTCCTTATTGTCGATCTATTTTAGATAAATTTAACTTAAAATACAACAAAATTTGCAAACTCATTTCTACCTTAAATACTAAAAAGAAATATGTAACACATTATAGGAATTTACAATTATACATCTCTTTAGGTATGAAACTTGTGGAAATCCATAGAATATTATCATTTAAACAATCTAAATGGATGAAACCATATATAGATTTCAATAATACTAAAAGGAAACAGGCAGTATCATCATTCGATAAAGATTTTTTCAAATTAATGAATAATTCAGCTTTCGGTAAAACTATGGAAAATGTAAAAAAACGTATGAATATGTGTTTAACATCAGACAGGGTGAAATGTCAAAAACATATAAAGAAACCAAATTTTCAATCTCTCCATATATTTAACAAAGATTTTGTTGGTATAAGGTATCTTAAATCTAAAATAACATTAAATAAACCAATATATCTAGGTTTCTCTATTTTAGATTTATCTAAATATCACATGTTTAATTTTCATTATAATAAGATGTTAAAAATGTTTCCTTTGAAAGATATACAGTTGTTATATACTGATACAGATTCTTTGATATATAAAATAGACAATATTGAATGTGAAAAACATTTAAAATATAATTCTTATTTTTTTGATTTTTCAAACCTCCCTGTAAAGCATTATTTACATGATATGAAAAATTGTAAAGTATTAGGAAAATTCAAGGATGAATCTGGAGGAAAAAAAATATTAGAATTTATAGGACTGAAACCTAAAATGTATTCTATCTTATATGAAGATGGTGTGAATAATAAACGAGTTAAAGGTATAAAAAAAAGTACCATTGATACATTATCGCATAATAAATTTAAAGATGTTTTGAAACAATTTGATACTCTTCATGTATATTATCATACTATCCGAAGTTTAAAACATAAAGTATATACATTAAAAGAACTTAAACTTGCATTGTCTCCATTTGATGATAAGCGTTGGTTATTTCCTTCTGGAATCAAGTCTCTGGCTTACGGAAATATTCATATTCCAGAGTCTTCTAACATAAAACTTCTCTGAGATGCTTACCTTGAACCTATCAAAATTAAAATCTTGAAAGACATTCTAAGTAAATACATTCAAAATGAATAAATCTCCTAGATTAACGCTTTCCTTAGGAAATGAAAAACGCATAGATATTACCTCTTTCAAAAATAACACATATCTACACATACATGATATGAGAAAAGGAAAAAATTTAACTTTAAACAAATCTGATATAAGAGAATTTAAAAAAAAAAAGAACGAAATTTATTTAACTATTAAAAAAATTGAAAAAAAAGCTGAAAAAATAAAAGATGAAACTATTTTAAAATCACCTAAAAAAAATATAACTCCAACAAAAGATATCGCCATAACAAGTTCTGAAGAAAGTTCAGGAGAAGATTCTATTTGAAATCCAATGATTTCATATTTTTACATAGGATTGAACACTCCTGCAGTTAGCACTTATATATGCTAATAGAACTTATCTATCCTAAGTGAATGAGGATATCAAATATTGTGCTTGATACATATAAAGTAAGTAATCTTATAGCATTATGGAGACTAATGGGTCTACAAAAACTGATAGCTATAACACACCATATATAATACATATTTTATGGTGTAAATGATTTAGCTTTACATGATTTATATTATCATTATAGTTGTCTATATGTGAACTTAATATATTTTAGGATATTACATAAGATGTCAATCCTAAAAGTTTTTATGTTAGCGACTAAATAATGATAATACTTGAGGTCATAAAAATATGTTGAATATTGTATTTATCACCTGAGAAACGAATCACCTAAGAAACGAATCTCATAAGGTCGTAAGGTGAAAAGCGGTTCTCATAAAGGTGAATGAGTGGAGGTATACCCTTATTACAATTTCACATATTAATCACTCGTTTAAGTCTTGTAATAGCATTGAATGTGGAATTTATTACATTATCAACTAAACACTCCTGTAGTAGGCACTTATATATATGCTAATAGAACTCGTCTATCCTAAGTGAATGAGGATATCAAATATTGTGCTTGATACATATAAAGTAAGTAATCTTATAGCATTATGGAAACTAATGGGTCTACAGAAACTGATAACTGTCTAATGAAAAATGAAAATGAAACTATTACTCAATCTTGTAGTACTTCTAATACCATAAATAAACCAACGAGAAATCTCTTTCATGAAACATATTTACAAAATATAACTTTCAAACCTGATGAAATTGGTGATACATCATATCATTCTTTAAATCTAGAACCTAAAGTTCGTAATTATCAAAATATTGATAAAAGGATACGAACATTCTCCCAAGAGGGTAAACTCAAAGCTAGTAGTATAGATTTGGCTCGCAATGGATTTTTTTATATAGGAGGTGAAGACAGTGTTAAATGTTTCCATTGTGGAATAATATTATATTCTTGGAAACATGGAGATGATATTTTAGTAGAACACGCTAGATATTCTCCAAAATGTAGATATTCTATATCACAATTGGAGAAGATATCTACCCAATATGAAAGAATAACTTTTATTAATTCTTTATTAATGGAATCATCTAGAAAATGTTCAGAATTACGAGAAAATTTAAAATCATTGGAATCCAATAAAAGAGAACTATTCTTCAATGATTCAAATTACGAGCAATATCGGAATTGGAATTTGATAGATTTAAATTCTAACAAAAAGATAAAGCATATTCTTTCTGTAATGTCTTCTTTATTAGAAATTGAAAATAAAATGAAAAATATTGATGATGAAATATTTCAATTAAAATATTCCTATAACGTAGATACTGTAAATTAATTGAAATGGAAGAAAAATTAAGAACTTTTATATCTATATATTTTAATCCTAATAACCCAGCATCTTTTGGTTCTTTAAAAAAATTGTATCTAGCTTCCAAAAAAAGAAACCCTAATATTACTCTTTCTGACACGAGATTATTCCTATCTAAAACAAGAACTTATTCATTTCATAAGCCAGCTCAAACTAATTTTAAAAGAAGAAAAACTATAGTCAGAGGCATAAATGATCAATGGCAATTAGATTTGATATGTTTACCAGCAATAAAAAAAGAGAATGATAACTATATTTATATACTAATAGCTATAGATTGTTTTTCACGTTATGCTTATGGTGAAATAATGAAAAATAAAACTGCAAAAGATACTTTACACGCTTTCAAAAAAATTTTACTTCGTTCTAAATCAAAACCAAATATAGTTCAAACAGATGATGGAGGTGAATTTAAACGAGAATTTCATAAATTTCTCAAAGAAAATGGAATAATTCATTTTAGCACATCTCAAGATACAAAATGCGCTATAGTAGAAAGATTTAATAGAACTTTACAAAATAAACTATTTAAATATATGACTGCAAAAAATACCTTGAGATATATTAATAAATTACAAAATATTATACATAGTTATAACCATTCTAAACATAGGACATTAGGCATTTCCCCTATAAATGTTAATAAAGAAAATGAATCAATATTATGGAATAAATTGTATAAAAACCATTTATACAGCAAAAAACCACATTTTATTTTCAAAGTAGGAGACTACGTTCAAATATCTAAGTATAGAAATATATTCTCTAAAGGTTATGTGCCACATTGGCAAAAAGAAATTTTTAGAATAGCACTTAAAATAGGAAGTAAACCCGTAACTTATGTACTTATAGATAGTAATAACGAATTACTTCGAGGTACTTTTTATACAGAAGAACTAAATAAAATTGATTATGGAGAGTAAAACAATAGATGCAAGATTAAATACTCCCTTTTCACATATAGTAGCAGGTCCTAGTCAAAGCGGAAAAACATCTTTTGTATGCGATTTCATTTTGCAACATGAAAGATTAGTAAAAATTCCTTTCAACTATTTATTATGGTTCTATGGTGCAAATCCTCCAAATATACCATTTCCAAATATAGATACAAATTTTATTGAAGGTTTCCCAAAGAGTTTTGATAATTATATAGAACCAAAAAAACATGGCTTGGTAGTATTCGACGACTTGATGTCAGAAAGTTCAAACAATACATTAATCACTGATTTCTTTTCTCGACGTTCACATCATGAAAACATTAGCGTAATCTTTATCACTCAAAATTTTTTCCATTATGGAAAAGAACGAAAAAATTATACTAAAAATGCTACCTATATTACTATTTCCAATTCACCTCTAGATCAAAATATTATATATTCTTTAGCTAAACAAATTATGCCTAGAAAACAAAAAGTATTTTTTAATATTTTTAATAAAGCAATAACCAACAAAAAAGGACACGGATATATATTTATAGATGGGCATCAAGAAACTGATCCTATTCTAAAATTTAGATCTCATCTTTGTGAAAATGTTCAGCATATATATGTCCCTGACTAAAAATACCTCTATAATGATCTAAATCTACTAGCTAATTAATAAACTATTTGAACAATTCAAAATCATAATGTACAAAAAAGATATAGGAAGAAATGTATACAAAAGAAAGGCCTTTCTCACTTTACTAGGTGATACTAAGAAAAAAAGGAGACGCGATAGTCTCATTAAACTAGCCGACAAAGGAGAAATGAATGCTATATGTGAATGTATAAATAATGTAATAAGAGGAAATGTACCCATATCTAAAGGAAAAATAAATAAAATAGCAAAATATAAAAAGCACCTGAGGTCATTATCTAATCCTAAATTAAAAATGGGAAGACAAAAGACTACATTAAAACAAGTCGGTGGTATATTACCTCTTATATTACCTTTAGCATTAAGTGTTTTGGGTGCAATCACTGGAAGTCGATAATGAGTGGTTTCAAAGAAAGTATTGTCATACCATTAAAAGATTATATATCTTTACAAAGTAAAGAAAAGAATCCTGCTGAAAACATTTTATCCTCTGATTATAGTAGAAGACAGAAGGAATTATTAAATGAACGCATGTTTAATAAGAGAATGTATAATATTTATACAATGAAAGAAACACCAAAAGAAAATTTAGATCATACTCTAGGTATTGAAATTGCTGAAATAGTTAATCTTATAAAAATATCTCAACAACCAAATATAAAAAACATTTTGGAAGAAATGGTTAATAATGAAATAAGCTGGAATCAAAAAGGAGAAGTTAAAATAAACAATTTATATATAGCCAAATCTAATATAATAAAAATTATGCAATATTTATCTAATACATCTCCATACACAAAAATAATACCTCCAGGAACAACACAAATATGGAAAATACTAAAAAAAATGTATATACCCGATTCTTGGATACAAAGAAAACCAATAGAAAAAAAACATGAAATTATACGTTTTCCGAAATATCCTTTAGAAGAAAAATACAAAGAAAAAGTAGAAAAAGCTTTAGAAGAAGTAAGTGATAGATCATTGAGTGAAACAGCTTCTTCAATAGATGAGCCTACTATTTCTACACCTTTTAAACCTGTGAAGATTGTAAGATCTAAAAAGATAGATCCTACAGATAGTTTTCTCAAAACTAAATATTATAGTAGTTCTGAAGATGAAGAAAAAGATAAAGGAGATCTTAAAGAAATATTTAAAAAAGAAAAATATAAAACCCCTTAAAAAAAAAAAAAATTAGATGAAATATTAGATAAACCTTCTTCTGGAGAATCTTCTTTTGAAAAAAATAAAGTAATTGATGAAGGAAGCGATCAAACTATGACTCAAAAAAGACAATCCTCAAGATTGATAAAAAAAGTTCCTGGTGTACATTGGAATAGTGACTTTGTATATGATTAAACTATCGTGAGATACAATTTTAATTATCAAATCTAAAAACAAAATGAAATATTCAGATAAAAAATTACAAAGAAATTTATATGATGATTTCTCTGGTAAACATAGGATACATACCCCTAATCACTTTCAATATGGTGGAGAATTAGTTCCATTTATAGGTTCTAGACACCAACAAGGTTATGGTATAGGAGGTCTATTAGCTGGGTTAGCTAAAGTAGTTCTTCCTCTAGTTAAAAGAATAATCCCCGTAGCAAAACGAATTATTCCTATAGCCACCAGAACTATATTAAAAAGTGGTAAAAAAGCTGTAAAACCCCTAATTAAAGCTGGTATTAACACAGCTGCTGAAAAAGCTTCTAACTTTATATCTCAAAAAGCAAATAGAGCTGTTGATAATATAATAACAGAAGAAAATGATTCGAATGTACATATGGTAAAAAATTCGCCCGTAGTTTCAGTAGGTAAAATAAAACGTAAAAAAAAAAAATTCCAAAAAAAATTCCAAAAAAATAAAAATGAACTCTAATGATATTTTTGCTAACTAAATATGCTTGAGATAACTTAAATTATATATATATAGTTAATATTCTAAAGATGTCGCTAATAGATGATGATTCTTGTTATTGTATTAACTCTGATTTAGATTTTTTCAGTGTTCCTCCCACCAATAACACTTCTAAAAAAAATTCATATTGGGAAGCATATCCTATAAATACTATTAGTCAAACAGGACCTATAGAATTTAATTTAAAAGATAATAAATATGATTTTATAGATCTAAAACACTCATTTATTAAAATAAAAGCTAAATTTTAAAAGATGATAACACCGCTCCCACTGCACCAACACAAGCAGCTCCTGCTATACCGAATGCATCTAAAGTTTTCCCAATTAATTACCCCATAGCAACTATATTTAAAGATGTAGAAACTTATATAAATGGTAAATTTATATCAGGTAGTAATAATCTATATTACTATAAACTAGTTGTCTCGACGGTTCAAAGGATGGAGATATATATATATATATATATATACATGATTATGTTAATTAATAATAACATAAGATATGATAATATAATATACATAATAATAAGTAAGACTGCGTTTGGGCGTGTACATAATAACATTTTATTTGGTCACAAATAAAGATGCGCCAAACACCCAAAACGTAGTCAAAGAGAAAAAAGAAGAGAAGAAACCCTTTTATCTAGATTTTTCCGACTTTCCAATGTTTTTTCTAAGTAAAATAAAACACAAAAACTTTTCCAGTCTCCGGCATTTTTGATGTCGTTCAGAGAAAAACCGGCATTGAAAAGGGCCGTAGCCCCCCCTCTTCTGAGGGAATGGGTTGTAGTGTGTGGAATACCATTTTTTGAACACAAATTTTTCAATTTTTGATTGAACCAATTATAAGTACCTTTTACAACAAAACCTTGTTTTGTATACGAAACTAATTGGTAGTCCAATGATGGATATGGTATCTTAGCAATCAAAAGAGAAAGAAAATAAAGGACACAAAATGGAGAGTTATCGACCTTGAAAAAGGGGATAGAAAAAATTCTCTCGGAAAATTGTATCGTTTTTGATCTACGAATATTGACCAATAAGTGATCATCAAAAATTACGATGTCATTTAATTTTAAACCAATTTCTTCGTCGACCAAATTTGATTTACGTAATAATCCAGGAAATCCAAGAATACAGGCAACCCAAAAGGCCAAGTCTTCATTAATAGTACAATCTAAAGAAGAAAAATTAATCATCATATCTTCAATAGATAATGGCCGAGCCTGAATACGAATATCCCCTAGGGATCGTTTGACCCCCAACAAAACTCGCTTCAATAAGTGAGTGTCGGGGTATTGATAACCGTACATCTCATGTAGAACCTTAATAGCGGATAAATAATTTACAATTGATATATATTTAAAATTGTCCGCCATATATGTGATATATAAAGATAGCGTATCTTCTGTCGCTGGTAAAGGAAGAAATTCATATTCTGAACAGAACTTATAGTAATGTTTCCATTGGCACTTTCTAGTGCGTGCTGTATTGGAGGCCAACCAGGTGTCTTGATACATGGTACGTTTTTGGGTTAGAACATCCCCTGAAAGCAACAAAAGGCACTTTTAAGTGCTAATGGAAGTGTCCCTTTTCTTTTAGGGCAAAAAAGTCTGGATAAATAATCCGGAATTGTGTTTTCATCAGTAGATATATGCGAAGAAACAATTTGAAAATTAAAAACAAAAGAAAGCCAAAAGAGCTCTCTCATCCATGCCATAGTGGCAGCGGATCTACTCCTGCCGGTGTTTATGGCTGTGACTACTTGTGTATTGTCACTAAAGACCCTGATTTTATGGCCTGACCATAAGTGGCCCCATCTATATGCTGAACATACCACTGGCCATAATTCACGTACGTTGATATCGTATGATTCTTCGAATTCCGAAGGGCCTTCCATAAAATGGTGGCAATCAGACGATTCCTTAGGAATCTTACCTGTCTCCCAGGTTCCAGCTAACCAGTCACTGTTAAAATTGGCACCGAAACCAGACATTGATGAATCAGTCGCAATTTGGATTTCTTCCGTAACGAAAATTGCGGAAATACCATTAAAGGTTTGACAAAGGTTTTTCCACCATAATAAGTCGTCTCGGACCCATTGGGGGAATTTGAAATAACCTTTTTTGTTTTGTACAGTGCGACCGTAATTAATCAATCTGCGCGAGAAGGTGCGGCCGCCTCTGACGACAACACTACAGTGAGCTAGAACTCCACATAAGACTTGAATTTCTTTATAAGAAATCCTATCTTTTGAAAGATATTCTAAAACGATTTTGTTTAGTTTTGACAATTTTGTTGGAGGGATGGACAAAGTCATAGATACACTATCAAGTTCGACACCAAGAAAAACAACTTTTTGACTAGGTGTGATAAGTTTTTTCCATGAAATCCCGAACCCTAACGATCTTAATAATTTGATTAGGGCATTCAATGATTCTGTACATGATTCAATAGTTTCACCCACTACGATAAAGTCGTCCAGGTAACCAAAGACAAGTTCATAACCGAGTTTGTACATACAACGAATAATAAATTCTGTAATGCTAGAAAAAATGAAAGGGGCGCATTTCAACCCGAAAACCAAAGAATTTGATTCCAAGAACAATTGTTTTCCTTCCAATTCCCAACGGAAACCTTGGAATTTCCGATGGGCCGGCAAAACCGGGATTGATCGATACGCGTCTTTGATATCGACTACACCAAAAAAACATCCTTTAGTCATAACCTCTGTGACACGATCTAACTTCAAATAAGTAAATTTATCACAAACATCGAACATAAAATTGTTAATACTGCGACCAATAGGTCGTTTGCAGTCAGTGATAGGGCGTAATAGCCCGGTGCTCTTTGTAATCGCACCGATAGCGTGAATACAAGCCGGAACCTGATCGACTATAGATACTTTATCTTCCAAGAGCTCGGATTTGATGATCGAGTCCATTTGGGTTCGAAAATTTGAATCGTAAATGCTCTTGTAGTTACAGGCGTCATAAGAACTGGAAAAATTGTCATCCACGATCTTAAACCCATTTACAACTCCGGAAAATATATAAGAAGCATTTTCATCCTTTTCCCCGGAATTGAAACAGTATTCCCAAAAAACACATGGGTTTAGACTTGTCTTTTTACCTTCTATGTAATGTACACTGTGGCAAACAGCTGGGCATGGTCTTGAAGGGGTATTATTCTCGGTTTGAGAATCATTGACCCAGAGACCTGCATTACATAAGGCACTTTCCCTAACCGCAATTCCATTGCTAACAATGGAGTGGTTTGAATCGTTATAAACAATCTCCTTAACCTGGGTATGAGGGGTTACTTGGCATTCCAAGCGTTGGACATTACTAGTATAAGAATTTTCCGATGTACAATCATCAACACAGGCTAACCCAGTATGGTACACAGACAAATTGGAAAATTCACATGTAGCAACATCAACAAACATTTTTCCTTTAGTAGGGAATTCAACTTCAAGTCATTTTGTATCTTGTTTGCGTTTGGGACATTTGTAACTAGGATGTGTTCCAGAGCAGTCCAGGCACTCATGTTTGTGCTTGCATTCCGAATTAGTACACCCATTGTCCTTTTCGTTGAAACGCCAACAATATCCAAACGGGCGAGATGTCTTGACCTTTGTGACCTTTGCTTTTTGTTTTGGTTCTTGGACTTTTACGAAGGCAAGCGATTTTTCAAAGTTCAAGTATTTGGCCACGAGATACGAATCGCCATAACAGAACGAATCTGATCCAAGTAATTCTGCCTTTTCTCGGCAGGCTGTATCGTAATCTATCAAAGATTGACCCGTCATATGTGGTCTTCGGTCCGATAAAAAGGCCAAGTGATCGGCATAAGGGGCTACATTAATGCCTTGGCTTAACATGGACCTCATGAGGGACATACTACCACTAAGTACATTATCCAAAGTTGGTTTTGACACATCAGCAGGTAAATGATTTTCCAGTGAGAAAACCTCACACTTACGTTTTCGCTTTGTCTCTGATGTACAAGTGTGTGAGTACTCCACAGGGATGCCTTGTGCTGCAGTCCAATTTGAAGACGAAGAGTATACGGGTAGGAATCTTGCGTGCCCAGACGGTGGTGGATGAGTTGTAGTTGTCTGAGTCACTTGGCCGTATTCTCTGGGGCGGTCCGTTGTGGAGAATGCAGGGGGTATAACGCCTCCGGTCGTTGCTGGCACATAAGACGTCTGTTTCGATGCTGGCTGGATATTCCGTGGTGTAGAGGTATTAACCTGTGGAATGTGGAACCCGTCACCGCGTCCGCCATGTTGGATGCCGGTAGATTCTGCGCGTCCTTGGCCGCCATCTTGATTATCTTGAGGAGATCAGAGACCCATAACCATAAGTCTCATTTCGGCCATCATACTCGTGAGCGTCGATAATTCGCTCCGTATTGAAGTTACTTCATGTTGACATTTTGCATTGTCTGATTGGAGCGTGGCAATTACCTCACGGGGCAATTGCTCAGGAGGTGGATGATTAGAGTCGAAGCCTCCGATGGCGCCTTCTTCGGTGCCTTCGTTCCTTTCTAGGCCTTGTAAACTTCTTTCCAAGTCCTGTAAACGCTTTTCACCTGATTCCGGACATTTTGGACATCCTTTCCTGTACATTCTTCCGTCGTACGTAAAGCCACAAGTCGTACATACCGCCATGAGGAGTAGTAGTACCCACCGCACTAATGCGGACCAGCGCGACATTGCGAGGATAGTAAGGGGTACGTCCGAACAGAAAAAATTTTGGCAGGTGAGTGACGCTTGTAGGTTCGCGCTCCTCATACCTGACTCTGGTGGCGCTTGGTGGCGCTAGTAGGATAGGGCCGTCAGTGGCGCCATCTCTATTTTATAGTAAGATATACCCCGTTTGTGTATATCTGTACAATAAATCATTCATTGAATTTATGTTAAGTTATGGAAATAATGCAAAGAATGAATTAGGGGCATTGGGTTTTTTTTTTAAAGATGATAATGATTATAATGAAGTAACTGATTTAGATGATGATGATGATGATAATGATCATAATAATGGAGCAATTAACCGTTTCAAAATGACTAAATATGGAAAAGCATTTGAGCTATATGGTCGAATACATAATGATGTGTTTTGTCAGTCGAAATTATTTCCTGGAGATATGCCTATAACTGTAAGATTTATATGCAAAAATGATGAATTTTGTTTATTGTCTCATGGGAACAACTCTTACAAATTTGTTATTGAATCAGCTATTTTATGTATTAAACGATACGAAGTAGGAGATGATTTTTTAGATGCTTTACATAAACATAGAGAAAGAAAATGGATGAAATATCCTATGAAACGAATCAATATGAAATATTCTACTCAGGGACCGAATCAAACCCTTATGCAAGAAAACAGATTAATTTCTAATGCAGAATTACCTAAAAGAATTATAATGGGTCTAGTAGATGCTCGTGGTTTCGATGGAACACACAATCATAATCCTTTTTATTTCCAAAACTTCGCTGTTTCTAATATAATATTAAGAAAGGGTGAAAATGTTAGCCCATTCCATGAACTAAAATTAGATTATGGGAACAATCTCTTTAATGAGGCATATATGGCATTATTACATGGAACAAATAGACTATTTAAAAATGAATCATTAGGAATAACACCTGAAGAATTTAAGGAAGGTATGGCTCTATATGTGTTTGATCTCTCTAAAAATGGACCTGATTCAGATACATTTGAATTAAATGAAAATGGTACTATACATGTCAGCGTACATCTTAGACAACCTCTTAATCATGCTGTTGTAATGGTTTTTTATTTAGAATATGATTCGATGTTAGCTATAAGTGCTTCAGATGAAAGTAATGTTATAGGAGGACTTTAAATCAAATATGTTGGGTGAGGAAATAGAAGATATACTTTATACAATACCACTCACAAAAAATAAATTTAAAGGTGTTTATTCATCTAATATTCTCCCCAATAAAAATAAAAAAACTTTCCCGAAAGCATACATTATAAATACTGATGAAAATTTTAGACCTGGTCAACATTGGGTATCTATATATATAAAATCTAAAAATGACTATCCTGAGTATTTTGATTCATATGGATTACCACCTTACAAAAGCGGAATAATCAAATTCTTAGGTCATCATTATAAATATTCAAATAAAGTTATTCAGAGTTTAAATTCTAATGTATGTGGATATTATGCTATATTTTTTGTTTTAAAAAAATGTCAAAATATGCATTTCAAGAAATTTCTTTTGCAATTTGGAAATGATCAACAAAAAAATGATAAAAAAATAAAAAAAATATTTAAAAGCATCTCTAAAATGAAAGCATATTGAGTTGCACATGCATATATATATATATATATATATATTTAAAACATCTCTAAAATGAAAGCATATTGAGTTGCACATGCATACATTATAACAAACATATCTTAACAATGGAATTACTAAAACGACATCCGGTAAGAACAAGTGTAAGCAGTATATGCTTCACAATTATACTTTCTATTATAATTATTATTTTAGAAAATAAAATTTTTTTATCGAATTCTTCTATGCATAATTTAGATTGCTTAATTACTGCAAAAAAAACGCATAATGGGAAAAATCTTTGGTATCTAGAATGTGAAAATAAAAAAGATATGAAAGAAGCTGACTATGTAATACCACTAAGTCGAATTCAGAGCTATAATGAAACTGGTGGTACAAGTGAGAAATATAATACAACTCTTTCATAAAGTGATATGTATTTATGTATTCCCAAGCCTGAAAAAATATATGAGAATGCAATATTGGATATATCCAACAATTAATATTTCACATATTACTTTTCAGGTTATATTACATTGTACATATTTCTGCTAAAAACTAAACACTAGCTCTTTTATATATATATATATATATAATATATATAGACATTACTAGTTACAAAATTTTTCCCATTATTTAAAAAAAAAAAAAAAATATATATATATATAACAAAAAAAATATATACATATATAAAAAAAACACAAAAAAACAACACTTTAGATCTAAATTCAAAATTCAAGTGCAACAACTTGATAGTTCCTCCTTGTGGAGTTGCGCGGTAACTTGGAAAGATTGAAAGCGAATACATTCTTCCGAGGCTAAATCTATCAAATATATCAAAATGTATGATATAGATTACAGCACTTGTAATAATTGCTATGGCTACTTTCCTTTAAATAACAATGTAAAAAAAAAAAAGTATTTTTATCGGTGTAAATGGTGTTATACTACAATTCGCAATTTAAATTATAAAACATTAAAACATGAAAAAAAATGCCCTAGAAAACCAGCAATACTAAAATGCATTTGCAACTCAAAAAAGCTTCCTCATAAAAAATTTGAAAAAGATGTGTTTACTAAAAATTTAAACATAATGAATTGGAAATATAAAAGCATGAAAATAGAAGAAAACATAAAAAAAGAAAGCGTAAAGGAAAAGATAGAAATCATACACAAAAAAAACGAAAATAGGGTAATCCATAATAAATCGGAAATAGAAATTATGGAAGTGATAGAAACAAAAAGTAAAAACCTATTCATAAATGATAAATCGCAAATAGAAATTATGCGATGTAAATATATACAATTGACAATATCTAACAATCCAAAAAATGAAGAAAACATTACTAGTCAAATGGAAAAACTGAATTTAAATGCTTCACAGCTTAGCTTAAATGAACTTCAATATGAAATAACTAAGCTTAGCTTAAATAAACAAACATTAAGTTTCCAAAGATAACTTAGCTTGCATAAATAAATAACATAGTCTTAATTAGCTAGCTTAGTAATCTAATTATAAATAAAAAGAACAAACATAGTTCCCAAAAATATTAGCTTTAAATATAAGAAGAAACAAACATAGTTTCCAAAATAAATTAACTTTCTATATATAATTAATTAAAGTAGGCGGCGTGTTATGACAATATGATATAACTAAGCTTAGCTTAAATAAACAAACATAAGTTTCAAAAATAACTTAGCTTGCATAAAATAAATAACATAATCTAATTAGCTAGCTTAGTAAAATTTAATATAATAAAAACAAACATAGTTCCCAAAAATAATTAGCTTTAAAATATAATCCAAAATAAATAAAAAGAAACAAACATAGTTTCCAAAATAAATTAGCTTTTTTAAATATATTAATTAAAGTAGGTGGCGTGTTATGAGAGAGACCTTCACGTGGTGCACGCTGTAAATGCATAATTTCATTACCTATATAATGAAATTATGTAGCTAACAACTCTCGCAAATATACTATACTGTACGGTGGTTCGATTCCACCCCATGGTTATATAATAATGCTGGTTGCAAAGAGGGTAATTTACCACGTGGCCCCGCAGTATATATTATATATATATATATTCTATAAAGGTTAATACTCCTAAACCTGTTATATAGGTTAAGTATAACACATTAAGCACGGGTCAAAACATAATTTGTACTATGCTATACTCAATCCAAGGTCTGTAAAGTGTGCTATACTGAACCGTTTTTCGCTCGATACTCAACCCAAGGTTTTGCTTTAAACATAGTAGTAACCGTTTCTAACAAAGATATTCGGAAAGTATAGGTAAACCACCTATTATAGCCCATAGAAGTCAATACTCCTAACCTGTTATAGGTTGAGTATAGCACATCGAGCGAAAACACGGGTCGATACATAATCTATACTATGCTATACTCGAGCCAGGTTTTACAGGTGTGCTATACTCGACCCGTGTTTTCGCTCGATGTGCTATACTCGACCTATATAGATACTACTGATCTCTCTCTCTGAAACTTCTTTACGACCTGCTTCTGAGGAACCACTAGTATCCAATTCATGTAACACATCTTCTGGCAATAACTCATCATCAACCAATATTTCAACAATAGCTCTTTTCAGTTCAGCTTTTCTGCTAGACCTTTTCATATCAAGTTCTAACTCCCTGGCAATTACTAACAATTCATCCCTTCTGAACTGTTCTAGTTCTAACTCCCTGGCAATTACTAACAATTCATCCTCTACAGAAGGTGAATGTAGAAAAGCTTGGTACGTAGACATTTTGACTAGTTGTTACCACCGAGAGAACAATCTTTCATATCCCGGACAAGCCCCCAATTTCTGTCACGTACAGTAGCTAAGGCCTAATCCTATAGACTTGCTAACCCAGTGACAAGAAAAGAGAATTCAAAATATCTTCTATACTAAATGAAGAAGACAGATAACCATACACAGATATGGGTCACTGTACAGAAAAACGTACTTTAGGTATTTTCTCTACCTTTTTACATTCTACAGAAGCTCATAGTACTTCTATTTATCTGACAGAGTTATATTTAGTATTTATGGACAGAGAACATTATGATGTAACAGAAAATGTATATTATTATGGTTTCTTTCCCACACCTTCAGCTTTTGAGACATTGAATCCTGAAAAACATGTAAATTTAACGATTTTTTAAGAAATATAAAATAAAATTTAGAGAAATATACCAACAACTTACCTCTATCACTTAATACCAACCAAATAAATCAATATAATCACATATACAGATATTTCAGGTTATAATATTACAAATTTCAACTGCTTCAAGTTATTTACTAAGTCCCTAGGGCCTTATTTAAGAAAACACTTTTTAGTAAGGAACGTTCGGTATGTGGATTTTATACCTGTATAAAAAGGATCATCCTATATTTCTCTATGAGTTAACTAACTGCAAATTTTACTATAGGAAGTAAAGAATGGTTAGAATAAATCGTGAAAAAATTGGCCACCCGCTACAAAACCTGACTTCTGCATTCAGTTCCCAGTATGGTGCATCAGATTTTATACTCTTTTGATACCGAACGTTCCTAAATGCTTTAAAGCTTAACTCCAAATTTGGCTTGAAATAAGCCCAATTGTATTCATTCCATGGTGCCAAATCAAAATTTATACTCCCATGAGAGACTTCATATTTTCCATGGTGTTAGGTAATACACTTGGCTATACTAAGAGCATTTCTTTAGGAATGGAAATTTAAATTCACTTCTGTTTTGAACAATTTTAAAGAATAACAGAGTCTCATACCGAACGTTCCCTGAAAAATTAAGGTATTTTTCAAAGTTGTGCCAAAACTGAACCAATGATAGGAAATGAGTATAATTATATTTTTCTTATAGGTAAATATATGTATTTTAACATGAAATAGGATTTGGCCAACAAATAGAATTTTTTTTTTTTTCTGTTCTGAAGCTGCAAAAGTATGTTTTTCCAGACAGTGACCCATATGCATTAATAACATATATTATAACAAAGTATACAGTTACATAACAATTCTCATCAACATACAAAATCATATACACTTCTGTAGTGTACATATGATATAAGTCCTCTTGGTCTAAGCAGTACTCACAGTCTATCACTCTCAGTTATTGTTCAATGTCTCCTTGACTTGTGGATATAGATGATCCAAGTAGTGGTAGCAGTCATCAGTGTCTTTTCCTCCAGTGCTGGGGTGATAGTAGCTTATGGAGAAGCCCAATCCTCAGTAAAGGCCTCTGTAGCATAGAGATCTATGGGGTTTCAAGCCTGACACTGCAGTGGTGGTAATGCTGAGCAGCATGGAGATGTTGACGCCATGGTGTCTGGGTTCCAAGTGAGCTGTGAGTGCAAATCTCCTTATATACCCTATCGGGGGGGTCAGTCCAAACGAAGACAGGGGATGGTTCAAACGCTGGGGGTGGCAGTCCAAACGGTTGGGCCTCAACCACTATCTAGAGCGAGGACCTGTTAGGAAGCACCCTGTGATTTCTTAATACATACATCACAATAAGTACTCCTGGCACCAATGTAATATTTAGTAGTATTGAATGCTTACCAGTCAGAAAGCGAATAAGGTGGTTGAGGTGGTCTGCAAGCCTAGGTCTGGAGGAGGAGCAACTGGCTCTACTTCTACACAAGACCAAGGCGCAACACAGACTGAGTCACTATCGGATCACACAGGCCTATAAGGCTTACCCTGAGGGGTAGTTCTTCAGGTTTCCACATGGGGTCTCTCAATATACAACAAATGGCGTGTGCTATAGCGTCTTTCTTTTAAATGTCAGAGTTAAACACTTTTCAGATATCGATGGAGCAGGTATTCACAGGTATTCCCCTAAAATTTGATGGAGATTTGTTTACAAATAACAGAGATATTCAGCCTGCTAGACGATAGCCAAATCCCATAGACTCAGCATTACAAGAGGCATGCTGGCAGTCAGATCAGTCCCCTCACACTGACATGGTCACTTGTGTGCGCTATAGCTTCTTTCTTTTAAAAGCCAGAGTTAAAAGCTCTTCAAATTCGGATAGGGCAGGTCTTCGCAGATATGCCCCCAAAATTAGACAGGGATTTGTCGAAAAATAACAGAGATATTCAGCCTCCTAGATTATAGCCAAATCCCATAGACCTAGCATTACAAGAGGCATGCAGGCAGTCAGATCAGTCCCCTCACACTGACATGGTCACTGGCGTGTGGTTTGGCGTCTTTCCTTTAAATGTCAGTGAAAAGCTCTTCAAATATGGATAGCGCCGATCTAGTTCCGAATTTGCCAACAGGCGGCGACACACACATATAATCTACCACCGTGCTCTTCCATCATAAATGGAAATTACGTTTGTTCCTATACTGTGTTGTGAGACCTGACTAGTATAAATCTTATTCTGTGTTGTGAGACCTGATTACGTTTATTTATATTTTGTGTTGTGAGACCCGAAGACGTTTATTCCTATTCTGTGTTGTGAAACCTGAATATATGCATCTGAGAACAACTTCGATTTCTCATTGAACTTACTTGATTGTTATTTGAAGATTGTGGTAAGTTGACTCCATTAGGAAATGCCATACATCCATTCTTTAAACCACTGGATAATCTTGTGTGTAAAAATTTATATTCAACACGTAAATGTTTGTCCACACCATGCGCAACTAACTTATTGATGTCACAAAGTTTAATCGCAACTTAAGCTTCGAGTCCAACTGATGAGTGATGTGGTAAAGCTTGAAGTAGCCGCCCCCTTTAACACCATTGTGATTCGAATGGCAAACTTATATGAATATAAGATAAACCGGCTGACTTGTTTCGGAAAGCAGCTTTGCATTGTCTAGGCTGTATCTGTACGGTACCATCTCGGCATCTGTACAGTCTGGGCAAGCCTTCGTCGTATCGCTCACTGTAGGTAAACAGGGCTGGTTACACTGGCTCCGTTCACTGAACAGTGAACGTCGTCTGAAGCCAGTCTGTTCGTCTGGCACTAGCAGTGGCACTGGTAAATGACGGCTGACACCATCAGACGATTCGCACTCTAAACAAAACAACAGGGCTATCTCTTTTGCTGGTAGTGTTATTTTTTCATTGCCCTTATTTGTATCATATAGAAGTAACAACTATAATGTGATTTTCCTAATCCTAATATGAAATCCCATAGGCTTAACAATAACATTCAGTTTTAATATGTATGTTACGGTATGTCGCATACAGAGGGAAATTCGCTCCTATATAGGAGCATAGGGTACCGGTATCATACGATTCACACTGTCCGCCGATTCACACTGACCGTTTCGCACTGTAAACAAGATGATTCGCACTGGACAACAAAACAAAAAACAAACCACGATGTTTCCAGGCTGCCGAAAACTTTCATATAAGACTATATTTTGATTATCTAAGAATATATGAATATTTGCCATTTCTCATTACGCTACGGTACATCCGCAAGTGCAAAATCGGCAGAGGTCTGTAAGTGATTACACTGACACCAAATTTGTTTATGCGCCGCTCCTATTCTAATCGTGCATATATATGCAAGAACTGGCAATAATTTGGGTTATTTCAAGTCAATCATTCAATGTGAGTAAAATGAATCTGGTGGTGAAAGACTAACAAAGTTTTATATTGATGTATTTCGTTATCGAGGAATGGTAACACCTAGTGCCATTTCCCATTACGCAGTTAACTGTGAGCGCGAAAACGGCCAAGCTAAACAAGCGTTGAGACTGACAAGTTGACACTCAAGTTTGTTTCTAATTGCGAAAACTGGCAATAATTTAGGCAATTTCAAGTAACTGTGTCAAGTAAAATCAGTCTGCTGGTGAAGAACTGACAAAGTTTTGTATTATCCTACATCGTTATCAAGTGGTGCTTACACTTAGTGCGAATCATCCAGTGCGAATGGTCATCCAGTGCGAATCAATATCACCACTTTCACATAAGCGTGGCGCGTCAGTCGCGGTGATAACGGGTTGCGCTGGTCTTACATAAGCGCGCACCACTCGCCCAAAACCAGCTCCACTGTGCCTATTCGAAAACGAGGCGTGCGACCTGGTGTGGCTTCACTGTGCAGTGGGTCCCTATGTGCAGAAGCTTAAACTCACAGACACAGCCCGTATTTTTCACAGTTTGCCTTTCTATCACACCTCCTGAGGCATAACACCTGATGGAGAGTCTTGACATCTGGGACAAGGTGTGAAAACACTGAACTTGGCCACATTATAGCTGCTATAGTAAAGTCAAACAGGATTACGAATATTTTTGGGAATATCTGTGGGAATGTTTCCATGGATATTTTCAAAATGTTTTGGGCAACAATAATGAGTTTTACTGGTTCCTTTTACAAATCTATTTGCAAGTGTGTGCATATGTGTACTTTGTAATAATAACACATACATACATTGTTATTATCTATTAGTTGTTGCAGTAATGGCTTGACAATGTAGTAGTCAATATATTTATCAATTATAATACAGGGATGCAAGTCTGCCAAGAATTGCCAGGTTTCCTATCCATAACACAGGCATATCATATATATCCCAACAGATTGGCCGATTTTTCATGGCCTGAGAGCAATTTCCATCTTTCAAGTTAGAAAAGCACAAGCAAATAATTACCTCTAATTCAAATTTAGTCAATAAGATAACCTACCAGCTATATTCTATGGGGCACTATCTCCTATCCTTTATGAATGCTCCATTGAATTGAACTAGATACATTAGTTGTGATTTTAACCATATTAAATGTTCAGCCAGCCCACCCATAATCGTAGCCCAATGGGTTTTTTATATCTATTTCTTATATAAATGATAGATATTTCTTATATAAATAACATGCATTTCCTATCAGGAATCTTGATAATCAATAAAATCATATGGGCAAGGATGCTGATATTCCATTGCCAATATCATACATTTATATTCTTTTTCATCTATCATAATGTTATATTACACCAAGAAATATCTATCACAGCCTTGCAATGTAGGTATCATATCAATCGTCATCAAATACCTGATAAGATAGGATGTTAATTTCTATAGGTCATCGCGATAGATTTTCTATCAAATCACTGTGAAGACAGGAAGGTAACATGTTTTAGTATATTTACCTAACAAATTCCGATGTTCAAGCTATTGCAGGAAATTTAAGCCAAGGTATAGGTTTATGATATGTATACCAACCAATAGATCAGACTCCTAGCTTTCTGACAATGCTTTATTTATAATGATCGGTCTATTATTCACAACGATAGAATAATTTGCATTTTCCGAGTAAGAAATAGATAGTTTTCCCCATATCAAATGCTCAGCAGTCAGGTCGCACGCCTCGTTTTCGTGTGACCTACTTGACGGCCATTACAAGATGGCGCGACTGTGAAGGGGGTCTCATATGAATATACTTAGTAATCTATGAAACCAGCCCCACCTCAAACGTCATTCTAATAATGATATCATTCCAATACTCAATCCCCACCAATGCTGTTTATATTTAATGATCGCTCCCCACTCTGTTGATTGAATGTCATGCTAATAATCTAAAACTGGAACTAACGTCACTTTTGATCACTGACAGCGCGGTAAAATCTAGCTTGCACATGCTGGAACTAAGATGACCTGCCCTAAGCCTAAGGGGGGTACCGGTACCCACTGCTTCCGACTCACTCCGACAATGCTTACAACACACTACGACAAAGAAAATCCCTGTCAGAAGGGCTCAGTCGGATTGTGTCGTAAAGCCTTGTCAGAGTGTCTCGTAACGGTTTGGCAGGAAAAGGTTGCCATGGTACCGACACACTCCAATACAAACAGCTCATTTGGGGGACTTCATTTATACAGGAAATATACTGATAGATATGATTTTCTTAAATTTTCTCAAAGAAAACTTATTGAACTGGTGTATTTTACCAACTCTATTACAAATATAAACGAATATCAATTATTATGTCATCTCAAACCTTTATTATAGTATAGACCATATTATTATAATCTATTTATGTGTAATAGACATAGTTACATTAGTCAATAATGATCTAGTATCAGATACCATGTGGTACCTTTGAGTATAATATGTATCAGTTTACAAAGGCGCATGTGTGTGGGGGGGGGGGGGGGGGAAGCGGTTTATAACCTTTACATAGTATGGAATGCTCCTACACACTATTAAGATAAAATGTATATCTAGTAGAAAGAAACAAGGTATGTGAGTATGTACCATTAAGGAAATACATTTTTATTTTATTATATACCTTCAAATATAAGTATTTGATGAATTACATAAGGAAATATGACAATGTCCGAGCTAGATTCAAAGTGTGCTCCAAACACATTTTTTACTCTTTTTTTCCCTTCAACTCCTGTGATCCTTGTGCAAGTCACTGCCAGCATTTCCTAAGTAGGTCAGTGCACTTTTTTTCAGCCAATCAGAATTTGTATTCAAAGTAGGGTAGTTCATCATTTTATACCATCATACTGTGCCAGTATATATCTAATACCAATACCCTAGCAGAGGTTGGTATTTGTGTAACATACTGGCACAGGTATATAATAAGACACAAGCCAACCTCTGCGATTTTTCAAACATGTTTGAATTTGTCGGAAGGGCTATGACACAAGCGCTGTGTAGTAGCCATGTCGCAGTAAGTCGGAACGGTGTGTCCACCGCTATGACAAAAACCCAAAATGTTTGATTCTGTGTCGTAAAGCTTGTCGGAAGGCTTCTCGTAGTGTGTTGTAGTGTGTTGGGAGCACAGTGGACACCCCCCTTTTGGCTAAGGCTTCACAGCAGAATAATGATGTTAAACTAGCCTCAGAATAAAACCTGTTTTAACCTTGTGCATGTTAAATGCCATTAGAATGTTAGGAAATCTGTGTAAACTCACCAAATCCAGATATGATCACATTGTGCGCATATGTGTAGGCTGCCGAAGCATCTATTTGTCACACACTCACTTCTCGGTTGGTCCCTGTTACCCTAGGACACTCCGAAAGAGTTCCTAGGCTTCGCAAGAACCTCAATTCTCCTTCATACTTCTACCAAGGTAAGTATTCGGATAATTATCCATTCAACAGGCTGGAATCCCTCCGATGCCGTCGTTAATACTAATGTCAATCTGAATAGCTCACACAGATCAGTGTATTTGCCTCCTTCTAGTCATATAATAAGGTTATCGGATCAGTGTCATCGTTTAAATTGAATACTCCACTAGTGAATCTGTCCAACTTTCCACATCACCGAGGGTGATGTCAGATTCGTTGCCCACTTACGAGTAGGCCTACCATGGCAACGCATTTAGCAACGTCAAAATAAACCTCAACAACAGTTTTAATTGACATAACCATCTTTTATATGTTAATAATAAGTTTACAGATTCCGCTATTCGTACACTTTTAGTTATTAAGATTTGAATAAGTACAGTGAAAACATTACAAACTATTCCATCTGTTTGAGCGAACCGAACAACGGCCAGTTAATGATTTAGCGGCGAAGTATGACAGCTCTGACAATAACAAGTAACAAATAGATATGAAGCACAGATTTAGGGTTGGTCGATTAGTTGTATTCATTTTGTTAGTAATGTAAGAGCTTAGAGAGGAGTTTTGGCTACGGAATTCGCTCGGCTTCGCCTCATGAAATAGCTACGCCAAACTGCAGTCATTGCATACGGGAGCCCAGATTAAAACTCATCCAGTTTTACGATAGTATCCAACTTAAAATTCATATCACTGCCTGTGTACGCAAACCAGTGCCCTGGACTGATCACGGACAGTATAAATAAAGAATACAACCCCCCCCCCCCCCCCCCCCACCTAAAACCCAAAACCTCCTATGCCACCGAAAACTACAACCAATTCCGTGTCCATTACACTGAATCACCATGAAAAAATACCGCCCAGATCTCATCCCAGTGTGTTAGCTGCAAGTCAATTTTGAAATGGTATAATTTCTCGCTGATGCCTAATCTAGATATATGACTATTCTACAGGTTGCTCTACCTCGGCTGACAGTGAGTGACAATATTATCAATATGAGCTAGTTTTTAGCTACTAATGTTATATGTCATTCTACACCGTAGAAACGATGATTACCTAGTCAGAATATGACACATCTTGTAAGTTAAGTCTCTGTTGTTTCAATAGATAAATAATTTTTTTTATTAGGTCATAGATTCAAACATTACAGTTGGTTTTAAATCAAGGCCAGATCAAATCAAGAATATGTCAATTTAAAGGTGTTACAAATCAAATTCAGGATGAGACAGTTATAAATCAAATTTAGAAACAGTAACATTGAGATTAATGGGTGAGGGAGATCGGGTGAATAGATATAAAATAAGCTCATGGATATTTTCAGCCCAAATGGTAGTTAAGATGGATGATTTAGACAATCATTGCAGATTTATTAGCAGGTGTGTGGTTGGTTTTTAGGTTATGGCTATAGCCTACTGTATTACTTTACACCTATGACCGAACGTCTATGATATACTACCTGCTGCTACGGGTATCATATAAATATTGCTCGCGCCCGCCGTGCAGCGGGCCGTAGTGAATCACATAGGCTTTATAATGTAGAAATGTTCGCGCCCGCTGTTACAAACACTACGGCCCGCTAACGTAAAATATCGCGATAAAGTGAGACCAGTGACAGTGTCAAAAACAAACAAACAAGATGGTGGTTCTCTCCCACTCATAACTTGAGAGACATGCTAAGCCTTACCCGTAAGAACTGGAAGTGTGTATTGTTCATATATCGAGGCACCTGACGTTGGGCGTTCACATCAAACCGTTTAAATAGCTTAAATCTGCAAGACTGATCGATATCAACAAGTCCGACCGCTTCCCGTTACGCCATTCTGCGTTGTCGACATCATAATTACGTTGGCTACCAGAGTTCCAGTATCCCTGGTGCCGCACATTTCATAGTCCGCTCCATGTTGGCAGTTGCCGGGTTTTCCCGCTAGCAGGCCGTAGTGAATGGCAGTGGTAATATACGGGAACAGGGGGTTGAATCATGGACCAGGAAAGTTAAGAAGACTGCATTTTAAACGAGTAGAAGGTGTATAGTAATAAGAAAATGTAGTGACTGAACCTGTACGGTGTCAGTTCTCGGTCATTTGAGGAAAAAACACGGCCCTCCCGCCTACGGCGTCGAGCCGTATTTTTTCATCTAATGACCTCGAACGTCCACACGTACGGGCTCAATGACCACGTTTTCTCATAGTACACTGCTTGTAGAGTTACTAGGCGACCTGTCCACATTTTTGCTTTTTATAGCTCACTGCGTACAGATAGGAATATGATTTCAGTTTTGGAAAGAAGGTTTTATGGTGGTACAATGCCTTACAGTTTTAATATTCAGCATTACTAGGTAGATTCTATATTTACAGACATATTAAAGTATTTGTTAAAAGTGGGGGGTTTTGGGGGTGAAATGGTCATACTGAAACACAGGTTTACTCAGTATTGATTTATAGTGAGCATTCTTGTAACAATTACCATCTCCATAAGTGGTACTGACTGTTGCTTGCATCCTAGAAAGTATAATCATTTAGGTTAGACTTATATTTGGCATGATATTCATGTATTTTGGTCTAATTTCATAGCATAGGGGGTATCAGCCATCTTTGAATTGTAATGCAGCCATGTTCCCCAAGAGGGGTCTGTGGTTCTTATCACTCTCCAAGCATTGGCACATGCCTTATACCTTTACCTAAGTCTAAGTAATCATGAAGCGACTCTAGCAATATATACCATAATAGGTATGGGTCAGTTGTGTTCCAAAATTTGTCCCATTCAGTGTGTAGAACCAACTCTCTAAGATTATCTTTACTGTGATTTTTGTAAATTTCAGAGAATCAGAAATTGTGAATGTGTGTACAGCGAAAATCTTATGGTTGGGCAGAGTCGGTCATAACCCCTTTGCTAGTTATGCCCGAACTGATTACAATCTAGTCTGTGAAGTGCGTACAGCAATATAAAGTTCACCGATTCTGACTAACCTGATTGATCCATCTGGAAAAATCATAATCAGGAGGAATCTGTGTGTCGCTGTCTTATCGTCCTAAGATTGTTGCTGAAAGCACTTCACCAACTGTTCCTGATTCTGAGTAGGCTTTTTGAGTAGCGATGGTATATATCCCCCCCGTTCGATATACAAGTGAGAATCGGTAGTAGATATCCCTGTCCTATGGGCTTTGCAAGACGATTATGGATGGATCAGTCTGAACATATACCCATATTATTCAATATAATCAGTAATATTTGGGGATATGCATACAGCTTTTTATCATCTGCTCACACCAATTTCGGATGTTTCTGCACAAAAAGTTGTCCTCCATTATAAGTGGACAGGTTTTAACAATAAGATCACTTTTAAGTAACCCAACTACAATGATATAGTTTCCGGTATCGCCCATGTAAATTGTAAAAATCGTTTTAAAAAATTGTAATAGTAGTTGTTGATTTAGAATTGCTGGTTGTTTTTAAAACCCCAGATGCGACTACTGTAAGTTCATTTTAACCACATATGCATGGGAGTAAATTGGTTGATTAATACTCCGGGCGATAGCAAAGACTATTGCGTAGTGTCAGTTACAAGGAGAATACGGCCATGCAGATCAAAATCATGGTAATGTATTTTTCAACCAAGCTCGGTGGCCAAGTGGTAGGGGTGTTCGCCTCGAGCATGGGAGGTCGTGGGTTCAAACCCCAGTCAGGTCATACCAAAGACTTACACAAAACAGCTTAACACCCGCCATAAGAATGAGGGCCCGAGTGGAAGAACGGCCATATAGCCGAATTTGGTAATTGTGTAACACAATATTCCCTTAAAAATTGTCCCAAAAAAACCCTACCTTTCGACTTTTTATTAGAAACAAATCATATAACTGATTAGAAACTCGATGTAAGCACCGTCTATTTACCTATCTCATATAAAACGTTAGAATTCTGTCAGATCCACTTAGAGTTTTTCTGCCACATAGAGACAGACCTACAAGAACTATGCTTGACGAGCGAAGTGCCATGAGAGTGAGAATCTCGTGGAGAGCAAAACTCAAACCTGCTTTTCTTCTTAGTAGGTTTACACTCAGATGTGCTTCTTCTCATATGATATAGTTCTAGCCACGTCGAAAACAGATTTTAATACTATAGTTTTCTGATCTCTTTACACTGAGATCAGCCTCTGAGGTCACGGCTTTTTGCTGGTGTCAGTACTACCAATTATGAATGCCACCTATCAGCTGCAGTACCTGTGTCACGGAAAGTTAAACTGGCCTCAGTCCCTATCATGAATATTGATTTGAATTTTCAATAGCAACTTCTTCGCTAGCCCCGTGTACCTCCAAGTGTATGTGGTGAAAGGGATAGACCATACAAAGTCAGAAGAACAACATTTTTATAACTGTTGAAGAACTTAAAGCATCATCTGGTGAAAATTTGCAACACTACAGGCTGGTTCCCCGGTCATCTGCTAAAGGACATGGCAGTCACATGCTGGAAGCCTACACATCTTACATGATCCTGGAGTTTGTAACAATTATCAGATGAAATACCCAGTCAATTTTCCTTCTTGACATCTTTCTTTCACTCACAAACTTGGAGAGGGCAGCGACAAAGTCGCTAGTCACCTACCATATGGGTGGGATTTTTAAAACCGCTAAATTACCAAAATAAGCTTATTCAAGATTCATGTTGTTTAAATGTATCTCATCAATGTAAAAATTGAAATTATTTGGAACATCTTTTGATAGTCTTTCTTTCCAACATAGGGTTTTGTATAGCTCTGAGGAATTTTTCCTTCCGATAAGTCAACAAAAACTGATTTTCTAGTGATTTTCTCTATGTTCAAAATCTGGGAGACACAATTTTGAGCCAATTGTATTTATTAACAGGTTTAAAGCATGTCTTGAGAAGTGTAGACAATATAATTTAGAAAATTGGTAAAAGTTCAAATTTTCCAACATAGAGACACATAGAGCATGTTGTCCAACACCCCGATTTCCAGAGGACAATAATAATGAAATATATAGTGAGAAATTAATTTTCCTTTATTGTAAAATGTTGACCAAAATCCTGACTGTTATACCTGAAAGTTTCAACACAATCAGATTATCCATTCTGATATGAAAAAAATAATAATTCCATGATGATATATTTTTTTTTAAATGGGGTATTGGACAACACGCCTCTAGAGGATGTATAAACGAAATAATAATCATGATAGAATAACAATTATCCCTGTTTATGTTTAGTACCTCTACCACTCATAAATACCCAGGTTGTTTTTTTTTCTAAATAAAAAGATATACTTTTTGTGGTTCAAAAACAGAAAACGTGTTGTCCGACATCCCAGGGTGTCAGACAGCACGCTGTGATATAAGTTATGATTTTGGGGTTGTTTTTTCTCAGTAATTGAGTGGTTTGA
Organism: Alentia gelatinosa; assembly: GCA_950022655.1. Classification (NCBI taxonomy): domain Eukaryota; kingdom Metazoa; phylum Annelida; class Polychaeta; order Phyllodocida; family Polynoidae; genus Alentia; species Alentia gelatinosa. The sequence continues at coordinate 29,681,534 of OX465593.1, forward strand.
TTTGTGAATTATAGCTTATTATCGTATCATTAAAATATAAAGGATTATAGCCACCATTATTATTTTTCTCATTGTTCTGAGTAATTCTATAAATGTGTTGTCCAACACCCCTCATGTTGTCCGACGCCCCTGTGGTGCCAAACACCCCAAATATGGTTTTTCTTTTAAATCTAATATATGATAAAAATGTTTTGGGTCAATTATAATGTGTGTCACCATGTAATATTAGTCCTACTCGAATCATAAGCATTTATAATGTTTCTTGAACTTTCAAATATTTAGGGGGTTGGACAGCATGCAGAATTATATACAATTTCAAAAGGCTCTCAAATCTAAACCATTCATCTGATTTTGTTGGAATAAGGTTTTTTGGAAGGCACTTGGTAGGTGACTAACATAAAATATAAAAAGAAGTGTTATTCTAAAAACAATTTTTGCGTGTCTGATCCCGGGGTGAAAACGGAATTTAGCAGGTTTAAAAAATCCGACCCATACATAAAAAGGCACAATTTCGACAGGATCTGCTTGAAGTTGCTCCTCCACATAGAGACAAACAGAACTGGACCTGTGCATTGAGAATGAAACGCCACAAGAGTGAGATTCGCGTGTGCAGAAAAACTCAAACCTGTTGTTCTTTTTTGTAGGTCTATGATTGGTTTGACTTTTCCACTTACAAATTATTTCTAGACATGTTGAAAACACAAATTAATACTGTAGGTCTATTGCTTGTTGCTGGTCGGTTGAATAACAACAGAGATATGGCGCTTGGCGGGTATCAGCAGTGGCAGCTTGCTGGTACACATGCAAGCGGTATTTTGGAAGAGCTCCAAGTTTCGGAACAGTTTATCACGGATTTACGTTGCTGACGACAAAAGAGACATTTCCCACAAACACTGTGGGTTTAAGCTACTTGCACAAAGCAGATAGTTGTCTGGACAACATTCCAGTTCACATTCTGTTTTTTGACGGTTTGAAACGCGTGACATTGTCGGGAAGCGGTGACCAACATGGCAGATCCGCCAGGTGAACAAACACGGCTGAAGCGCGCTAAGAAATCGACTAGAAGTTCAGAAAAACCTGATTCTCTTGCACAACAAAGTACAGAGGAAGTGTTACCACTTCATTCTGATGTTGCCCTGAACATTTCAGGGTTGTCTGGGGTCCAAATGGATCAATTCCGCAAGTTACTGACAGTGCTTCTTGACGAGTCGGACTGCAAATGTGACTCGGCACACATGTAGTTGACAGCAGCAGCAAGGGGCACTTGCCCGGCTGTCAGTCATCTTTCTGAGTCTTCAGATGAAGATATAGATTGCGGACAGTCTTCCAAACATGAGGAATTGGTGCAGAAAGATGAAATGGAGGAGTTTCATCGTGGTTTGTTTACTATTACAAAAGAGGAGGATACTATTGGTCCTGATGTATCTAATGGTGGCACAGACCACCATTACAGAAAGACATTGTGAAGGAAAAACATGAACTTTTTCCCAGACTGGCCAACGCTCTGACTTTGAAAGTCCTGAAATTGAACCGAGTTTTCAATAGGATTACTACCAAGGAGTGTCAATATTTTGACAGTATATTGCTGATACTCAACATAATTTGGTGGCTGTGATGTCAGCAGTGGCTTTTCAGTCACAGACATTGTATGACTTTAAGCAATAGGCAAAAAATAACCCAGATGAAGAGATTAGAGACAAGGCTGCGGACATAACCAACGTTTATATGGGCCTTATGAATGCGAATCTCATTTTGTCACGAGCTATGTCAGACTCAACTTTTACACAGCAAACAGACACTGGACAAGAAATGGAGTAATTTGTTGTCAGAAGAAAATCTAGCGACGCCAGAGTGGCTGGGCAGCGATGACATTAATAGTGCTGTGAAATGTGCGGAAGACGAAATGTCAAGGAAGAGATTTGATCACCAGACAGAAAAGAAGGACTTCTACAAAAAGGACTTTGGTTTCAAGGGAAGGAACAAACAGTTTAATAAAAAATTTGACCTAAAGAAAATGACAAGCCCATAGACAAGCAGTACACCAGGTCTAAGCTGGTTTTTTATCGGAAGGGGTCACAATAATATGGTTTAGAATTTGTCCTACCCCGCCCGTCTAAATTACTTCTACATTAACAAATGATGTCATTTGTCGAGTGTATCCCACTAGAGCGATATTTTCCATTTTTCTGAACTCCAGACCGAATACAGTGACCCTATGGAGTTTTTTTTATTAGGGGTAGGATAAACACAGAGACACAGGTGAGTGACTGCTGTATGTCACCTGGTTTTGGTGTATTCATGCCTGGTGGTACAAGGTACCATGTGTATGAGTGGGGGGAACAAAAGCGACCGGAGTCGAGAGTTAGCTCAGTGGTAAAGAGCACTGGACTTGTACTATCAAGGTTGTCAGACTTTGTTGATTTGGGTCCCACTGCAGCCACTTTTCTCCTTCACCCCCAACAGTGGTAGATTTACTGCTATATCAAAGGCCAATCCTTCTCATACCATGTCTATGTGGTGTGGGAAGTAAAAGAACTCTCACCTCTGTAAATGTGTAGGGGTGAGGTTTCCACCTAAATTCATTTTATAGATTCGATCACCACCCTTGTGGTGTAAAAGAACCTTGAGAAAGTCTGGTGAGAACCTTCAATGGTTAACTGGACGTTAAATCAAACCCACAAACTCACAAACAAACCTAACTTCACAAGTAACAGAAATGAGAAAGGATGATGTGGAACTACACATTGAAATTAAGGAGCTAAAAGAAGAATGGAATGAGCAGAAATCTACCCTCACCAATCTGACAAAGAAGATTGATGAGCTCACCGTTGATGCATCTGGAACACGAACAGAGGTGGGTCGGGTCGAGGGCAGGGTGGAAGACAATGCGAGTGACATACAATCCTTACAACAATCATAAGAGGCACAGGCTACTAATGCGAGGCAACTAAACCTGATAGTGAGGGCAATTATGGAAAAAGCGAATAAAAAAACCTTTGAAGTCATTCAAGATTTATTTTCTACACTCAAGACAACCTTCCCATTCTCAATGACACAAGGGGCCTCCTGCATCGGGAAGCCCAAAAATGACAACCAAAACACAAACAAACCCAGCTGGCCATGCCCACTTAAGATCAAACTGTTCACCCGTCAACAGAAATCTGAAATCTTTGGCCTTAAAGATAACCTTAAAGGTACGCACCTAGACAAAGTTACAATTCAATCAGATCTATCGGAAGACGAACGGTTAGTGAGGCAAAAACAAAAACTGGTAGTACTAGCGTCGAAACATAATGGTGCCAACGAAGCCAAGCTGAGAGGCACAGGGGTAGTAATTGATGGAATAACATACAAACGCGAGAACTATGCCAACTTACCTCGCGGCATCACTCTGGAATCGGCATCCAGGATCCGCAACAACACAGAGGTCTTTTTTCAAAGTCACTTGTGTCCACTGTCGAACCTATGCAAATGTGACATACATGAACCAGTTAATGGCGTAAGCGGCCCGTCCGCTGAACACATATTTGCGCTGCGATTGGCCAACAAGCATAGAGACGTCGAAGCAGCCCACGCCATTTTTAACATGGCAAATCTGTACGCACTCAAGGCAATCACCAGAAAAACAAAGAAGTCAGCTGAGCGGAAAGACAATGAAGCCAAAGAACTTGAAGAAGTATACCTAAAACTTGCCCAACATCCATGGATTGCGGAGAAGATCTGTAAAGCGACAGTGACGAACTTCTACGAAGCTACACGAGACTTGAACTATGGATGTGGACATACACTGTACGAGAGGTACTTGGACCATACGACTTGAAGCCTTCACGCTTGGGACGATAAGCTTCGCGAATTGGACGATACGATTCGGTTTTGGTAGTTGGCGCCGTTGCCGCCTCGGACGATAAGCTTTGTTTTCGAGTTTCGGTAGTTCGGAGTGGCCAATCTACTTCATATTTGAAACGAACATAGGATACATATTTCCCTACCATATGTTAAAGTTTCATGTCTTAATTCTTATGAGAAATAAGTGAAATCACCCGGAAAAGGTGGGGTCCTTGACAGGATCGCACATGAGTGATAATAGGTGCACATAGCGATCGGAAGAAAATGTCACAGAATTTTCCGCATTTTCCGCACTTCCCATAGGAATTAAGCAATGAAACTTTTAGACGAGTTAGGCACATATGTGACCTATAAGCCTTCCAAATATGAAGACAATCACCATTCTGAAGAATAATATGCTTTGCCAGATTGACAGTCCACTGCGGTTCACACTGCCCCGCTCGATCTACCGACGGGAAAGTTTTACGGAGCGGTGCAGTGTACCACCGCTGAAGCTGCTTTAAAAGTAGGTCTTTAGAACTTTTGGTATGACATAATTCAAACATGAATATCTCTGGGTTGGAGCGTCTGATCTTCTTCTTCTTAGCTACAGGTCCGTCTTTATTTGAAGTCCCTAATGCAATTCCTCACGGAGTTCTGACATAAATTCGAAAAAAATCGTATCGTCCACACCCGAAAAATCGTATGGTCCGCCGCTCACGCGCGGAAAAGCGAGGCGTGCCGGCTCCGAAGCTTATCGTCCAGCATTCGTACGAGACTGACAGAGTGACCGTTCACAACACGCCAAAACCGACATACCTGAACCAAATGGGCGAAATCCTAACTAAGTACAAGACAAACCGGTGAGTAATAGTGCCAAGCCATTGCTCCTACTCATATTGCCATAATGTTCAAAACCCTGATTATTGCTGATTCTCATTGTGCTGGCTTTAAATCAGGCATTGACTACGAATTAAATGAATAACAAATCATAAACACTCAGGTCAAGATTCTCTATCATAAGGGGGGCCAAAATCAGCAAGGTAGTTCGGCTGTCACTACCCACTCATCACAAACGCTTGTTTGACTTGATCTATGTTAGGCATCAATGACTGTTCAACCAAACTAGAGGCCCATAATATTGTACCTGTTTTCAACACTGAGCCGGAAATAACCAACCACATTCTTAGTGAACTGGGTCAAGCCAAGCTATCCTTGAAACCATTCGCTAAAATGATCAACTTATGAGAGTTTATCGGCATGTCCTATGAGATTTACAACTCACAGGGTGAAGCATTCGCAGACGAACAAAAACAACTAGACAAAGCTGTATTGAAGATCAATAAGGGCATCATCCAAATGAACAACTTGTCTGATGCTACTACCCCTCACATGGTTCAGCACGTTCACAAGTCCAGGAATCATAAAATTGGAAATCGTTATAGAAGCACAATGCAGGACAGGCTGCATTTCACTCAGACAACCAAGGACAAATTCGCAAGAAACATCGTCTACATATATAGCCGAGCGGCTATCTGAGTTTTTGCGTACTGGTGGTAATATGTATCTAACTTATTATGTCATGTATAGATTAGGTACCTATTTTTTTCTTTTACTTTTTCTCTCTTGTGTTGCAGATGTTGCTCGTTTCTGTGCCTATACTGACAATTGACCTGCACATGCTTGTATTACCCACTAGTTGGGTAATCCGCGCGTTCATCACTAAATACTGGAGCAGATGGAAGATAATCTAACATCCAGTCTAAATAAAAACCTTAAAAAAAAAATATATCTATACCTCATCACATGCCACCTCCAATCCACTTTGAGTCTCGTGGCCTTCTGTTCACTGTACCACTTTACTTTCTTGAGGAAAGCAGTCACATTTTCATCTGACGGCCCCTTAAATGGTTGTGGTCTCACCAGATTGTTGTTATAGGCTTGAAAGATGGCTGGTTTCTTCGCTGCAGTCTGCTCTGCTCTCACAGCATATGCAATCATCTTTGCCACTTCCCTCATTTCTTGACCACCCACAGACACTTCTGTGTCCAAGTAGCCGTGACGTCTCCATTTTGTAGCTGTGGAGCTTCCTCTTCCACTTCGCGGTCACCTTGAACATCTGCTGGAGATGGGCTGTCTGCCATGTTGATGTGCCATAGAGAATGTACAGGTAACGCCCACATCGTTGTGCCCTGCATGCATGCCACTCCACTCTCTTCATTTGTCCCCCAGCCTGAGTCAGAGATCAATACTTTTCTGGCTACAATGAGCTACACTCGCATGTGCATCACTGGTCACTTTTTGATAGGCATAACACCCACAGTCCACTTTCCAACTTGTATGTGTTATACCCGGGTTCTCCACCCTTTTTGGCTGGTAATGGAGAACACAAACATCAAACTCTCCAGGATCCAATCTTTAATTGTCATTTCGCAAGCACAAAAAGGTCTAAGGTACAGAATTTCACACAACACTAAACATCCCCCAGGGAAACAGGTACACTCTTCAGGTATCCCCTGGACACCAATTCACTCTGGGATCTTTGATAACCTGTCTGTCATGACCAGTATTCAATGTGCCAATACCCAGCCCATATATACCAACGCTGCTCTATGGATACTCAATGTCAGATACTTCTCTCTGTCTCTATCATGGTAGCGATTACCCGAGCCCAATTCCCCATCCTGATGCTCACACCTCTAGAAGACCCTGTCCTCTATTGACTAGATGTAGCTTATTACCTTTAGATGATAATCAGCTGCTCCCTGTAATGCTCACCACTCAGGACCTATCCCTGATTGATTCCCGCTGCTCGTGATGTAGGTGAGCCACACATTTCCTGAACCACGCCCAACAGAGTTCATCCCAGTCAACTCCATTCTGCATTGCTGCCCTTGCGCCCACTCTCGGTGACTGCCAGACTCCCAAAGCCTGTCGTGGTGTCTTGCGGCCCACTCATCTTCAGACCATCAGGTGATGTTCATCCTTCCAGCAGTGGTCAACCCTCAGCCAGGTCTGACCCCCAACTGCCTGTCAGTGCCACCTTTTATTCAGCCTCCCAGAAGCTGATGTCAGCATACACTAATCAATATTGCCACGCTGGCACTGAATAAGTAGGTATGACTTACTTATTTGTTGGACCGACGTCTTTCCACAAGATGGCACCGAACCCCCATGAATCATCCATCACACCAATATACTAATATATTGAAACAGGATTCCTGTGGAGTAAATTTTCGGATTCCGAAATAGTTTCGCCAGAGGTCTCAACCGAGGTCTTTAGACAGAGGTTGAAACCTCCGGAGAAACAATTGAGGAACCGGAAACTAACAGACACAGGCATACTGTTTCTTTATTACTATATACCTCAAAAATACAAAGATGTTTACCGTATTTAAGCTGTAGGAGTCGTTTTTAATCCAATTTGGGCACTCAATGGTCAATGCATAACGTAGGTTTCTATACTACCTTTAAATCTCCAGCGGGAACTAAGCAGATCACTATGACCGCAACAGATTTGATACGAACAATCTGATTGGAAAAGAGCAGTACTTTCAGCCAATGACAACGATTCTAGCACATTGTTTATATTTTGCAAAGTCACTTCCTGTTTCGGAGTAACGGTCGCGGGCTATGTGTAGCCGCGTAACATGGCCCGATAAGGTTAGTGAAACGTTTGTTTAGGGTGTATTGGTACCTATTCTATGTATTTAAGTATTATAGTAGGAATATTCGGGTTAGATGTGTTGTAATTGTTTTATTTCGCCGTATATCGCGATGCGAACTCGCTAGTCGACGTCTCGCTAACATCCGGCCGCCATTATCCATCCGCTAAGACCTTAGGCGTAACATGCATTACTCCTCGGCAGTGCAGGAAGCATAGTTACTGTATACATAGCAACGTGTTGTATTTACGTTAGTTACGCCAGTAGGTATATAGTAATAGGGGTTTCCCCTGCATCGGTCTCTCCTGGTGCACCAATGTTCCACCTCCAACCCTAATGGATCTCAGTCATGCGACAGTCGTATGTCCTCACTGAGCATTAATCTAACACTTTGTATGAGGTGGATAATAAATTCTGTTATCGATGGCTGGTAACATTTAGTACAAATTGTCTATTTTTTAGTGTAAATCGCCCAGTTTGAATCGTTGCGGTTGCAGTGTGGGCTGACCTTTCTTTGCAGGTTCAATGATTTCAATGTTAGGCACCAAATTCCATGCCTTCCTTGCAATATGTATACGTACAGCTCGTGCCAAAGAATCTCGATGTGCTAGATGTACTACAGGAATAAATAGACCCTCTGTCTGTAATCAAAGAAAGACACGCACACAACTGCACAGGTAATATGACCAGAGGGCAATAAACCAGTATTGTAGGATACAGAAATGAAAGTTTTCCATTTTTCTATGGAAATCCATATTTTCATTTTCAGTATATAGAATATTCTGTTCTTGTGTGAAACAAAGATGAAATTAAATGAGCCTCATTTTACACTGATACACCATGACTAAAACAATTAAAATAGCGATTTTTCTTTGTTAGTGTCACATCGGCGCAAGGACGCTGACATTGGTAGACACTTAAACTCCCAGGACCACAATGGCCTGGGAGACCTACAGATCCACATCGTGGACTTCATACACTCCAACCCTGACAGTACACTCTCAGACATTGAGGAATAAAATATAGAAAGATGGGCTACATCGCCTCCGGACCCAGATCCCAGATGGCATGAACCTAATAGACACTCCTGTCTACGGCTCGGCCGCACGTTGAGGAGTGAGATCAGAACCCTTTGCCTTGTCAAAAAATATTTGAGTATACGGGTGATCAACATATCCAAAATATGATGACCTAGTATTCGATCAGTTTCTGAACACGGGAATCTGTAATCTTTGCACCTTCCTGTCATCCAAAATGTGAATTAATCTTTTATTACAGACACACACAATCAGAACATCAGTTAACATAATAGAGATGACAGCACAAGCCCAGATCGTCTGATCTGGCACCTCGACTTAACCCTAGAAAGCTAGTTACGATGCCTGATGAGCCGAGTATGGCGAAACCTTGATAAAATCCCCTCGAAGTTTGCAATTCAAACCTCACACAGTCCTCCACAGAATCTTACTGTCATTTCTCCATGGCTCACTATAGAGACACCGGGGCGACAGTCGTTGGCGCTATGATGTCAAGGTAGCATCGCTTAGGGAGGAGGGCATTGCCACGTCCTGTTTTGATTTTTAAAATAGCAATATGAACCTGCCCTCAGCCCCACACCATAACTAAAACAGTGATATGAACCTGCCCTCAGCCCCACACCATAACTAAAACAGTGATTTGAACCTGCCCTCAGCCCCACACCATAACTAAAACAGTGGTTTAAACCTTTCCAGAGACCCTAAACCCCACACCATGTCTAAAACAGTGATTTGAACCTGTCCTCAGCCCCACACCATAACTAAAACAGTGATTTGAACCTGCCCTCAGCCCCACACCATAACTAAAACAGTGGTTTAAACCTTTCCAGAGACCCTAAACCCCACACCATGTCTAAAACAGTGATTTGAACCTGTCCTCAGCCCCACACCATAACTAAAACAGTGATTTGAACCTGCCCTCAGCCCCACACCATAACTAAAACAGTGGTTTAAACCTTTCCAGAGACCCTAAACCCCACACCATGTCTAAAACAGTGATTTGAACCTGTCCTCAGCCCCACACCATAACTAAAACAGTGATTTGAACCTGTCCACACACCCTTAGCCCCATGGCAGAGGCTGACGTGCTCTGCCCGTATGGCGGTCTCTCTGACGCTGTTTTGTCTGGCCGACAGGTGGCGCGGCATGGCGGCGGGCGGGCCGCGCGCTGACTCGCACTGCCTGGTGTGTAACGTGCGCGTGACGGAGGGCGCCGACAGCCGCGACATCTTCCAGCACAGCGCGCTGGCCGAGCGCCTCCAGCCCATCCTGCAGGTGGCGCTCTACGAGGGCTCCAGCTACACGCGCACGCTCTGCCTCAACTGTGAGATCCAGGTGGGCGTGGTCGAGGAGTACTACAAGGTGCTCGACAAGTTCCGCAAGAACTTCGCCCACACGGCCAGCTTCTACGGCCTGGAGCTGGTGCCCATCCCGGAGGCGCAGAAGCCCACCTTCCAGTTCGTGCAGGCGGCGCAGGGCCAGCTGGCGCCCTTCTCGGCGGCCCCGGACCAGGCGCCGGCGCCCACTCACCCCCCGGCGACGGTCACCGCCGGCCACTGGGAGGAGATCCTCTTCTGTCTGGAGCCGCAGGGAGCGCCCGCTGCACCACAACCTGTCATGGTAAGTCTCTCACGCATCTGTCTGACCCTCGGAGAACGCGGCATGAGTTGGCTGTTCTCAGAGATGGCTGTTTCCCTCTTTACCAATGAAAATTCTTGTTTTTATTTTCATTTTTAACTTTTTTGTCTTGTGTAAAACAAAGAAAGAATAGATTAAGGGTTATTCACAGTAATAAACAATGGTTCAAACCTCCCCATATACCCCAGCCCTATTGCATGGCCAATAACGATGTGTTTCCATGTTTTCTCTGACTTTGAGGCAATACATTCCAGATGGAAAATATTTACTTTTTTCATGACCCCAGCTGACATTCCCGTTTTCTGAAAAAGATGGACAAATCTGGGTGTTCATTCAGTTTATAAAAAATCTGTCTGTGCTCTTGGTGGAATCTTGATATTACAAGAAAGTACACATTTGAACCAGGATCTAGGAAATTACAACTCATTGCTCTCTGACTTGGAACATTAAATCATGGAGGGTAGATTTTAACTTTTTCATGCAGTTTAGATTGAAAAACTTTGCAAGGAACTCCTCTGTACACAACCGATGCTACCTTTGTTATGACCTCCAGGCGTCACATCCAAACCAAGAGAACATTGTTGAAAGAACAATGCGGCTTCAGAACTACCCCTCACAACCGTGACATCGCACTGGTTGGGAAGGTGGGAATATAACCAAGAAGGGCAGGGATACTGACACACAGGTTAGTGGGGGGGGGGGGGGGGGGGGGCTTCGAGGTCACTTAAGGCTCACACTCTTCACGCATATTTAAGTTTGGCTGTTTTAAGGCATATGACATCGTCACATTTTAGGGAAAGTATACATTGTATATGCCCCAAAACTTAATTGATTTTAACAAAGTCAGAGGAGAAAAAAAAAATTCATTTTTAGTTAATTAATTTCTTTTTCTTGTATAAAACAATGGTAATGTAGGGGGCGTGGTGATCTAGTGGTGTTTTGTCTGTTCCTCGGAAGGTGGCGCAGAGAGTCAGTCCCCCCTGTATAGTGATTCCGGGCAACACTGCACACAAGAGTGGCGCGGCGGGGGCCGGGGTTACGTATAAATATACTCCGGGTTCACAATGGGTCGACAGGCTGTCCTCACGTGTCTCTCCAAAAGGAGTGGACCCTTGGGCCCTCACATTGGCTGGGTTCTCTGAATCCTTTGACACGGTCCGATAGCGTGAACTATCAGAAAGTACCTTAAATGAAGAGAGACGACTGGATTCCTTCTGTAGCTTTATTACACGTACTGTAGGCCGACCAGAGTGTACTGACCTCGTGTGCCTTGCCTGCCTGTACCTTGTGTGGGAGGGGTGGGTGCTGTTACCAGGGGCAACAGCCCTCCCCCACGCTGACCAGCGGGCTGGGGGGAGGGGGGCTGGAGGAGGCCCGTATATGCCGGTCTGCATACCTCAGAAGCTAACACCATCCCTGGGCACAACAAGAAACTTGCTCTGTCGAGTTATTGGATTTGAATTTACATGTCGATTGTTTGTATGTGGAGTTATGTAATAGGGACGCGGGTGAGGGATGCGGCGGCGGCCGTGAATAGTGTCCTTTGAGCGTGGGGGGGGGGGGGGGGCACGAGTGGGCGTGTGGATGGCAATCTGGCCACTAATATGTTCTGACTGATAAATGTAGTGTTTGGCGTGGGTTTCAAGCCACGCTGAGAGGTAGGGGAGGGGGGGGGGGGGGCTGGAGAGGATTTAGAAATGTATTAGGTGAAATGTTATAAGTTATAAGAACAATATAGAAGGAATAAATTAATAGAGGATACATGTTTTGGTCACGGGAAGGATAAGTGTTCAGACTTACCTGTGGTTCTCTATGAATGAGAGTACTGGGAATAATTTAGGAGTATTTATGATGCTGGAGGCGTTGTGTTATTGTCTCTGGTGATGGCTTGATACTGTGGAAAAGAGAAGGCATTGTCAGTGGGCGTGTAGAGAGAGAGATCGGTATCGTAGACGAATGAAGAGAGACGACTGGATTCCTTCTGTAGCTTTATTACACTTCTGTTACTGTAGGCCGACCAGAGTGTACTGACCCCGTGTGCCTTGCCTGCCCGTACCTCGCGTGGGAGGGGGGTGCTGTTACCAGGGGCAACAGCCCTCCCCCACGCTGACCAGCGGGCTGGGGGGAGGGGGGGTGGTGGATGCCCATATATGCCGGTCTGCATACCTCGGAACCTAACACCATCCCTGGGCACAACGAGAAACTTGCTCTGTCGAGTTATTGGATATGAATTTACATGTAAAGAAATTACTAATTGTTTGTGGTGAAGACATTATGTTTTGGTAATTGAGATGATTTTAACATTATTGAAAAATATTGTGGAAAATATCACAAGCATGCTTGTATGTAGAGCGGCTTCACTTTGCGGGCGATGAGCACCTGTGGAGTAATGCTTGGTACAAGACAGAATGGCAGGAAATGTGTCGAGATATGAGACATTGTAAATTTGAGCCAAAAATATGAGGTGGGTGGTAGTCTGAACGACTTTATCAACCAGTGACCAATTGGAAGTTGTTTTCTAGGATTAGTGATAAAGTACTGGAGTGGGGTGGTGGTGCATGCGAGATGGAATGAATGTGAGTGTTAATTGTGTTGTGCGCTGTGGAGTGAATGCAAGTACGAATTGTATTGTGTGAGTGATGGATTTTAACAGTGTTCTGACCCGATGAAGCGACAGAGTGATGTAACAATGAGCGATGAAACGGTGGCCAAACGAGAGAGGGAAGTACAGCCTATAGTCCCCTCACATCGGCCGGCAGAGGCTGCATTGATCACTGCCAGGCAATGGGCCAGGCAATGGAGGGGGGAGGGATAATAAAACATCCCCCGACATGCCCGGCACAGGTCAAAACGAACACCCTTTGTGCTCTGCATGCATAAGCATGACGGGCCACTTCATTCGTGGAGCACGAGTGGGTGTGTCAATGGCAATCTGGCCACTAATATGTTCTGACTAATAAATGTAGTGTTTGGCGTGGGTTTCAAGCCATGCTGAGAGGTAGGGGAGGGGGGGCTGGAGAGGATTTAGAAATGTATTAGGTGAAACGTTATAAGTTATAAGAACAATATAGAAGGAATAAATTAATAGAGGATACATGTTTTGGTCACGGGAAGGATAAGTGTTCAGACTTACCTGTGGTTCTCTATGAATGAGAGAACTGGGAATAATTTTGGAGTATTTATGATGCTGGAGGCATTGTGTTATTGTCTCTGGTGACGGCTTGATACTGTGGAGAAGAGAAGGCATTGTCAATGGGCGTGTAGAGAGAGAGATCGGCATCGTAGACGGCTGTTTTGAGCTCCAAAACGCTGGAGGTGTTACTGCACGTCGTGTGCTGCGATATGAAAGCGCCGACATCGTAGAGGTGTTATTTACCATTTTCGCACGTCATGTGCGGCGATGGCGTTGCTGTGAGGTGGCGTTGAGGTTTCTCACAGCTTGGGTGGTGTGTATAGCTGCGAGCGGGAGGTCCGGCGATGCTCCAGCACAGGCCAGAACACGTTTAGTGGGGGTGTTTTAGGCGGGAGAGTATGACCGCAAGGTGGTTGGTATGCTGGGAGCATCATACTCGCACTAAATGTCATTGTTTTCCTCACAGTTTACTGGTGTTATTGAGGCGATATTTGCAGCTTGTGCGTGGTGTGTGAGGCTGCTGACGGCGTGCAGGAGGATCAGCAATGAAGGTCATTGAGTAAAGAGCGGACCGCCGTGTTGGTGCGGCCGCTTGTAGAGGTTGCCCGACGGCATGGATGGTGGTCGCCAAGGGCAGGAATCCAGGTTTACATCTCGATGCCGTGTAGAGCGTGGCTCAGCAGTGTTTTGTCGAAGTACACGAGAAATTCCGGGTAATATCTGTCAGTGACTCGATCCGATAGCGTGAACTATCAGAAAGTACCTTAAATGAAGAGAGACAACTGGATTCCTTCTGTAGCTTTATTACACGTCTGTTACTGTAGGCCGACCAGAGTGTTCTGATCTTGAGTGGGGTGGTGGAGGCCCGTATATGCCGGTCTGCATACCTCGGAACCTAACACCTTCTGACGCTTAGGTGAGTCTGGGACTTCGGTCTTGCAGATTAGCCTCTCCGGCGTTACCTGGCACCTCATGCCATAACTTGAGAAGTGATCTGTTGTTTATTATAGATGTGGAGTTTTGTGTGACTAGGTTAGCTTATACTTTCCGAAAACCAAACTGGTTGCTTGCACAACCAGGGATCTTCAGTCAATGAGCAGACCTAGTGTAACAACCAGATCTCACGCTCGGGATGTCAAGGATGAGGGGATAACTCTCAGAAACGACAGTCCACCGCAGGATGACACTTCAAAAAAGTCACCCAACTTGGAGGGAGGGGGTAAAACCCAGATGTCCAGGCAGGGAAAGACAAAGAAGAGAACTGTAGCTCAGAACCTGAGCTCGACAGTGCTCAAACGTCCTAGCCCGCAGGAGGAGTGAAATGCCCCCGCAAGGGATCTGGAGGGACGCAGCAGGATTGGGTCACAGACAAGTAGCCCTAGAGAGTCCAGTACTCCCCAGGCACAGGACGAGGAAACCTTTAAGGTTGATTCCTCGGAACTGGAAGGTCTCATTAGGAAGGAACGCTTGGCGGAATTTGACCATCAGCGGGAAGCCAGAGACATGCTCCGGGAATTGCATACGTAGAACTGGGAGGTCGCGGAAGGATTGGCAAAACATCAATATGCCCTGGAACAACTGGAACAGTGTGAGAAGGAAGCGAAAGCCATGTTAGAGAATCTGACAGACCATGTTCAGTACATGGAAGGTCAGGCTCAACAAGCCAAGGCAAAGGCATCCAAAAGGATGATGATGCCAGATGACCAACATGTCACTCGGGATAATCTGTACTCTCCACCCGGAAGGTCAGAGAATCCAGTTGGAACCCTGCTAGGAAGGACCCCCTTCAGAGCGTGGGGCGTAAGGACTCCGCTGGTAAGTTTTCGCTTGCCGTCAGAGTCGTTCACTAGTCACAGGGAGACAGAACACACTAGCAAAGCGATTGCCTAGCTAGGTATTCAACTTGTCAATGGCACGTGCCGACAAGGTCCCGATCATTCGGTCCGTCAATTCTGTCAGAAGGAATGCAGTTGTCCCTAAACCATTTAGGTAAAGGGATGGTGTGGGAACACTGGTTTGCTGAGGATATACAGTGCAATGGCTGGAATAAGGTCGATGCGCTGCCATACCTCAAGCATGCATTATGGGACAAACCCTGGGGAAGCCGCACTCCGTGCTTATCGACTTTCCAGTGCAACAGGATGGGATGAGCTAGTAGAGGTAGCCTCTTATTACTGTGGTCAGTTAGTAATGCTGAATCCACTTTCTACTTTTCTAAAGAGGACACAAGGTAAGGAGGAAACTATTCATGCTTTTGGATTGGCTCTTCTACAACTGTTGATGGAAGTCTATCCAGAAACAAGGCTGGATTCTCCTGCGTTGCATGAAGATTTACAAACACAGTTTGTGAAAAGGCTTCGGGATGATGATATCCATACGGAAGTTGTCTCCAAATGGGAGCCTGGCATGAGCTTCATGCAGGTACTCTGCCACAGAAGGGCATGTGCCATTCCGTCTGGCTTATTGACAGCTACCCCCGGTAAAACGGGAAGCATTAGTGGAGGAGATGGAAAAGATGGTTAGCCAAAAAGTAATTGTCCTGTGGTAATGGTTACAAAGAAGGATAGTACCTGCCGGTTCTGTATCGACTACAGGAAACTGAATGGTATCACCTGAAAGAATGCCTATCCAATACCCCGGATCAACGAGATATTGGGAAACTTACGTTTAATACACTTATGTTACTTGCCCTGTCTATGGCTCAGAGGACTTAAAAATTGGAACGATGAGGACATCATACTCCAGTTACAGAAACTAGTAAAACATACCAGGGAAGGTCAAACCCTAGACCAGCTTACAGTGGCAAAATTCAAGGACAAAAGAATGTGCCCCTATAGGGCCCAGAAGGAATATTGCACTCAGACTACACAAAGCAGAGGCCAACACACCCAGTTGTAGATTATACTAGGAAAAGATCCACACCCAGGGACAAGAGGCACAGTCACCAGGTGGTTTAAGACGACCATGGCAGAGGCGGGCATTAACACACAAGTGTTTAAAACTCACTCCGCCAGGGGCACGGCCACATCAAAGGCCGCCCTTAGGGATCTACCCGTAGAAACCCTACTGAGGAAGGCAAGGTGGACTTACGCAAACACCTTTGCAAAGTTCTACAGAAGGACTCTCAGCTCAGATGACAACACCTTTCAAAACAAGATTCTTTAGACAGAGAAAGACGACTGGACAACCATCCGCCTACGAACCTTTCTCTGGAGGAGCACAAGTGAGTGTTAAAGTCTCTGTTGGCCTCCAATCGACCAGTAACAAGAATTAGGCTTTATAGGTTAAATGTGACTTACCTTGGTAAAAGGTGATATTTGACCTAAAGTCTATGATGTTACAGGGTCATCGGAAGAAGCAGCAGTCCCCCCACCCCCAAGACTGTTGCTTCCCTGCCCTTTGTTATGGAGACATTGCTCTGTTAGGGTAGGTCACATGTACCCAGCGAGAATCTCCGTTGCTCCCTGTACAATTGTAGACTTTATGTCAAATATCACCTTTTACCAAGGTAAGTGTCTTTTAACCTATAAATTATCTTGATTGCTGGTTTATGGTGTTTGTGGTGGGTAGACTGGTGTCTAGACAATCAAGACACCACATAACTGCCTATGTAGGCTCATGTAGGTGTCAGGTAGGCGTCTGTGGGGTGTATGTGTATTTATAACAGTGTCTCTATGCCATAGTGTCACATGTATTTACTACATATTTGTTATCTTTTTCATCCCGATAGGGTTCGGAAAAAACTCTAGTTGGGAAAAAATAGCGGTGGGAGGAAGACGTACTACCTGCTAAGCACCGTATACCTTCATTGTATTTACTACATAGCCTAACCATCGACAAACTGAAAACCCCAGTTAAGGGGGTCACTTTGCTCGAAACGGAGGGTGCACCCTCAAACAGGGTTTTACTATACCATTTTCTTCATATATAATTCGATATGATTAACCAATTGTGAAATATCTTTTTTTGCCCTAAATGTTGAAGTTGTAACCTCTTCAGATATAGATTGAGCTTATCCTGATTAGTATTTCCCTAAAATTTGATATTGGTCAAGTAATAACGAAGATATTGATGGAAATGTAAACGTCCATAGACTTACCATTAGTCGCCATAGACACCTATGTTAAAGGCATGTATTATGCGCTCGTTGGCGGAGAGTCGAGACCGCCCGCGGCCAGCATTCCGGCCGGAAACTCTACGTCTCACTCCCGTCCACCTTGCTGGGCTCATAGAGGTCATATTCTCGGGCGTTACACACACATCAAGCCGGTAGATTACACCACTTCCTAAAAGCTTATGTCAGCCCTCAGTAATGCCTTCAGGCCCCTCTGAAAGCCCTATATCTAGAACATGCCGTGACAATTTGAACGGTCCCTCTGCATTTAACAGCGACGGTTTCCAATTGTCGCTGTAAAAAGGAAACAATGTGTGTTTGATTTAATGTATTGAAATATTTTATATCCTAGGCTCCAACGCAGAACACCATGGTGGCCCCAGTGACCCTTGTACAGCAACAACAACATCATCAACAACAGCAACAACCACAACATCAACCCCAGCACCATCAGCAACATCAACATCAGCAACAACAACAGCAGCAACTTCATACCCAGCAACATCCACCACCTCCACAACATCAACAACAGCAACATCATCATCAACATCAACAGCAGCAGCAGCAGCAGCAGCAGCATCAGCAACAACTTGAAACGTTGGATAAGAATGCCGTACCACGGGTGCCTGAGTTTTACGTGTATAAGAAGAACGCCGCGCGGCATCCAATCACTGACCGCCAGCACGTGTGTGATGTGTGTAATAAGGGCTTCCTCAACGGCACCCACCTCAAGCAGCACATGCGCTCCCACACAGGTAGGCCGCGTTTACACCTCAAACAACACACACAGGTAGGCCGCGTTTACACGTTAAATAACACACACAGGTAGGCCGCGTTTACACGTTAAACAACACACACTGGTAGGCCGCGTTCACACCTCAAACAGCGCTTACAGGTAGGCCGCGTTTACACCTCAAACAACACACACAGGTAGGCCGCGTTTACACCTCAAACAACACACACAGGTAGGCCGCGTTTACACCTCAAACAACACACACAGGTAGGCCGCGTTTACACGTTAAACAACACACACTGGTAGGCCGCGTTTACACCTCAAACAACACACACAGGTAGGCCGCGTTTACACGTTAAATAACACACACAGGTAGGCCGCGTTTACACGTTAAATAACACACACAAGTAGGCCGCGTTTACACCTCAAACAGCGCTCACAGGTAGGCCGCGTTTACACCTCAAACAACACACACAGGTAGGCCGCGTTTACACATTAAACAACACAAACAGGTAGGCCGCGTTTACACCTCAAACAGCGCTCACAGGTAGGCCGCGTTTACACCTCAAACAGCGCTCACAGGTAGGCCGCGTTTACACCTCAAACAACACACACAGGTAGGCCGCGTTTACACCTCAAACAACACACACAGGTAGGCCGCGTTTACACCTCAAACAGCGCTCACAGGTAGGCCGCGTTTACACCTTAAACAACACACACAGGTAGGCCGCGTTTACACCTCAAACAACACACACAGGTAGGCCGCGTTTACACATTAAACAACACAAACAGGTAGGCCGCGTTTACACATTAAACAACAAAAACAGGTAGGCCGCGTTTACACCTCAAACAGCGCTCACAGGTAGGCCGCGTTTACACCTCAAACAACACACACAGGTAGGCCGCGTTTACACATTAAACAACACACACAGGTAGGCCGCGTTTACACCTCAAACAGCGCTCACAGGTAGGCCGCGTTTACACCTCAAACAACACACACAGGTAGGCCGCGTTTACACCTCAAACAACACACACAGGTAGGCCGCGTTTACACCTCAAACAACACACGCAGGTAGGCCGCGTTTACACGTTAAACAACACACACAGGTAGGCCGCGTTTACACCTCAAACAACACACACAGGTAGGCCGCGGTTACACGTTAAACAACACACACAGGTAGGCCGCGTTTACACGTTAAATAACACACACAGGTAGGCCGCGTTTACACGTTAAATAACACACACAGGTAGGCCGCGTTTACACGTTAAACAACACACACTGGTAGGCCGCGTTTACACCTCAAACAACACACACAGGTAGGCCGCGTTTACACGTTAAACAACACACACAGGTAGGCCGCGTTTACACCTCAAACAGCGCTCACAGGTAGGCCGCGTTTACACCTCAAACAACACACACAGGTAGGCCGCGATTACACGTTAAACAACACACACAGGTAGGCCGCGTTTTATCGAGAGAATGTCAGTCTACGTAAATGAGCACTGGGATGGCATATCTCAGTATTTTTATAGATTTTCTACCGATGAGTCAGTCTCAAACAAACAATTATAGATTTTCAGACTTATTTTACATTCCAAAGTCGTTCTTGAGATCAATGAAAATCTGAGAAGAACATTACGGCTGAGGAAGTCATGTGACGCCACTGTGTAATTGTCATATTCTACTTTAGTGAGCTCACGTATATCATTGTACTAAGGGAAAACAGCTCAGTGGTTAAAACACTGAACTACTAATCACAAGGTTGTGTGTTCGAGTCCCACTGCAGCCACCTTTCTCTTTCATCCCCAGCAGTGGCAGACTGACTGCTACTTCAAAGGCCAGTCTTTCTGATACCATTTCTATCTGTTGTAAAAGAACTCTCATCTAGGTAAATGTGTAGGGGTGCGATTTCTATCTCATTTCATCTCATAGGGCTTTGGAAAAATAAGTAGTCTAATCCTGACATCTTGTTTGATTATGGGGTAGCTCAGTGGCATGAGCATTACTTGTCGAACAGTGGATTTCCACTCTAATTTTCTATCAGGCGAACAGATAAACTGGATGGATTCCTGCCAGGTGTTCTCCAGACCCAATCGCTGTTGGGCCGATATACTGAAAGAGTGATAAATCTAGAACATCTATAATGCAATAACAGCGTAGATTGATAATGAGAAACGTATCTAGGGATTCTAAACGGCCACAGTTCCTCAGAATTATCGCCAACCATTACGATTATTCGACCATGAGACGTGAAGGCCTCGAAACGGTCGCTATTAACGACGACTATAAAACACCTGCCTGTCATGGTTGTTCAGAAGTGCATGCTAAGCTGGTGTGGTCTGTGTTTCAGGGGAACGTCCTTACAAGTGTCCCGAGTGCCCGGCCGCCTTCTCCATGCAGTGTAACCTGAAGCGCCACCTGCTCCTGCACACTGGCGAGAGGCCCTACACGTGCACTCAGTGCGGCTCCAGGTACGCGCGCCCACCTCCCCGCCTCCATCACACAAATACCAAATGTCAGTTCAATCAGTTGAAACGTAGCTACATAGAATACTGTGTGGGCAGCCACCACGAAGTGAATGCCAGTTGCCCCTTTTCATTTCCTGATTATGAAATCATTTTTCTATGTAAAACAAAAATAGTATAAATCGAACCTCATTCATGGAAATCTGTCTGAAGCAGTAAATTCCACTTTAAAAATATTTCCAGCTTTTTTGCCGAACCCACCTGACATCACTGCCTTTTTTGGTAGCATGTCTCACGACGAGCCTCACCAAATGAAGGGAATCTGGTTTTATCAACTCTCTTCGCCCTTCTTGTCAAGTGTCAACTGGTGATAGATTGGAGTGAATTGGACCTCCACTTGATCTACCTTCTTGATCAAGCCCATACGACAGGTGACACTGCGGCTCATCAAACAGTCAATCAATTTCGGAATGACAACCACTCTAAAGAAATATTTCGTACCTTTAAAGTGCGTTCTGGCGACAAACTGTCCCAAAAGGCTTGACTGCACCACCACCCTGCATCTCATCCTCTTGAATGTCCCCTCTGACATAACGCTGACATCGGCTCCAGAGTCTAGTTTCCATTTGACAAAATTTCCATTGATGTCAAGCTCTGTAAACCAAGCTGGGTCACTGTCGGGGCAGTGAATGGCTCACTGGCTCTTCCATTGTCATCATCATTTTGGTTGTTAGTCATCTCAAGCTCTTTGACTGTGCAACAGTGTTTATTTTTACAGACAGAAACGAAATGGTTAAGTACTATGGTAAAACCTTGTCCTCTCATGAATTGTGTTTCTTTGAGGGACAAAATATGCTTTGAATTTATTGAGCACTACATCGTAATCACCTTTGGGGTCAAGCAGATTAGGCTGAGCTTCAGGCTGGGCCGGTGGAGGATCAAACGTGAAGGACTTATTGATATTTTCTGCCTCTCTACCCATCGCATAAATGAGTGACTCAAACTGAATTTCACCATCATCCTTGTGAAGTTTTGTGCCAATTCTAAACCTTGAAAACCTTTCCATCCACTCTGGCTATTTAGCAGGGGCCTCAAAAGTCAAAGGCTCAGGGGGGTTGAATTTATGCATGTCGACAGTGACAGTACAGTCCTAAACTCAGATGTCAACACCACTACTCAAAATGACACACACAGAGATTTCACTCTCTACTAGGATTCTACTAGTGTATAGAAATGCAGTCTTTATCCACTCCAGTTCATCTACCCATATCTGTTCACAACAACATGTGCTGTGTATATTATGGATCAGTGGATGACTCAGAAGCAGTCTGCATTAGAGATAGCCAGTCTTGACTGTTTATTATTTCGGTTTGACCTGTAGGTCAAGACCGAAATATATTAGGGGAGACGGGGAAGGGTTTTTGCGGCTTACATTATAATACATTACAGTAATATATTCTGAATAATTAGACCCTTGATACCGGGTCCGCACCCGGTGACAGTAGTGTATTTTCATAGGCACCTGTTGCGGTTCAATGAATACCTACTAGCGGTTGGGGCCCCACAGGTCAGATGTGGTCCGCACCCGGCGACAGTAGTGTATTTATATATATTGCAGCAGGCTTCCACCTCCCTCCCTCCCTCCCTCCCTCCCTCCCTCCCTCCCTCCCTCCCTCCCTCCCTCCCTCCCTCCCTCCCTCCCTCCCTCCCTCCCTCCCTCCCTCCCTCCCACAAGAACTGACACTCTCTTATATGAGAAAAATCTTTATTAAGACGTATGGTCCTATAAATATAAATATAACAGATTTTGAATAAAGAGAAAGGGAACTGGATACTCAAAATGATCAGGTGGAAACGACACAAAATGTGAGAAATTTACTTTCATGTAGAAAACATAATTTCGCCTTAAAAAAGCCTAGAAGTGAATTTTTTTTAAATCCCCTGAATACAGAGGTTCCAAACTATGGAATGCCCAATCTCAGGAATTAAAAGCAGAACCCACTAAATATGCTTTTAAAAAACATGTAAAAAAACTAGCGCAAATAACTGATAAGTGGCCATGAATGGTGACACCACCAGATGCTAGTCTATTTTGAGTACACAGTAACCCAGGTTATAATAATCACAATACTGTATTATTTATTTTTACTACTGCTTTATGAGTGAGGCCGACCTCAAAGTGTGAATGAGGAAATAAAGGTGGAGATTTGGTTATAGAGACACATGTACAAGGGCTGCCTTCCATCTCTACACTCTATTGTCTAAAGAAAAAACAATGTCTACACATACCATCCCATATCATTATCATTTGTTTATCACCAACAATACTTGTTAACATTATTACCAATATTATTAGTTACTACACAATGCTGGATGTATGGAAATATTTGTTGATATGCATTACGCTGATGTCGCCTGATCAGATAGGCTCATTGAAAACCAAATGTATATTTGTAACCTGTGTAGTCGAGCAATGGGGCTACACTGGTATTGTATATTAGACTCACTTGAGTAGACACCTTTTGCTTGATTTTAGCCAGTTTATCGCTTACCCTCTTCTAGGCATGGGATTTCTCTCGATATTTTATGGTCTCAAGGGTCATTCTATGACATGTGTATGAGAGACACTTAATGCCTTCTTGTTTCCCACTGGTATAGACAGTTAGCCCACCTGAAGAGACACGTGTATGAGAGACACTTAATGCCTCCTTGTTTCCCGCTGGTATAAACAGTTAGCCCACCTGAAGAGACACGTGTATGAGAGACACTTAATGCCTTCTTGTTTCCCGCTGGTATAGACAGTTAGCCCACCTGAAGAGACATGTGTATGAGAGACACTTAATGCCTTCTTGTTTCCCGCTGGTATAGACAGTTAGCCCACCTGAAGAGACATGTGTATGAGAGACACTTAATGCCTTCTTGTTTCCCGCTGGTATAGACAGTTAGCCCACCTGAAGAGACATGTGTATGAGAGACACTTAATGCCTTCTTGTTTCCCGCTGGTATAGACAGTTAGCCCACCTGAAGAGACATGTGTATGAGAGACACTTAATGCCTTCTTGTTTCCCGCTGGTATAGACAGTTAGCTCACCTGAAGAGACATGTGTATGAGAGACACTTAATGCCTTCTTGTTTCCCGCTGGTATAGACAGTTAGCCCACCTGAAGAGACATGTGTATGAGAGACACTTAATGCCTTCTTGTTTCCCGCTGGTATAGACAGTTAGCTCACCTGAAGAGACATGTGTATGAGAGACACTTAATGCCTTCTTGTTTCCCGCTGGTATAGACAGTTAGCCCACCTGAAGAGACATGTGTATGAGAGACACTTAATGCCTTCTTGTTTCCCGCTGGTATAGACAGTTAGCCCACCTGAAGAGACATGTGTATGAGAGACACTTAATGCCTTCTTGTTTCCCGCTGGTATAGACAGTTAGCTCACCTGAAGAGACATGTGTATGAGAGACACTTAATGCCTTCTTGTTTCCCACAGGTATAAACAGTTAGCCCACCTGAAGAGACATGTGTATGAGAGACACTTAATGCCTTCTTGTTTCCCACAGGTATAAACAGTTAGCCCACCTGAAGAGACATGTGTATGAGAGACACTTAATGCCTTCTTGTTTCCCACAGGTATAAACAGTTAGCCCACCTGAAGAGGCACATGAGGACACACGATGGCACGAAACCTTTCGAGTGTGAGCACTGCAGTAAAAGTTTCCGCTTTGAGCACGACTTTAAGGAGCACCTGCGGCTGCACACAGGCGAGGGTCCGTACCGCTGTCAAGTGTGCGGTAACTGCTTCCTGCGCCAGCGCTCCTACAAGGAGCACCTCAAGGTGCACTCAGACGAGCGGCCTCACAAGTGCGGCGTGTGTCCGGCCAGCTACAAGCGGCGCAGCGAGCTGGTCATCCACACGCGGCGCCACACGGGCGAGAAGCCCTTCGCCTGCGACGTGTGCGCCAAGGCCTTCGTGACCTCCAGCAAGCTGTCCATCCACAAGGCGCTGCACCGCGACCTGCGCCCCTTCGAGTGCGCCACCTGCCGCGCCAAGTTCAAACAGAAGAACAACCTCAAGGCGCACGAGCGACGCCACGCCGACGACCACAAGGCGCTGACGCTCGCCCAGATGCAGGTCGGCGAGGAGACCCTGCGCAAAACCATCATCGACGAAATCAAAACCAAGAAGAAGAAGAAGAAGCGCAAGCGCAAGTCGGTGATGGTGGACTCGTCGACGTCGCCGTGTGAGGCGGTGAGGGGAGAGGAGAGTGAGCGGGAGGCGGGCGGCAGACCCGAGCAGCGCCAGGACCTGCTCACAGACAGCATGCAGCTGCAGGAGGTGGGGCCTGGAGAGGAGCACCACTACCAGGTGATCGTCATGGACGACATGAACGACCAGCACACAGTCGTCATGGACGACCAGCACTCAGTCCACCAACTCGCCGAGGTGGCCTCAGGTGTTCACCAACCTAACGGTGTGGCCACCATCCTTGTCCGCGAAGTCGGCCACGAGGCTGAAAGCTTGTTATCTGCTGAAAATATCGTTCCACAAGGAACACAGCTTGAAAACAGTGAATTCAATCGTGCAGCTCCTGTGGTGACCAACCATAGTGTACCCATTTAGTCAGTGCATATGTAAATTCTGATCTTATTTT
Source organism: Alentia gelatinosa (assembly GCA_950022655.1). Lineage (NCBI taxonomy): Eukaryota > Metazoa > Annelida > Polychaeta > Phyllodocida > Polynoidae > Alentia > Alentia gelatinosa. The sequence goes on from OX465593.1 coordinate 29,706,799, forward strand.
GTGTTTCATATGAACAACAAAACTAGGGTAATATCTTCACTGCTTCTAGTATTTGCCAATATGCTTTTCAAAATCCACGTATTTTTATTTTTCTGTCTAGTTTTCCTCTTTGACCGCTTTCAAAGTTTTAAAATGCTTACCTCTTATTCATATCTCAAAACAATCTGCCGCTCCTTTGATTCCATGAACACCATTTCATTATTTATGATATCACCCTCTGAATTCGATAGGACGGTTAAATTCGTTTGTATCGGATGTCTGTATTGCGACTGCTTGTCAGGACCTTAGACAACCAGGTTGTGGCCTGACCAATCTGTTTTCATATTCTGCATCTCCTGGTTGGGAATTAATGTTTAAGATTCTGAGCTCTCATGAATGACTCTCAGGTCATCTTTGTGAGCAAATCAGTCGAGATTTTGCCACAGTTGATATACCTTTTATACATACATGTACATAATTTCCTCCTGCATCACTTGATTATATCAACTGTTTTTTGTTATCAAGGAATTTATGACAAGGATAATTTGCAAACATAGGTGATTTTTTTCCACCGTAGATATTTCAAAGGTAATTCAAAAAGATTGACACTGTTTTCACATGTTAAGCGTGTTCCTCAACTATTTCTGTAATATGAAGTGAATATTATATTTAAAGCAAACAGGGGAGTCATTCAGCCATGTCTTATGATACATGATATGAGTAAACGTAGTTACCGAGCCAGTTGTGATGGCCGTTTGAGGTATCTCATCCCGTAACTATGGCTTGATGCCGTAATGAGGGGACGAACTAACGAGAACAGCCATCACTCCAGGCTCAGTGACTACGTTTTTTATAATCATATACCTGACCAGTGTTTTGGTATAAAACTGTCTTCCAGGTTATACTCTATTACTAGTGTTCTTTTTATAGCCCTGTCATGGATTAGATATAGGTTTCGATATACATGTGTACTATGATATGTTTCTGACTCTCGATTTTCTTGCTTCTGCTGAATTATCCTTTGAAAGGAGTAGTCAAGGATTGACACAATGATGGGTATTGGTATCAGTAATGAGGTGTCCATTGGAACGTAATAATCAGTGTGACCTCCGGTGCTAAATAGTAAGTCAGTCGTTGTAGATTGGTCATTATTGATGATACTGTTTTATATAAATATATTATCTAAAAGTTAGTTACTGGTTTATTATCAGGATAATTCAGTGTTCACAAGTTGTACACACATGATCTGATGGTGATACTCAAACAGTTGAGCAAAACACGGTAGCGTGATGTGAGTAAGAAGAATGTGCAACAATTTACTATAATGTGATTTGAGCTCACGTGCTCGTGGAGACCTCACAGCAGTCTGTCCAGTACATGTAGCGCGATACGGGCCGCAGATCAGGGCCAGCAGTTACCAAGGGCTGGCACAGGTCCACCCTCATCCAGGTTTTCATCCCAGTTTTAAAATGGCCGTTCGCCAGGTGTCAATTTATTGACAACTTGTAAAGTTACAGAATGGGGTCATGGTGTTGGTATCACATTAACATTGCTTTCATCAATGGGAATCCTCAGGCTGCACAGGATTGACAGCGAATATGATCATGTTTATACATTCTATAGAATATTCGTGAAATTAGGTTCGGTTCGACTATTGAAGTAAGACTGTCCATAATAAAACCGTTCAGCTGCTTCTCTTCAGAAACGATGACAGACTCAGATATTCAGATTACTGGAACGTGGCAATAACACCTCTATGACAACAACAAAAAAGACAACCCAAAAAACACTCAGTTATTCAGAGATGTCAGTTTTCCATTTTCCCCTGGAAATCCACTTTTTCATATACAGCATATGTAATTTCTCTTCCTTGCGTCAAACAAAGGTAATATTGATTTAGCCTCATTTACACCAATAAAAAAGTGGTTTGAACCTCGCCACAGACACTCGGCACCATGCCATGACCAACAAGGACATAATATCCAAGTTTTCCAGGTCTCTCTGAGGCAGAAAAATCCACATGAAAAATGTTTCCACCTTTTTCCCAGACTTCAACTGACATCCCTGGTTATTTGAGTGATATTTATGTATTAGGTCTCACGTCATGAAACCCGGGTATCGTGATGTTTGTCATTGGATGTAGGGAAAGCATCCATATTAGATCAGCGACAGCTTCCCTGGGACGTTAAACAACAAACAAACTCCAAGGGTAGTTTAAAATGACGCACTGCAGTGTATGTTACTAGCAAGGGCACTCCGTTGTTGGTAAAAAGTATTGGTTTAAGAGGGGAGGTCGTTTGTTATCGTCTAGAAGATGTTGTTGATAAATACTCGCGCATTGCCGATATATGACACTATTTCTGTGTACCTGTTGGTTGAGATTAAATCTTAACGTCAGAGATTCTGGATCATAAATTCATTGAATAATTCAAGTGGCCCTGAATTTGTATCATGGGAAAGTATTTAATATCGAAGGTGGATTTATTTCTCTAAACCTTTCGGATCAAACATGTTGGTCCTTTCATGATTTGCTTGACAATTTAATCTGTATTATGATTACGCCCCCTTCTATGAACATTGATACTACTTTGCATGTTGCATTGGTTATACTAAATGAATTTCACCGCAGTCCTTGTGTAGAGCAGGCGATGCGAGTTTCTTGAAACAAGGAGACTTGATTTGCTGGGTCGTGTTGAGTGAAGCTCTCTAGTTCAAATGTCTGCTGCCAGACAAGATTGCGGCGCTCTCATTAGTATTATAGGAAGACATAGTTATTGTGGCTGAATGCGATCAGTTCCACAGCGATCGTGCTCACTGCCCCCCCCCCCCCCCCCCTTATATACCTTGAAATCGTTAAAAACACACTGTTTTTTACTGGCTCCATGAATGACACTTAGTATCATTTTAGTCGTTACTCAGTGATGATCAGAGTCCGTACAGCCGACCCGTACGTATGAGACGCGCACAGGTATTTGATGATGTTCACTTTCTGTTACACTGGTTAGGAATATACCCACCTACCTGCTTGTTGGTTCTGCTTGTTTCCCTAAATCCTAAACAACTTATGGTTAGATCTTGGAGTTACTGCCTTTTCAGCGATAGCTCGATATCAAGTGTACTGTTGCGAAATACCTATTTATTACCATTTATTATTTATGAAGTCATTTTTTGTATAAATGGGTTATCTACAAAAAGTATTAAACCTATATAGTTCTTCAGAGATAAAAGGCATATTGATTTTCCTATGTCCTAGTTATTTCAGTACGAACACCAACCAATACAATAATTTACCAAGGATAAGCTGATAAAAATGTTCTGTTGACTTCAGTTATGAGGACCAAAGCCTTACTGCTTTGTGTTTTATGCAAAAGTGTGTTGAATCTAGTCCTTACATAAAACGCGTTGAGAGGTTGATTATAACCTTTGGTTTGATAAATCATTGTTGATAAAGTAGGCACATGGGGAATTCAACTGGGCTTCAAAGTTAAAGGAATCCTGGACATTTTGTACATTTGTATTTTCTACTGTGTTTTTCTAAAAAGAGAGAAAACTTGGGATTAAATAGGAGAGATGCATGGATAAGGTACATTCGATTCTAATGTAGTATCAACTATTGACAGCGAAGCGGCGGAAGTTTCAGCTCTCCATGCCTCCTTTACTAGGATAGGACCTGAAGCACAGACCTAAGCCTTCATACAAGCTGGACTACCGGCAACTCCTACTCAAGTATTGTATTGAGCTTCACATATGTTATTAGGACTATAATAAACTTGTTGATGACCCGTGAACGGCGTTTGGCTCAGTGTTCATTACCTTGATGTTCTATTCCTATATACCCATTATTGAACTAACTAGAGTTACATACCGCTGCTGGGGGGTGCATTAAAAATAAGTTATGTGTCGAGGTTGACGTTTTCGTCCCGCTCTCATGTTTTCGTCCCGCTCTGACTACGTGATATAATACAGCAGCGGGACGAAACAATAGCTGTTGTGGTTATTCAATAAGGGTGGCCATTTGCTTCGGAAGTGTTTCAGGTAAAGAATTAAGCATTTTTATCGATATTTGAAGGTATAGGAATAGGGAAACCAAGTACCAGTAAGCAAAATTCAAAGTTACTCGGTAAGGCTTGGAAAAATTACTGCCCGCGGCTGACGCCTTGGGCAGTAATTTTTCCAAGCCTTAACGAGTAACTTTGAACTTTTGCTCACCGGAACATAGTTTCCCTCTAATACTGATGGAGGTGGCCAGTTAGCCCAGGGGTTACTGGACTCGTAATCAAACGGGTGTGGGATCGTGCCCCACTGCAGCCACCTTTCTCCTTCACACCCAGCACTGGTATACTTACTGCTATATCCAAGGCTAGTCCTACCATACCATGTCTATATGGTGTGGGAAGTAAAATACATCTCGCCTCTGTAAATGTGTGGGGGGTGAAATTTCTATATTTATCTCATAGCTTCGGTCACCACCCTGAAGTGCAAAACCAGCAAGAAAAATCTAAACCTCAAGATTGTTGCAATATAACCTTAGGATCCCTTGGACATGAAACAAAAAATATCTAATAATGACCTTTTTGTTTAATCCTTACGGAATGGGACTTTCACTCTCTTTTTCACTTTATCAGGCCATCTGATGAACTGGATCATTCAATGGCTACATTGCTCTATTCATGGTCGAGAAATAGTTACTTGTCTTATAAACAACATTCTTGCTGGGTTTTTCTCAAAGATAATCAGTAATGCCACGAACATGTACTGAAAACCATGAGTATGCTGGGGCGCAAGTTAGCTACCAATTGATGGATATCTTATATTTCAAGATTTTGATGGTAATAACTTTAGTATTGTTCTCGGCAGTGTGAAGACGTATGTGTGAGAGGCAGTGTGAGGTCATACCTGTGAGACGCAGTGTGAGGTTATTTCTGTGTAAGGTCATATCTATGAGAGGTTATATCTGTGAGAAGCAGTGTGAGGTCAATGACAAAATACCAGAGAGTGGACAGTCTGCGTGATCTTTACGCTATATATAAACCAATGACAAAATACCAGAGAGTGGACAGTCCGCATGATAACTACGCTATATATAAACCAATGACAAAATACCAGAGAGTGGACAGTCCGCATGATAATTACGCTATATATAAACCAATGACAAAATACCAGACTAGACAGTCTGCATGATCTTTAAGCTTAATGGGTCATTCCACGAGAAAATACATCCTGGTGTTGTGAGGGGGTCGAAACACAAACCCTTTAAAATCACTAAAAACGTACCAGCATCAGATAAATATCTGTCACTAACAGAACAGCACCTATGCAAAAAGTAGGGGGGGAAATATCACTTAGTCTCACAAATGTACCACACAGGGCCCAAATTGCGCCTGGTGGGCACCAAGTGACAGCTTCAATTGAGCCAGGCGGTCAACTGGTGCTGGCTGGGCGATGGTTCCACGACACTGTCCATTTAATGCTGGCAGCATCATCTTGCTTTGCGTTTCCTGTTCATTTGATAGGGGCACTTCTGACCTTTTACCTTGGAATGATGGCTAAGCCCAGACTTTACCATGGAAAATGTCAAAGTCTGACTTCTTAGCATGCAATGATGGCTAAGCCCGGACTTTTTCACTGTGGAAAATTGTCAGTCTGACCTTTTACCATGCAATGATCGCTAATCCCTAACTTTTTACCATGGAAAAATCTGATTTTTACTTTGCAATGATGGCTAAGTCCTGACTTTTCACTGTGGAAAATATCAAAGTCTGATTTTTTAGCATGCAATGATGGCTAAGCACTGACTTTTCACCATGGAGAAATGTAAAAGTCTGACTTTTTTGCATGTAATAAAGGCTAAGACCTGACTTTTTACAGACTTCAAAGATTTACAGTATAATCCAGTGGAACAGGCCAATGTCAAAGTCTGACTTTAAAGGCTGTGTTCCATATAGTCGATTTTACTCACGATCTTGTGCTGGAGTGGGACTTGACTGGAACTGGAGCCTAACTGGTGTGTGTCCTCTGACTGCCGGCTGAAGGTGGTCTGGGCCTAGTCTGTACATAGACTGGTAGTATGTTCCATATAGCCGACGCGGTCCAGTCACCATCCGCTCATAAGAAGTAGGGCATCGGGTGACTAGACTGGTGTGCTCATCCACTAGTAGGGACGCGCTTCGACTGTGTAACAACCAACTCCCTTCCAACTCCCTCCAGCTCATGCTCACAACCTTCCACCCGATGTAGGTTGTACCCTCCTCCAGTCACACCCCTGATGCGGTCGATGCACCTTGCTGTAAACTGGGTCAATCACATGCAGTAGCACTCGGGTTTCAGTGTACCTGCTCTAAGCATGTGGTCAAGATGGAGGAACACACCATGCAGGTCTTAGAGGTTTTAGCCATAAGTACACTACTTGTGGCCTTGGTGGGTCTACATAACTCTCTCATCCTGGGGTACAGGCATGCTAGGAACCACAGGAGACGTCAGCACAGTTTATGGATGCAACCATACTTACGGGAGAGGACAGAGGCAAGCCAGCGCAACACTTTGCCCAAGCTGGAAATAGAATTTCTTCGGGTAAGCCTTGTATTTCAATCTCCTCTACTCTAAATTGTTTGGATTGAATTCCCCAACACCGTAAGAAATCCTTACTCTCCGATTTGTTCTGGATGTATTTGTTTTTTTTCCCCCCAACACACGGTTTGCAGCTAAGTTTGTTGGCTGATAATGGATATCCTCCTCCCCCATTGTTTTTTCTGTGCGACTGTTCCTCACTTTTTGGTGAAGGAGGACCGTAATGTTCCGGATAGTCAAATGGAACATCATCAGAATCAGCGGTAGACTGGGAATCTGAATCCTGACCGACTAAGGGGGCCACTTACTGATCCGCAAGGGATATAACAACTCCCTCTCCCTCTACAGAATAATGAGCTGGGATGTTTACAGAATAAATTCTGCAACCCTGCTCTCCAGCTTCTTAAAAAGTTCCTTGGCACTTTTCCCACTGTTTTCAGGAGAAGGTTTAGCAGTATCCGCACTAACTTGGGCAGAAGTTGATTCTACTTTTTTTGTGGAATCGCACGTGGAGGTGGCTGGGGGTACGCACTTCACCCCCCCCCCCCCCCCAACCACGACCTCGCCCCCGGCCACGCGCTGATCCTCTGTGTGAGGTCCCAAGGCGTTTCGATTTGGGAGGCATTTTCACCCGATGTTCCGATGTGTCCTTTCCAATGGCAGAATGAGTTGTGATTTGGAGACCTCTATTCTATGAAGGTTAGCTTAAATAGTGGCAGGAAAAGGGAAATGGCCCACAAACACTTGTGTGATTGAAGAGGCCCGAGCTGTGGGAACCAGGGCCGTGTTTTTCAGTCAAGACGATCTCAAGTTGAGACTGCTTGGAAGCCAAACTTTTTTTTCAGTGAAACAATCTCCCAAATGGTCTCAACTTGAGACCAATTGATACTTGTCATAACTTATTTTTTCAGATGCTAAAACTTATTCAAATTTGAAGATATTTTGATTGGGGGGTACTAACAATCTGATATACCTATATCCTATATTTCATTGTATTCCTGTGATTATTAAGAACGTGATAAACGTTTGTCTGGAAATCTGAAAAATGCAGGCACTGCACCTCTCAGGCAGCTTGTGTAGTGTTACCATCTTTTGTGAATAGTAAACTAAATGAGTGACTCCAAGGCTTCGCCCCGTTACGAGCTTTATTGCAGATAGTGTTACAATGCGCTCTCTGACCGGACTGACTCGAGTACATCGAGATCAGCATTATATGCTGGCTCCGTCTCAGCCGCGTGGGGGCAACCCGTATTGATCGTAACCAAGGGGGATTACCTCACGCGGCGTGACACGCAGCCGGCTTGATCCGTAAGGCCAAGGGATATAATCTGTATGTTTAACATACAGATATTTTGGATCGTGACACTATTAATATACTGTATAAATATACTGTAATGCTCAATTTATTTTAGCAGCGTAGGGTCAAGGTCACTTCATATACACAAATAACAAAAATACCCATTCACAAAGTAAAACATGTCTTACTCTTGAAATATTTAATAGAAAATTATGAAATCTTAGTGTTCGATTGAATAGACATGAACAATTATTCGCTGTAAATATGGTATAATTTGAATAAGTTTAAGTGTCTCAAATAAATAATTTCCGATCACAGAATCTTGTACCTGGCAGGAAATGATCGCTAGGGTTCTCAGCTAAATGATCACAACCTGAGATCCCCCTGAGATCCGCTATGGCGCGCTGAGACCATGACTGAAAAACACCTGCAGCCATTGATCTCCCAAACAGTCTCAGGATCGCTCACAGATCTCAGCTAGCGATCGTCTCGACTGAAAAACAGGGCCCAGGTATCCGGTCGCCCGGCTAACCGGTCATGCGGTGGGGTCTCTTCCCCAAAGCGCACGAAACAAACACTCCAAACCACCACCCCCCGCCCACACGCATAACCCAGCACACATCCTTCATTGTAGTAATTATATAGAACGTTCTGACCGTGCTGTACAAGTCACAGAACGAGATGGTAATTTACGGTTTGTACGGAACGAGGCATTTATGCCGAGTTCCGTACAAACTGTAAATTATCATCAAGTTCTATGGTTTGTACAAGCATGGTTGGACGTAAAATATTTACTATATACACAAAATTTTTAAAAAGTCATTAATTTAATTTTTAACAACTGATATGTTAATAAACGTGTTTGGCAAGGTGGTCCGTATTTTAGTGTACGGACCACTGGTCCGTACAGTATTTTTACATTACATGTCAAAACAGTACGTATTTACAGTAAATACGGCATGGGTATATAGTAAATTAATATATTGATATATATAGCAATCCACTGCACATGAAAGACCATTTACAATTCATCAAATTATTAGTACTTATTATTTAAGTGAAAAGTGAAAATGCTCTGAAATATAATTTGAAGAGTGATCCATTAATTGTGGCAATAGTCAAAGGGGACCGGGTTGGTCAACTTCTGGACCCCCCACCCAGGTGGGCCGACGCACTACAAACACACTACAGTCCCAGGCCCGATATACTGCAGTGCCGGTGGGACCTGCTCCATTCTAACGACATGCATCCAGATGTGGGTCAGACACACCAGTCGGCTAAAAATAAAATTGGGATGTAGTGAGCTGTGGGTGAGTTGTGGGTCAATTCGGCTATATGGAACACAGCCTGAAAAGTCAGCAATTTTTCAGTCCCCCCCCCCCCCCCCCCCCACACTTTCAAAATGTGCTGATACCCCTGGACATTCATGATAACCATCTCGCAACATGAAATTGAGCCACTAAGATGAAAGACTCCAAAGCCAGCGTTCAACCAATGCCATAGAAATTGAGCCACTACGATGAGAGACTTCAAAGCCAGCGTTCAACCAATGCCATCGCTGCGTCCATCCCCTACCATTCGCCTTTTACTATAGGTCAGGAAGGTATATTAGGGACTATAGTGGGATCCGGATTCAAATAGTGTTTCCCTAAAAATTCTTATATATTGACATGTGCTGCATATCTAATTAGTTTAAGGAAGCATTTGTTTGTAAATAATAACTAAAGGAAAAACATTGTCTGAAATTATGATATAAAAATATTGCATCATCTCTTTGATACTTTTCTAATTTGATAACAAAACAGTCAATTTTTGCTTCTACTATGAGTACAATAAACGTTAAGGTATCAAAATGATCCTCAAACAAATCTCTACTTGATTAAACTGGACTTTGGTTTTGCTTCCATATGGAATTCTATGGAATCCTCACTCATATTCTAGAAGGTCAACAATTTGCCTAACTTTTAGCATGATTTCAGAGAAAATGTGTCAAAAATGAAAACAGATAAATTACCTCAATAAATTCAAAATATATATGAAAATAAAGCCCATAATTTCTGGTTTAATATGGTGCCATGTGTAAATCTGTATCCCTTTTACAGCCTAAGTTATGAGAACTTTTGTATAGCAAGTCAAAAATAACTAGTTGTCAGTCCCCAATATGGTTGCGAGGCCTATACGGCATATGGTCAATTCTCCCAGATTGTGATCGATGCCCATATACGGTGACCAAAAATTAAAACTAGGTATATCTTGATAAAAGAAGTGAAAACATATAGTAGAAGACAATATCTTACATGTGTAAAAGTTGGGAACACTAATCTTTATTTAAAATTATTTTTTTACTTATTTTAGTGGAATGAATTTAACCTTATAATCCCTATGTCACCGTACGTGGGCATGTCGGTTTTACAAGGCCCTAGGGAAAATATTGATCGTTATTTATTAACAGAATCAGATTTTCCTTTTCAGAAAATTAAGCTCTAATTATACTGTGTAAAATAGAGTTGATAAATACTATTTGGAATATAATGCCCATGTACGGTGACCGTACGGTGACATATCTAAGAACACATGAATGTTTCTTGGCATTAACATGCCTGAAGTCTATGCAGATTACAGGTGGTAATGGTTCCATAATACTCTATTTATGAATAAAATGTCATTCATTAATATTGTAAATCCTTTTCCTTGCATGAGCAATACCTAATAACTTCTGCCCATGTACGGTGACCAAATAAAGTTCACCACCCATGTTCATTTAGTTGTGGTTTATTTGATAAAAGGATTAATCTTTATACTACAGATGATATAAAACCTATTTATATGCCTCCTTTATTTGGAGGATTAAAAAGTACCCCAAAAAGTACTTTTCTATAATTTGTGTACCTTTTAATGTGGCTTGCCCATGTACGGTGACATTACCCTTCACCACTGATTTTTTACACCTAGACTACATATAAATTCCCCCATTTAAACATTCATTATCTTTTATAAGTTCTGTAACACATTTGTGTGCATCATACATTCAGAACAGATATGCAATTATAACTACGAATTTATAAGAGATCTTCAAAGTCTGGTTATATAGGTTCCATCTATGAATTTAGGCCTAAAAATGCCTATTTTAGTGGTTTATCAATTTTCTTTCAAGATATAGGTACATGAAAGTGGGGTTCCCCTGACAGATATTTCATTTCTACGTACTCTAATATCGTTTCTGATATCATAAAACGATATATAGATATAAAAACGACCCTTTGAAATATTGGTCACCGTACGTGGGCATCGATCACGATCTGGGAGAATTGACCATATAGCCTATGATCCATGGGCGCCGCCATGACGCCCCCTGAGTAGGTGTTCTTCACTAATGGAGGTGAAAAAGTAGGTGTTCTTCACTAATGGAGGTGCAAAAGAAGTGAGTGATAATTGGGAAATGTCACAACTTTAGCCTTGCTCACATATTTATACAAAGTGTTCTATATGGAAAATATCATGTCTTGGGTTTAATCATTATGTCATCCTGCTATGGGATGGGTGTAGAGAGTCAATGGAACCATGGTAAAATATTGAAAGGCAGTTGAATTTTGTAAGAACAAAGAGCCAGAATACAGGTTTGTCCCCCGACCACCTAGTGACTGCTTCGTGAACTAACAATGGCTCTGTCCCCTATAGTGTTAGTACAACCACAGAGTAAAAAGATAAGACAGGTAGTCTGTTATAGTAGTCTGTAGTACATCCCGTTCTCGCCAGGGCCAGCACGCACAGGCTCAGTCACACTGCACCGCTCCAGTTTATCACAAAACGAGTTTTCAGTATGTTGCTCTAGCGGTGCAGTGTGAGGCTCAGTAGTCCGTCTTCGGGTTACGTTTCAGAGCCTGAGCGCCCTGTCCCTGGCGACAACGGGACGTACTACAGTCTATGCAAAACCTCTTTCCCTTAGGTTCACGCTGGAAGCCGGCGCATCTAACACTCGCGTCGCGTCGCTACGATCGTAAGGGGTGACTGGAGATGTGCAGGCTACCAGCGTGCCTTAGGTTGCTCTATCTGCAGTGTGGGCTGTGCGGTGCGGTAGTCTGTTTCAGAGCTACCAACCCCTGTCTGTGATCAGCTGCGACTAACGTGCAAACGTCTGCTCTGGTGGCCAGTGTATTTCAGAGCCTGTGCACCATGGCTCTGGCGACAGCGGGATGTACCACAGACTGCACAGGCGGGTACCAGCACATGAGGTGCTGGGCTGGTGCCTCGCACGTGCCCATACCTAGTTTGACGTGGGAATCAGCGTAATATCCTTGTTGACTCATCACGCGTTCCGCGTGGGTACCAGCGAAACTGTGTTGTTATTGGTTTGAGAAATCTGCAAGAACACCATAAAACAGTGAAGACAAGGAGCCTATATAACGAGAAATCAATACCATTACTTACCATTATATCGCGTTGATAGTTCTGTGGCGTTTGTGTGCTCACCGAAGTTAGAGAAGTGTAGGACACGCGTTGATGGTAAGTATACACTAGGCCTACTTGTACCCTGCCCGTATGTTTGACATGTCTTTGCTGGCTTGAGTTTGGGTGAAAGCCAAATACGATGATGGTTAATTTACTCGTTCACTTCCATAACACATACGTTTAGTATGAAGTTATATGTGTCTGTATTAGAGAATGCGGTACTCCAGTGGTAAGAGACACTGACAATAACAGGAGTACTATTTACATATTAATTTCGTTTGACAATTATGTGGGCGGGGTCAGTGAACAGGTGTTTAAAAATAAATGACAAGCTCAGTTATTAGTGTATTACTGTGAATGTTGTGAAACATTATTGTGATTAATCAATGGTTTATGTAATAATCTATCATATATGATTGCTAAGTCCAGATAGCAGTAATTTTGCAGTACCAGTATGTCATTTATGGCAAAACATGGTGAGGTGATGAAGATTGTTGCTGCCATTGCCAATGCCTGGCAATGGTGGGTAATTAATCTTATCTGTGATAAGAAATTGTAAATAATTCGTGAAAAGGAAAGTCACGTACAACAAACAGTCCTCCAAATATCGTGTCATTGGCGACTTTGTTGATGCCTTTGGTCACCAGATGGCGGAGAAAATCGAAAACACTGTCTTGATATATACAAGTCCGTGGTCAGATGCAGAACATAATAACATTAAGTTCTCACTCATGAAACGGATTCTATAACTCCAACATTTATTAATTCGGGGTCGAAACTGGTGATGTGACCATTCATTGTCGATGATGTATGTATTTTCAGAAGTATCAGGTCTCCATGTCTTTTTTCATGTAGTTTTATTCAAGGGAAGATCAGAACAAATATACAGATCTCAGTGATAGGGTCATTCCTGGGATCCAGTTTTGAACGACGTGAATTCTATTCTATCTATAATGTTTAGCATGTCGTATTTTCACCATCGCATCAGTTATCGTAAACACCGGACACCCAATGAAGAACCTGACGCCCATCCATAAGTGACGTCACACGAATGACCTAGATATGATGGCCGAGGACGAGGACGTCAACGATGACGTCATGTTCCATGTGCACGGGGAACGCGGTCATGACGTGTTCCGTCCGTCGTCCAACTACCGCGTCTACCGTGACGCTGATGACGCGGACGACGACGCGTCGACGTCAGACGACGCGGACGGTTACCATGACGACTTGCCGCATGATCACATCTCCAGGCCGCTGATGCCGCCGAGGCAGCGTCCCTTTGTGCGCGTCAAGCAGCGGCAAGGGCCGGCTCCGTCCCGCGTCGAGCGGGTGGCCTGGCCCCTCGTCTACCTCTTTATCTTTGTGGCCGCCATGGCCGCCTTTGTCTGCCTCATCATCTACGTCATTGACGTGTACACGAACCGCCTCATTCTGGCCGAGAAGGGACGCACGCATGGAGCTGGGGCTGGGTCAGGTGACCAGGATAATTTGACTGTGATTGGCTGCTCTGAGTTAAGCGTGGAGGATGTGTGGCTCATCGGGCTGCCCAAGCTGCTCACGGAGTCCGCCTTCAGACTGGTTGATGTCAACCAAGATGGCACGCTGGATGTTGTCTTCGGCTTCGCAACAGGTGAGTTTGAAAAGGGACCGAAGAAAGATAGATAGTTGCATATATATAAATCAGAAGTTATTTCATCCCAGGTAGAGATTGTCAGGACCTAACCCAGAGCTGCTCTGTACGGATCATATGACATGATGTGTCCAGAATGATGCTAGACCTGGACATACATTCATGTCTAGATTTATCAGGTGGGACAAAAAACACTTCTCAAGACAGCTGATGCTATCTTGAATGTGACAGTTTTTCTTTGCACATATTGTCATTTTGTCAACAACGACAACAAACTGAAAGTGGACTGCCGCCACTTTTCTCCTTCACCCCCTGCAGTGGTAGATTTACTGCTATAGAAAAGGGCCTGTCCTCCTCATACCATGTCTATGTGGTGAGGGAAATAAAAGAACTCTCACCTCGGTAAATGTGTAGGGGTAAGATTTCTACCTAAATTCATCTCATAGATTCAGTCAAACTCAAGCTAAGTCTAATAGAACATATTGGATGTTAAACTCCCCAAACAAACTCACATGTATTTGTGTATTACTTATAACCACCTGGCTCTAAACGGCCTACATACAGTCTTACTATTGACAATGGTGATGAATCAAGGCTCACTATGTTACAGGGGCAGATAAACTGAAGGCAGACCCCCTGGTGTGTGACATCTACTTTAACGGTACAAGGCCGTGTGGGGGCGGCATCTTGGCGCTGGACGGGGCGACAGGCGTCAAGCTGTGGGAGCACCGTGCCTCTCACGAGATCTTCTCCCTCAACTGTGCACAGGACCTCAACGGAGACGGCGTCAATGACTGTATCGGCGGAGGCAGGGCCGGGGTCAGTGTCAAACACTTTTTTAATTTTTGAAAATAATATCTCCAAAGTTTGACAGAATTGATAAGAAACTAAATCAGGGATGGCAATCCTATTTTTCATCTTCAGTTTATGAAATTATCTTTCTTGTAGAAATTTCTCATTGAACAAAGATAGTATAAATTGAGCCTCACTCATGCCAACAAAACTGGTCTGAATCTTCCCACACAGCATCGGCCCAATTCAATGGCCAACATTAATGTATTTTCTCAGTCTTTCTAAGGCAGAAAACTCCACATGAAAGATATTTCCGTTTTTTTCCCCTGAACCCAACTGACACCCCTGAATTATAATAATTTGATTTAATAAGAAATTCTGTGTTTTTGATAAAAAAGTTTACAGATATGGAGGTAAGACTTGTGCGTGGGCTCGGTAGTGTACAGAAATGAAGTAAGACTTGTGTATGGGCTCGGTAGTGTATGGAAATGAAGATACAACCTGTGTGTGGGCTTGGTAGTAAATAGAAATGAAGGTAAGACTTGTATGTCAGCTCGATAGTCTATTTGTGCGTGGACTCGGTAATGTACAGAAATGAAGGTAAGACTTGTGCGTGGGCCTGGTAATGTATAGAAATGAAGGTATGACTTGTGTGAGGGCTATATTATGTACAGAAATGAAGGTATGACTTGTGTGAGGGCTATGTAATGTACAGAAATGAAGGTAAGACTTGTGGGTGGGCCTGGTAATGTATAGAAATGAAGGTAAGACTTGTGCGTGGGCCTGGTAATGTACAGAAATGAAGGTAAGACTTGTGGGTGGGCCTGGTAATGTACAGAAATGAAGGTAAGACTTGTGGGTGGGCCTGGTAATGTACAGAAATGAAGGTAAGACTTGTGCGTGGGCCTGGTAATGTACAGAAATGAAGGTAAGACTTGTGCGTGGGCCTGGTAATGTACAGAAATGAAGGCAAGACTTGTTCGTGGGCCTGGTAATGTATAGAAATGAAGGTAAGACTTGTGCGTGGGCCTGGTAATGTACAGAAATGAAGGTAAGACTTGTGTATGGTTTTGGTAGTGTATGGAAATGAAGGTATGACTTGTGTGTGGGCTCGGTAGTGTACAGAAATGAAGTTAAGACGTGTGTGTGGGCTCAGTAGTCTACTTGTGTGTGGGCTTGGTACTAACAGTGTTGTCGGTGTTCAGACGTTC
Source organism: Alentia gelatinosa (assembly GCA_950022655.1). NCBI lineage: Eukaryota > Metazoa > Annelida > Polychaeta > Phyllodocida > Polynoidae > Alentia > Alentia gelatinosa. The sequence continues at coordinate 29,722,727 of OX465593.1, forward strand.
CAGGCGGCTAGTGGCAGGGACGGCAGTCTGCTCTGGAAATTCAATGACAGCAGCCTCAACTCCGTCATGAATGCCTACACGGGGCAGTACGTCGGCGACCTGGACGATGACGGGGTTCCCGATATTGTCAACATTCACGGCGGAGATCCGCTAGGGGAGCCAGGTACCATATTTCCCGTCTACACAGTGTGTTACACGAACTAAACCTGTCAGTGGAGGCCCAAATTTCCAAGATGGTTCTTTGTGATTTATTCTAATTCACTGTACGAGAACCACCATTTTTCATGTAAATGTATATATATATATTTATATATATATGGCCGGCGTATATAGATATGCTTTTGCGTATACAAGATTGACCTATTTTCCGTTGTGTATACACCTAATCTATTAGCGTATATAGACCAGCATAGTTTGTGTCATATATACGCCCAATTCCGTGAGACACTATACAATAATTCGATCTCTGCACATAGGGGACACCACTGTAGTATATTTCATTTGCCTTGGTATATGGAAAATCCAATGTTATATTATCAATTTTGATTATAAATTTTTTCTAAAACCCTATTTATTATCTTTTCATTAAATACATATTGTAGTACAGAACGACTAGGACACGCACAGGTACAGTTCAATAGTTTATTCACAGGCACTCTCAACGGAGGCTGGTAGACAAGCTTGACAGGTACGTACCTCCGGCACGTTAAGCGTAATATGTAACCAACGTAATCACCCACTTAGGGGGGAACTCTCAGGTACTCCGACCAGGTAAGTAACCGTGGAGGGTGCCAGACAGGAGGTTCGCAGGGAGCCTTCCGGAGGTGGTTCGGGCCCAGTCTCACGACGGACTCCCGTCCGGAGGGCATCCGGAGACTTATATAATAAGTCGGCCGGATGTCCCCCGACGTCACTTCCGGGACCAGGGCGACCCCTGGTGGGCCCGCGGGGTGTCACCGAGGCAACACTCCGGAACCCCTCCGAACCCTCCGGAACTCCGGAGGCGCCTCCGGACCGGAGGCGCCCCTCCGGAAGGCTCACCACACTCTCCCCCCCCGACTGACACCCATCCGCTCTGAAACCAGAAAAATTGACTCGAAACCTACCCCTTTGGTAAACAACCCCCCCCCAAACATCAACGTCCACGTGATTAACCTGTATACTAATAACAACACTCGCTGGCCTCAGGCCCAAAAGTTCAACGTAACACAACGGTGTCCCAGCGGTCCCTGGGTCCGGAGAGACCCTATCCTCCGCTCGTCGCGCTGGGTCGGCTATTCTCTCGCTGTTAGGGGGGTTCCCTGGCGACGTCGTCCTCCCCGCGCCGTCACGAGCTTGACTCTCCCGGTCCTCTGGTACCGCCTGGTACTGCAACGGCAGCTCCTGACTCCGGTCCCCGTCTGTCCACCGGCCTCTGCGACTAACCCGGCGGCCTGGCCCACCGCCCTCCGGGAGTTCCGCCTCTGGTCCGGCCCAGTCCCCCGTCACTGCCCTCCCGTCGCCTAGGAGAAACCAACACCCTCCGATTACTCGAGTGACACAACAGATCAACCAACACATAATTGCGAGAGGCAAATCGACTGCGTTCATGGCTAACTGTCAACTATCAGGGAAAATGTGTGTACTCACCGGAGGAGGCATCTTCCGGTAGATCGTCGCCGTCGTAGTGACCATCCTGTAGAGGCCGTCGCCCACGATTTCTACTCTGGAATCGCGGTGGCCTCCGACTGCGGTGTAGCCCGCGCCCAACTCGGGGGCCTGGAGGTACGTGGACCAGCGGCCCAGGCGGTCAGGATTGGGGCCCGGGGCCCACGGCACCCACACCGGTCCTTCCGGGTACCCATCACAGCGGTGGGTGGCTGGCTGGGTTGGCCCCCTCGCGGCCTCCGGGCCAGGCGGGGGGGGCGGCTGTGTCGGCTCCGGACCAGGCGGGGGTGGCGGCTGCGTCGGCCCCCTCGCGGCCTCCGGGCCAGGCGGCGGCGGTGGTGGCGGCGGCGTTGAAGGGGGAGTGGCGGCTGACTTCTTCCCCTTGCTCTTGCCCTTACCCTTCCGTAGGGGAGCTGTCTCCGCAGGCGGCCCCGGTCGGCTGCCCGGCTGGGTCGCCTGACCCGTGCGGCTGGCTGCCGGCGGCGAGCTGGCCCGACTCGGGGGCCGGTCCACGTTGGCTTGTCGGAGGCCCGCCCGCTGGAAGGCCTGGGGGCCCTCCGGGGACGCCTGGAGGAACAGCTCCCCATCCTCCCGGAGTGTGCCCAACAGGGGCACCGGGGTTCCTGGCGGCATCACCACAGATTTATCAAAGTTCAAGGCCGTAACAACAGCAAGCTCGGGGAGGAGGGGGCCCACTTCCTCCGGCCCGTCACCTCCTGCCCAGGAGGGGCCCTGGAGGGGGTCCTCCTCCGTCCCCGGTAGGTCTTTGGCCTGGACGATCCGGGTGGGGCTGGCCGGGTGGCGCTCAGTCCTGGCTTTCTTCATCTTGGGTCGGGGGAGGTCTGACCTGGCGCGGCTGGACTCTCCGGAGCGTGCGGCGACCCGGGGGGAACGCCGGACACTCGTCCCTGCCTGGGGCTCCTCGGTGCACAGCGCCTCTAGGTTCCTCGCGGCTTCCACCAGTTCCTCGTCCTCACCCAGCACCACTCCGGGGGTCCCTAGAGATGACTCCACCGATGAAGGGGGGTCCTTGCTCCTCGCCGGGGGGTCCTTGCTCTTCACCCTACCACCGGCCTCCAGGGTAACCATCCGTGGCGAGGGGATGTCCGCCGGGTGGGTATGCCACCGGTGCTCTGGGTGCTTCCCCCTCAGATGGATCTGCAGGTCGTGCTTTCTATCTTTCGCATACACTTGGCGACATCCCTCCGCAGGACACGACCACCCTGGAGTAGTGCGGGCGGAGTGGCAACGCTGGTGCCTCCGCATGTTATCACGTCGCGAAAATGTCATCTCACATTGAGCACAGGTGTAACTTTTACTATCCTTCCCCATCTCGCAGTCGGAGGGTGACGATGGCGTACCAAATAGCTGCCTGGATAGCTCGTCTCTGTTACGCGTGCCTGGAGAGACTGGCTTCCTCCGGGGTGACGTGCGCAATGCAGCGCGATGACGAGGGTAACCTCGCTCTCGCTCAGTGGCTTCCCTACGGGCTGCCCCGAAGCGAGGGCGAGAGCCCCCCCACCGGTCCCCCCCTCTCCAGCGCCTCTCGTTACGCCTCCGATTGCGAATCTTTTTAGCAGCATCCGACCGCCCACTTACCCTGGTGGTCTCCAGCATCTCCCTCCTGGCTGACTTGGCCCTTTCGAGGGCGTGGCCCTCATCCCCTCCACTCTCTCGTATCACCCTAGCTATCTCACTCCGCATCGTGGATGGACTGCCAGCAGAATGTAAACATTCGCTGGTGCCCACCCCTCTCCGGTCCGTGACGCGCCCAATCGTCGGGAACCAGCTGCAGCGCTGCTGTTCCCGCCTCCTCCCTCCTCGAACATGACCACCCTTCCCTGAGTGCCTACGGCCGAACCTCTCCGTGTGACGGTGGTTAACCTCTCCGATAGGCCTCCGCACTTCGTCTCGTTGATCCCCAGGGGGTAACACCGTGGTTCGCAAGCCACAAGGCTCTCCCTGGTGCAGACGACCACCTTGATTCGAACGAAAGTGGCGGCTGTTCTGCTCTACGGAGGCCCCCCCGCCTGACCAAATCAGCGCGCGTCGTGCCGGGAACAGGCTCCGGACCGGCTGTTCCCCCTTACTCCCCCTGGCCTGTGACGGATGCGTCGCGTGGAGAGCAGAAGCTCTGTTAAGTCGCTTGTGCCCTCTCCAGCCTCCGATACGCGTTAATGGCACTCCCCTCAGCCCTCCGCCGGTCTTCAGTAATGGCCGCCGGCAAGTAGCGGCCCCCCTACGACCAATAACGGCTGCCTGGGCCCCAGAGCCGAGCAGAGCACGGCTGTTCCCGCCACCGGAGGCCCCCCCCAGTAGCATCGCACGGCACCGTGTTGTCCGCCTCCGCAGGCCTTGCTCTCCCGTTAAGGGGCGCGGACAGTCCTGGGGGCCGACCGAGCGGCGCCCCCTCCCCAGATCGACCCCGGGAGGGGGCCGGCAGTCACTTCCCCCCCTCCGTGGCCGGTGGAACACCGGCCTCCCCGACGGCCGGCCCCACGTAAGGGCGGGGGGGAAGCCCCCCTGGCCCCCCTCCCAGGGCCAGCCGCCGTACGCGATCCCCTACGGGGGGAGCAGATTCAGGGGCGACGGTGTCCGGAGGCCGACGTGGGCCAGGCTTCAGCAGATCCCCATGCACAATCCTCGTTTTTCGCCCCTGTCGAATCTGATATACTACCCCTCCGATGCGCGTGATCACTGTCCAGGGGCCCGTCCAGAACTGCTGAATCTTCGGGCACCGCCCTGGTTTACGGAGGGGGTGAAAGAAATATACTTCACTCCCCTCGGCAAACTGAGAACCCGCTACCCGGGCGTCGTAGCTACGAGCCTGCCTCCGCACGCATCCGAGTGAATGGGCTCGCGCGTATTCGTGACTCCGTGCCAGCCGCCGCTGTAGCCTGGCCACATATTCATCCTCCGAGAGAGGGTCAGACTCCGGGTATAAGACTGCGAGGGGGCCGGCCACCTCCCTACCCAGCATCAGGGCATTCGGAGTCTGGTCCGTGGACCGCTGGACCGAACTCCGATAAGCTGCCATCACCAGAGGTAGATGGAGGTCCCAGTCCCCCTGTGATTCGTCCACCACCGTGGTCAGGAGGGCCTTGATGGTCCGATTCATCCGTTCCACCAGCCCATCACTCCGGGGGTTAAACGGGCAGGTCCGGGTCTTGGTGATACCCAGTATGCGGAGGGTCTCCTGAAACACCTTACTCTCAAAATTCCGCCCCTGATCGGAGTGAATCACCAACGGGTAGCCATACCGACAAATAAACTCCGATACTAGCACCCGGGCGATAACTACCGCCTCCTGAGTGGGGACCGCGAACGCCTCCGACCACCGCGTAAAATAATCCGCGATCACCACTATATACCGGTTGCCCCGTTCCGTGACCGGCAGGGGGCCCATCACGTCCAGGGCCACCCTCTCCAATGGGGCTCCGGCCCCAACGTGTCCCATCGGGGCTCGGCGCTTCCGTGGAGGGTCCTTACTCCGGAGACACGCGGGGCACGAGGCACACCAGTCTATCACGTCAGCCCTATAACCAGGCCAATAATATGCAGCCTGACAGCGTCGTAGTGTCCGCGCGGTCCCGAAGTGCCCCGACAGGTGGGACCCGTGAAGCTCATGGAGGACCATCCGCCGGTCCCCAACAGGCACCGCTACCTGGAACTGGGTATCGCCCCCTGGTTCCACCCAGGGCCGGCCCAAAACTCCCTCGCACAGTTGAAGGCGATCGAACTGGGACTTCCAGGCCCGGACCTCGCGGGAGTCCGCCTCCACCAAGGGGGGGGGGCGACCGGCCCTTATCCCCTCAATCAATTGCTGCAAGACGGGGTCTTCTTGCTGAGCCGGGCCCCAGCCCCGCCCTCGTGGCTGCTCCGGCCGAGGGCGGCCCTGGGGGCCGCCAGCCACTACCGCCCGTCGCCTGGTGGTAATGCGTCGACAGAAACCCCCTGCCTCCCAACCGCACTGGCCACAGGGTCGCCTAGACAACCCGTCCGCATTTCCGTGTTGCTTGCCCGGCCGGTGCTCGATCTTAAAATCGTACGTGTCCAAAACCTGTACCCATCGGGCTACTTGCCCCTCCGGTTCCTTAAACTGGGTGACCCACTTTAAGGCGGCATGGTCTGTCCTGATACGGATAGGCCGGCCCACTAAGTAGTGACGGAATCTTTTAAGGCCAAAGATAACGGCGAGGAACTCCCTCCGGGTGACACAATAGTTCCGCTCGGCCCGGTTTAGGGTACGGCTAGCATACGCTAATACCCGTTCGCGCCCCTCCGAGTGCTGGGACAGTACCGCGCCCAACCCGACATCGCTAGCGTCCGTGTCCAAGATCAGGTCCCCGTCCTCCTGAGGATAGGCCAGCACTGGGGCGTCGATGAGGGCCGCCCGGAGAGCTCGAAACGCCTCTCGGCACTCGGATGAGAACTTAAACGGGCCCTTCGCCTTCTCAGATAGTGCAGTTAGGGGCTTGGCCACTGTCGCGAAGTTGGGTACGAACGACCTGTAATAACCGGCCAACCCGAGGAAACTGCGAACTTCGTGCACATCCCCTGGCTCGGGCCAGTCCCGCACAGCGGCTACTTTCTGTGGGTCGGTGGCAATACCGGCCCCCGACACGACATGGCCCAAGAATTCCACCTGTCTACGCAACAGGTGACACTTCTTAGCCTTCAATTTTAGTCCGGCGTCCTCCAGGCGCCGAAGGACCTCGTCCAGGCGGCCAAGGTGTTCCTCCCTTGTCGGTGCGAACACGATCACGTCGTCCAAATACACCAGGCATGTTTGCCACTGCAGGCCCCTCAGAGCCAGTTCCATCAATCTCTCGAAGGTCCCTGGTGCGTTACACAATCCGAAAGGCATCACGCGGAACTGATACAGCCCATGATGTGTTGTGAACGCGGTCTTGGCTCGATCATCGGCCGCTACCTCCACCTGCCAATATCCAGAGGCCAGGTCCAGGGTGCTGAACCATTGGGCCCCCGCCATTGAATCCAGGGAGTCATCGATTCGGGGAAGGGGGTATGCATCTTTGACCGTGCATGCGTTCACCCGACGATAGTCCACACAGAACCTAGCGGTACCGTCTTTCTTCCGTACCAGCACGACCGGGGAGGCCCAGGGGCTCTCGGCCGGCTCAATCACGCCTTGTCGTAGCATGTCCTGGACCTGCTGGGTCACTACGTCCCTTCGATGGGGAGCTAACCGCCGAGGCGGCTGCTTGACCGGCCTGGCTTCCCCCGTGGGGATAGAGTGCTGCACTAAGTCCGTTCGTCCCATGTCCTGTCCGTCTCGCTGGAACGCATTCACATGGCGTTGTAAGACCGTGGTCAGTGGGGCCTGATCTTCTAGGGCCACTCCGGTCAACAGCTCCGCCAGTACCTCGGGTGGTAGCGTGGTGAGTCGGCGGCACTGTTGACCCGCCTCTGGTGGGCCCCTTTCGGGGGCCAAGGCCTCCACATGCCCCAACGTGGTTCCTTGATATACCGACAGCGTGTCAGCCCCGGGGTTCAAGACCCTGATGGGTACCTGTCCATCCTCAGGAAAGAATACCGCCCTCCCTACTCGAAAAGGGTTGTTACTGGTAGCCTGGGGCTCCAGTAGAGCGGCCTCTCCGTCTCTCCAGGCCCCTATCACCTCTCCATCTACTATCACTTCTCCTTGCCCCCGGATCTGAGTAGTGTGGCGGCAGACTACCCTACATCGCTCTCGCGACTCTGGCCACTCCAGATGCCCCTGGCGCAGGTCCACGGAGACCCCGTGGGACCGAAGGAATCCAGCTCCTAGAATGGCATCCGAGTCTACATCCGCTAACGCCATTTCAATCGTCACCTCCCTTTCCCCTAGTCGGAGCGGAACTTGCAACTTCCCTTCCAGCGCTAATGGCCTTCCGTCCGCGCAGTAGATGGGCTGCGTGGACGCAGTCACCTCCCCCGGTTGCTGGTGCTTCCTCCACCAGTTCTGAGATAGGATATTAATTCCAGCCCCAGTGTCCACCAGCAGCTGTATGGTCTGTCCCCATATTGTCCCGGTTACCACGAGCCCTGACCCTTGCGCCTCCTGCTGCCCGCGTATCAATCCTGACTTCGGCCTCTGATCCGTCTGCGGAGCGACCCCTGCCCGACCGGCAGCCGGGGTCGCTTCTAGTTTTCCGCCGGTTCCGGGGTCCTGGGACTCCTCTCTCTCCGGCCTCGTTGAGGACAATCCCGTTTGAAATGCCCTACCTGGTGACATAGAAAACACCTTCGTTCTGAGGGCTGCTGTATCTGTGGTTGTTGTACCGCAGATGTTAGTTCCGCCAGTTTACGGTTAACAGTTTCCAATTCTTCCGCCATGCTCCGTCCGGCCGCCCGAATCCGTGCCGGGTTTTCCCTCTCTACTGACAGGTAGGCTTCGGCTTCTACCGCCGTGGTGACTGCCTCCTCCAGTGTCCGGGGCTTACTTTGGTAAACCCAGTGTTTTAATTGCGTGTCCCCGATGGCATCGAGGAACCTGTCCCGCCCCATGGAGTCTAGGGTCTGGCCATCCGCCTCCGGGTAGGCGAGCCGTATCATCCTCCAGACCTCCTCTGCCAGACTTTGTAGGCTCTCCCCGGCCTGTCTGCTTCGTACACGCAGGGCCGCCTTGTAACTTTCCGTCTGGTTACGAGGGGCGAACCTTTGTTGGAGTGCGCTCCGGAGTCGAAGGTAGCCGGCCTCGGTATCTGGCCGGACTCCCGCCAACAATCGTCGGGCCACTCCGGTCAGGGAGAGTCCCAGAAACATTCCGGCCTCCGGGGCAGGCCACCCGTTGACCTTGGCGCACAGGTCAAAGTGAGCCAGGTATTCATCCAAGTCGGACGCCCCGTCAAATTTAGCTGGCATTACCACGGGCTTAGTGGCCTTCTTGGCCGCTGTGCCGTCGCCTCCCCCGCTCACTGGGTCGCGCCCTTCCTTCGACGCTAGACCTTCCGTTACGGTGGGCGCCCAAAAGGTTGTGGGTAGCGGTTTTACTTCCGGCGGGGGCGAGGCGACATAGGGGTTCCTGCGCCGAACGGGGGCCTCCGGTCCGGCCTCTCCCGATTCCCCCTCTAGCTCGGCTTTTACCCCGTCGCCTACCAGTACTCCGCCCGTGGTTTTCTCTAAGTCCCGTCTCCTCCAGGAGATATCACGATCCACGCATTCCCTCACCCGGCCCCCAGGGCTGGTGAACCTAGATCCCGGGGCCCACGCCGCCCGGGTAGCCTCGGGCACGCCGGGGGCAGCTTCCGCCACCCGAGCCTCCGGCGCCAGCATCCATGGCCACGAGGCTATCCCGGCGCGCGGTCCCCAGGCCAGCCCCGGGAACAGGCCCGGAGGAGGCTGCCAAGCCGTTCCCCCTTTTCCTTCCCCCGCAGGCGGGGTCGTCCCTAGGGAAGAAAGACGCCCCTCCGGCCTCTCCGGACTCTCCGGACCCTCCGGTCCTTCGGAGGTCTCCGATCGATGACTTTGAGGCGTGCCCGGCGTCTCCTGCAGGGTAGGCCCCTCACCTGTCCCAGCTCCTCCCTCGCTTAGGAGGGAGGCGGCTCCGGAGTCATTCTGTGTTGGGTTCATCTCCTTACTGATTAAAGAATCCCACCGCTGCCACCAATGTAGTACAGAACGACTAGGACACGCACAGGTACAGTTCAATAGTTTATTCACAGGCACTCTCAACGGAGGCTGGTAGACAAGCTTGACAGGTACGTACCTCCGGCACGTTAAGCGTAATATGTAACCAACGTAATCACCCACTTAGGGGGGAACTCTCAGGTACTCCGACCAGGTAAGTAACCGTGGAGGGTGCCAGACAGGAGGTTCGCAGGGAGCCTTCCGGAGGTGGTTCGGGCCCAGTCTCACGACGGACTCCCGTCCGGAGGGCATCCGGAGACTTATATAATAAGTCGGCCGGATGTCCCCCGACGTCACTTCCGGGACCAGGGCGACCCCTGGTGGGCCCGCGGGGTGTCACCGAGGCAACACTCCGGAACCCCTCCGAACCCTCCAGAACTCCGGAGGCGCCTCCGGACCGGAGGCGCCCCTCCGGAAGGCTCACCACAATATATTAAACCCAGCTTTTTTTCTTCTTTTTTTAACGTTTTTTAAATAGTTTTTACTTAAAAAAAACCCACTCTTCTGAAGTCATACTTCGAGTACTGTATATATATCCCAAGGTCTGATCAGTTATCAACCTATACTAACCCCCGCCTAACGGGGCGGGGGCGGCGGAGGACGGGTGGGACTAGGATATCTCCAGCTATAAGCCTTGTGACACATCAGAGGCGGCGGGCGGCGGCGGGCGGCGGCGGGCGGCGGCGGGCGGCGGCGGGCGGCGGCGAGCGGCGGCGGGCGGCGGCGAGCGGCGTTGAGCGGCGGCGGGCGGCGGCGGCAAGGGTTTTGCACTGAGACCACCTATATCCCTACCAACACAAACGGGCGGCGGAGGGTTTCTCAGTGAGGCTACCTATACCTTAGACTTGCTCAAGTCTTCCATTACTGATTGTACCAGTTCCTGTATTCCAGCGAGGAGGGTAGCCATAGCATGCAGGGACTGGGGCCAGTCTACCTATACCTTTACCAACACAGACAGGCGGGAGGCGGCGGAGCCGAACCTTTTATATTTTCTATCGGTACATATATACGCCTGGCGTATATATATCGTGCAGAGTATATTTCCTCTCGTATACGCCTGGTGTGAAATATAGCCAAGACGCGTCGGTATATAAGAGGAAACAGTCTTGTATATGCCTCGTAAGCTGGCGTGAAATATGGGCGTATACATATGAAACCAAGTTAATATACAGCCGATACATGCACTTCCGCGATGGTGTATATAGCAATAAACTGGTGGTTTTCGCACAGTGATTCTAAAGGAATAAATCTAATGTTTTGTTCCATTTATCGAATATCTATTGGTAAAAAAGGCTAATTCACATTTGCTTGATTTGCAGGAACCGTACTGAAAAATATGGTTTTTATTAAATTCTTTCAAAAACAAGGATGGTGGCCTAAGAATTTTAAAACTTAAATGTGTAGTACTATATACTGTACTGTGAAAGTTTGAGGAAAATGACATGAGTTTTACTATGTGAAAAGAAACTTTTTATAATTTCTATATATATCATATACTAAAATTATCAGAATAATGTTCTCTAAATTAAAACCAGCATGGTGCCCAGAATTTTAAGTTAGATATGTGTTCTACAATACTTAGAGATCATCGTATTTAATTCTCTAGAAATTACAAGCCAAATTGTCCGATATGCCTTTATGGGGTCACGATTGAAACCAGTAACCAAGTTGCTGTCGTAAGGTCATCTTTATTAAAAGCCTGTAAAACAACACGTGAAAATGAAATGCAAATTGTAAGCATGACGATTCAACATAGAAAAAATAAAGATTGACTTAAGGTGATGAAACAATGTCGGTATGAAGTTTGTCTTTTTCACTATCTAAAGTAAAGTGTCTAGTAAGGTAAAGGCGTGTTTTTTTATGTTACCAGGTAGCAGCACGCGACTGGTAGGGAAGCTAATGCTGTTCAGTGGGCGCACAGGCGGCGTGATCAGCTGGCTGCCCGTGCCAGCGGGCCGTGAGTCCTACTACTCCCCAGTGACGTACCGCCGTAAGGACGGCACAGACTACGTCCTCTTCGGCACGGGCGGTGAGACCCACTCCGGCGCGCTGTGGCTGATCACCCTCAGAGACCTGGAGAAGGGAGTCCTCGAGAAGGTGAGATCCTGCCGTCTGCTGAATGACTTATGCTTACGAAAGTAAGGATATAAGGAGACATCGTACAAAGGGCATCGTCAATGATATTCAAGCTCGTTCGGTCAGGCAGTCCTCACCGATAGAAGGTCGTCCATAAGTGGTGAATTCAGTTGACCCACATCGTCCCTTGGTCTCATTTTCAATATATGAAATTACTTATCCTAGCGTAAAAGAAAGGTAATATTGATTGAACCTCATTTATGCCAATAAAACCTTGGTCGAAATCTTTCCATAGACCTTCAGCCCTAGGCGTGGCCAACACCAATGTGATTTTCACATTTTCTTGGGTTCTCTGGGGCAGCAAATTCCACATGAAAAGATAATTCCACTTTTTTCCAATCCCAACTGATTCCCGAGCCTTCTAAATGAGCTGCTGCATCCCTGTTAAAGCGAGGTGTGTTTCATCTGCTGTCTGTATCGAGGAACAGGGATGTAAGCAGTAAAAACAGATAATGATTATAACAAAAAAGTGGCATCAGCGCTATCAAACTACCGAGTGGCCACCGACAGACTGTCGTAGGTGGTCTCATGCTGCTGAAATGTGTGGTCGTCTTATTTTTTGTCATTTTCGGAAAGGGAAGGAGTCTACTTATCTCCCACACCTCTGGGTATGTTTTACTGCCAGACCAGACATTGTCCAGTCAATATTCTCTTCTAGATTTTATTTTGTGGCATGAAAAGAGTGCATCGCGGGGCCGGTTACAGCTCAGTCACAGCGACCAGCCTCACTGCGGTCAACCAGCGATTAACACGCAAACGAACCAATAAATCAGCTTATGCCAGTTACCGCTGGCGACCAGGCTCGTGGATTGTACACTTTATCTCACCCCTGGTACTTTTTCCCCCGAGACTTAACCCATATCCAACGCCCATAGACCCTCTTCACACTGGCGCCATCTTGTAATGGCCGCCTATGTACCTCAATCCAAAACGAGACGAGCCCTCTCCACTCAGTCCTGAACAATGATAAAAATGCTAGTGTTTCTCTAACTTGAAAGATGGAAATCGCTCTCACATCTACACTAATGGGTGGATTTGTATAAACAATACATTGTTAGAAAGCTGAAACTTGGGCCTATCTGTTAGGATATACATATACAAATCTTAGCCAAAGCATAGGTATATGATATGTATACCAACAAATAGACCAGAGTCTTAGCTTTCTAACAATGCATTATTTATAAAGATCAGCCTGTTATACACAAAGCCAGAGTAATTCACATTTTTTCAAGTTAGAAATTTTTTTTTGTTCCAAGATACATATAGTGCCTCACACAATCTAATACTGTCAGACCCAATGCTCCATTATCTCAGGAAATATCTATCACAACCTGGCAATATAGGTATCATTTTAATCGTCTTGAGATGCCTAAAAGGATGGGATGTTTATTTCTATATGTCATCGTGATAGATTTTTCATAAAATCGCTGTGAAAACAGGAAGGTGACATGTTTGTGGTTTTTTTAACAAAATAATCTGGATGTTCAATCTAGGACTGGAAATCTTAGCCAAAACACAGGCATATGATATTACACCAACAAATAGGCCAAAGTGCTAGCTTTCTAACAATATTTTATTTATAAAAATCGGCCTGTTATTCACGATATAACAACGATTTACACTTCTACAGTTACTCTGTGCTTATGGGACTGAAGCCATGCTGCTGATACAGGTGAGGGCTCGCCTCGTTTTCGATTTGCCAGTGTGTGGCTGGTTTCTGGCAAGCGGTGGCTAGCCACATGCAACCAGCGCAACACATTCTCTCTGCTACAGCAGCGCCACACTTATGTGCAAGAGGTGAATTGAGTATTTAGAAAAAATACTCAATGGAGGAGTATGTCACAAATGTTAGCCCATTTTTCAATGTGAAGGGTGAGATAAATTCAGAATCCTATTCCAGTTTTTTTAGTTTTTTTTAATCTTTATTCGTATCAATGTGTTTACATTGGTCTTCCAACGAATATTGATCGTTGAGTGGGTGTTATAACAGAACGTTTAGGTTCAGAGCTCGATTCCATCACGTTTGAATTACTATAACTCACGCGGCTTCACCCTCTGAATTACTACGCGTTTCAAACTCGATGGGATACCAGCTCTATATAGTTTGCATGTTGGGCACGCTGCTGGCGAGTTGGGTCTGGCCGGCCCGGTGGAGCATGCCCTCTAATCAGATAACAAGTTGTGGCCACATGGTTGCAGGCCATCCCGCTCTACAGGGACGACTCTAAAGGCATCATGACGCCTCCACTGCTGTTAGACCTCAACAAGGACGGCACGGAGGACATCGTCTTCGCCACCTTCAACTCCACCGTGCTGGCCCTGGACGGCGAGTCCTACCGCACGCTGTGGAACTTCACCTACCCCAGCTCGGAGACCTACGCGTGAGTCCCGCTCTCTGTTTTCATTCTGTTATTAGGGGACAACCATAAAGTAGGCACTATTTCTTTTATTATGCTTTCCTGGAATAACTCCAGCAACCGTTGTGATACTTTAGATATACCTTAGATAACACAGGATCACTGGAACTGAATACACAATAATACAATGGTTGGGTCTAGCTACCATATACATATCTTTTTCCAAGGGAAAACCAAGACAAATATCAGCTCTGAAGTTTAGACGGCCCAGACTCGTTGATACTATACTCTTGATTGTTTCAGCAGTTTGATCTGTCAAAAACAACACCTGTCTCTATAGGCATGTGGCTGGACTCTGCCGTGTTTGTCCAAGCGACGGCCTAACTGACCAACTGACCGTTAGGTGGCGGTGAACAGCAACACCTGTATTAGAAACAGGTGGCAGCTTTCCACTCCTCCAATAAATCCACATTTTTGATATCGATTATATATAAAACCCCTTTTCCTGAGTAAACCAATGTGATATCAATTTAGCCTAATTTATAGCAACTAGCGACTTTGTCGCTAGAGCTTATGGACACGCTATTCTCAGGAGCAGAACGTTCAAACCATAACAAGGCTCTAGCTGGCAAAGGGTTTGCCATTTTCGGAGACCCTAGCTTTCTGTTATTATCGCTCGATCGACGAAACGTAAATCGATGTTTGGACTCACATTTCATGATTAATATGCATAATTAGAAGTAGTTTGATGTTATTCTGACAAGTAATATTAGTAAACTTTGTGGCAAAGAAGTGTGAATGTTTGAATTTGCATATTTATGCACTTTTGGGTAAGTTTCTATTTTGACATTTGTAGCAGCCTGTCATCTGCAATTTTGGCAGTGTGCTGGAGAAAACACCAAATAAAACAATCTTTGCATAACAAATTGATGAAAAGGAATCCAACTAGCCTCTTCCCCTGCTCCTCAGCTACAAACCATTTTTTGTTTGGTTTCTGTATGTTGGATATTTACTGAGATATTACCAGAGATGGTAATCAGAATGTACCTTAACGTTTAACGTTGGTTTCAATGAGGGGAAAAGTTGCTAAACCCTTCGTGGTGTACTGCACTGCTCAACCAACTTTCGGAAAAAGAAACTGCAAAGCGAGAAAACCGAGCGGTGCAATGTATCTTTGTTGGGCCGCATATACCCGTTACTATGTTGCGTGACGTTGGCGTCGCTCCTGAGACTCCGGTGGGTGTTGGCTGTACTACAGCCTGGCTTAAGATTCTTGAGTAAATGCTAGTGGTTGACAGATCATGAATATTCTCGAAGGTAGCGGTAGTGGCCAAAGCTTCTCAGATGATTCAATTTGGAATCTCAGTGTGATTTAGGGAGCAGTCGACCTTGGGCCATTTTGAGATGGGGCAAGCTGTTAGGGGTTGGTCTCAGGGTAAAGGCAGAGATCCACCAAGTGAAAATTAGGGCCGGACGACGTCCGTGCGGATGGAATGTGGACGTCGGCCGCTCCCGCCTCTCGTCGGTTCAAGCCGGTTGGGACAATCGCCTTGGTGGATCAGCAAATAATGTTAACTCAGCTAGAGCCGGCCGCATTGGCCCTTTATGGAATTAAAAAAGAAGTCCCTGCCTGCCACTCTGCCACTCTGCCTGCCTGCCTGCCTGCCTGCCTGCCTGCCTGCCTGCCTGCCTGCCTGCCTGCCTGCCTGCCTGCCTGCCTGCCTGCCTGCCTGCCTGCCTGCCTGCCTGCCTGCCTGCCTTCCTGCCTGCCTGCCTGCCTGCCTGCCTGCCTGCCTGCCTGCCTGCCTGCCTGCCTGCCTGCCTGCCTGCCTGCCTGCCTGCCTGCCTGCCTGCCTGCCTCCCTTCCTCCCCCCCTCCCTCCCCCCTTCTGATAACACTGTGGTGTGTGTAAGGTACATTCTGATAACACTAGTGTGTGTAAGGTACATTCTGATAACACTGGTGTGTGTAAGGTACATTCTGATAACACTGTGGTGTGTGTAAGGTACATTCTGATAACACTAGTGTGTGTAAGGTACATTCTGATAACACTGTGGTGTGTGTAAGGTACATTCTGATAACACTGTGGTGTGTGTCGCGCAGGACGCCGGCGGCAGGCTTCTACAATGACGACGACATCCCAGACTTCCTGATCCGCTGGCAGGCGGGACCCGGCTTCCCCATCTACTACCACTCCATCGTAAGTCTGGCCATCCTTAACTACTCCTAGTCATCTCTATGAAGACTCAAATAACTTATTCCAAATTTGAGCAGTGTATTTTTTATGTCTTTTTTAACGAACAAAATTCACCAATGCTGGCAGTCTTAAGGGCGTGTTCCACCAACTAGGCGTCGAACAAAAGTCCAGCAGGCCTTGATCAGGCCGGCCTACCAGGCGCCTGTTGGCAGACCTGGCGGAAATGTGTAGGTAATTCCGAGGTGGCGACCTTTCCACAAGGTAGGCTGCCTGCTTGGATGTGGCGGTTCAATCTCAACACCCTCTGGTGATAATTGGTCAAAATACAGACTCTTCTCGTCCAATTTCACCCCCTAGCAAATGACGGAGGAACCAGCACACTCATGTAGTCACAATAACGAGGCTCGGCTAAACTTTGGGCATTTCCTCTCCCTTCGCTGAAGCGGGTACAATCTGTTCTCTTTTATGGCCAGAATCTTATCAGAGACTGCCACATATAGCGTTTAATTACTTTATTTTTCTAAATTAGATTATTCTATATCCTTTTTTCATGGCTCTAGTCAGATTTCAAGCAGATGCCTCCACTTTGGGGATGTCTGCCATCATCAATTGACCCCTGAAACTGAAGTTAACTAATGAAGAGAAATGACTCTGGTGCTAAGTTATGTCCGCACAAGTCACAAGGCGCGTTCACTCGTGACGTGGAGCAGGCGTTGATACACTCCAGCAGGTGAAAACGAAAAAAAACCCTGTTTTCGTTGGTGAATTTGTTAGAGCAGATCCCAGGTGGGTAAACGTGTCTCCCGGCAGGCGCCTGTCCGGCACCGAGGCAGGATTTCAGCACCAGGTGGCATCAGGTGCCTGGCAGGCGGCTGCCGGGGGCCTGGGCCCTGTTTTTCAGTAACGACATCGTCGGCCAACGATACCGTACGATCGTCCAGCGATTCCACGACATTCTAGAAGACACAAAATGGCCGCTGTTCTATAGACACGATCGTAGTGCGCCACTCACGATCGCCGCTAAAACTGTCGGCCGTCACGACAAGTATAGAACTGTCTTAGGTTCTATAAAACATCACTGTGCGTATATAGAGGATTTCTCCACTTCCCGACGGAATTAAGCCATGAAATTTTTATACGAGTAAGGGAAACATACAACCTATAATCGTCCCAAATATGAAGAAAATCGGCTGCAGCGTTCCGAAGTTATCGGCGTTTTAATTTCGTCATAGCAATCGTCTTCTCTGGTGGCCAGTCACCCTCCGACCTCCCGATCCGCAGTCTATCTCAAGGTCGCTGCATAAATTAGTGGAGGCGTCGGGAAAATACACTGGCCAACAGAGCAGACGATTGCTATGACGAAATTCAAACGCCTATAACTTCGGAACGATGCAGCCGATTTTCTTCTTATTTGGGATGATTATAGGTGTTATATATACCTTACTCGTGTTAAGATTTCATTGCTTAATTCCCACGGAAAGTGAAGTTGCGCATTCTCTACGACATGTCCATAGGTGTCATGAACGGACGACACTTTGGGTGACATTTTTGATCACGTGACCCCACGATTGTCGTGACTGAAAAACACGTTTGGCTGCCCTACGCCTCTTAGACTCACGACATATCGCCTATTCACAAAAGTGTCGTGTCTATCGAACACTGACGGCAAAAACACGTCGCCCATAACGATTGTCGTGACTGAAAAACAGGGCCCTGGTGTTTCACCTGGTGTTTCACCAGGCCCCCGGCAGCCGCCTGCTACCCGCCAGGCCTGCTAGCAGCCCCGTTATGGGCCCCGTACAGTGCTCTGTAGAACTGTAGATACCAGGTCAATACATCCGCAATATTACCGCGATGTTGATCTGCATGGTCTTATTCCCCATGTGGTTGATATGCAGTAATATCCGTGCGAATACGAGGATATTGATTAGACTAGACGCCTGATATGGCTGCATCATCCAAGACGAAATTGGCTAGTTAGTAGACTGGTTTGGTTGTGATAAACCTTATGAGCATGACTGGATAGATCGCTCCGGTGGAAGAGCCCCTGTGAGCGATAATAGGGGCCGCACAGACTGGGGTAATCACACAACTTAAAAGATTTAGGGCAATCTAGCAAAATGCGGTCAGGTACTGCGAGACAATGCCCGACCCTGCCAGTGCCCCAAATCGCCGCTGTGGATTCAGTACCTCAAGCATCATTACATATAGTTAACGCACACGCTACAAATCTTGGACAATGTAGCCTTGAATGTACCGGGGGTAAAGCCCACTTATGAGATACTTTGAGAGTAACTCTCGTTTCCCTGTGTGACAGATGACGATACTAGACGGCGCCACTGGGCGGCCCCTGGTGACGCCCTACCCGCGTGACAGCGTGGGCGCGCAGACCTCCCCGCTCACTCTCAGCGCCGAGGGCGCGGGCAACGACATCTTCCTGTACTGGATCTCCGACTGTCACGGCCGACAGAACAAGCCCGAGCAGTTCTCCTTCCTTAAAGGTACGCACCACATATGGCACTTTTCATCCTTCCCAAGGAAAGTCTTGTTTTTATTTTTGGTTTATAAATTAGTTTCTTGTGTAAAACAAAAAGAGAATACATACGCCTCATTCACACCAATATACAGTGATTCAAACCAACCCACAGCCCCCAGCCCCATTCCGTGTCCGACAACGATGTGTTTCCCATGTTTCCTCAGTCTCTCCAAGGCAGGAAATTCCACATGAACAATATTTCCTATATATTTTCCAGTGCCCACACTGTCATCCTGATTACAACATTGTATCATGGGACCTCTCTTGGCCCATCAAAATGTTTTGTTTTGAGAGACTGTTTTTATTGTTGTCTTCTAGGTACAAACGTCCATGAACAAAGCCGGGCTGACTTCTGCAGGCTGCGGTTTAAGACTGCCGGCTTCAGTAAGATGATGGCAGTGAGTCAGCGCATAAAGTCACCAGGACAGGCAGTCTACAACTCAGGTCTGTCTACCTGTCTGTTTGTCTCTTCTGTCTATCTCGCAGTCTGTCTGTTCGTCCGTCTGTTTGTCTGTCTCCTCTGTCTGGCTTGTCTGTCTGTCTGTCTGTCTGTCTGTCTGGCTACCTGTCTGTCTGTCTGTCAGTCTGTCTGTCTATTTGCCTGCCTGTCAGCCAGTCTGTCTCTGTCTGTCTCCTTCTATCTGTCTGTCTGTCTGTCTGTCTGTCTGTCTGTCTGTCTGTCTGTCTGTCTGTCTGTCTGTCTGTCTGCCTGTCTGTCTGTCTGCCTGTCTGTCTGTCTGTCTATCTGGCTACCTGTCTATCTGGCTGCCTGTCTATCTGGCTGCCTGTCTATCTTGCTCTCTGGCTGTCTGTCTGCCAGTCTGTCTGTCTGTCAGTCTCTTTCTCTGTCTGTCTTTTCTATTTGTCTGTCTGTCTCTTCTGTCTATCTGCCTGCCTTCCTGCCTGCCTGCCTGCCTGCCTGCCTGCCTGCCTGCCTGCCTGCCTGCCTGCCTGCCTGCCTGCCTGCCTGCCTGCCTGTCTGCCTGCCTGCCTGCCTGCCTGGCTCTCTCTCTGTCTCTGTCTTTTCTATCTGTCTGGCTGTCTGTCTGGCTGTCTGTCTCCCTCTCTCTGTCTTTTCCGTCTCTCTGTCTCTTCTATCTGTCTGTCTGCATGTCAGTCTCTCCTTTCTAACTGGCTATCTGTCTATCCGTCTGTCTACCTACATGTATGCTCACCTGCTTTCCTGCTTTCACCCCTCCCACCCTGGTATCCTTCCATCCATCCACATCCCTTCTCTCCTTGTCCTTCCTCCCAAGCACCAAAACGTCCTACTGCATCATATATGTTGTAGTATCACCATAATTATGCAATCACTAATATATATTTACATTCATGAGATAATCTAGATTTCTCATGAAAATGGCAGTTCCCCACTTTTGAGATTCACCCTTCAGGTTATGTTCAATATGTGACGGGGCGGAATACACTTCTATTCACGAACCCCTCCCCCCCCTCAAAGTATCTTTTAATTTAAAAAAAGGTTATGTGGAGGGAAGTAGGTGTGTTCGTAGCCCGTAGCGCGCTCTGTAGATGCTGATACTACCTTGACGTTACAGAGGAGCGTTACCACGTGGAGCGCGAGGCCTGGGTCAACACGACGGCCCTGGCCCAGCAGTTCCTACTCACTCACCCCAAATACCGCCAGGACTACAGGCAGTGGAAAGCCTGGGTGGCCGCGCAACAGTCCAAGTGGCGGGTAAGTTCTACCACTCTCAAACTATGGTTTGACAGCAATACATATTTTCTCCAATAAAAAAAGATTATAACTTTGGGGAAATATATCTAAAGATTCTGAGAGGGTAATTAGGGACTACCTTCAAGCTAGTTTAGCCTGGTACTATCAAATTTATTTGTTCCCAATTTCATAATCTGCTTTCATATTAGACTGTGTTACGGATGATTTCTTGCCTCCGTTCTATTTTCGCTTATATCAAGGTGGACGCATGAACAAACAGGAATACCCTGGGTCTATTGAGAAATTCACGTGCTTCTCCAAGATGATATCTCTTTTTTCTGTACAGGAAAAGGATAAGTTGCGGAAAGCTAAGATGAATGAGGCTAACAAAGGGCAGGAAACACAAAGTGGAAGAGGAAAGCAGAGCTTCAGTTCCAAAAAGCAGTTACCTGAAGCCATTAGAAAGGTAACAGGTCGAGATTACGAATACTTCCACAGAAATGATAACCAGAATGAAGACGATGAAATCCCAGCTTACGATGATCAGGACCTGCGCGAGAAAATCACCTCCATCGTGTCCGAGTTGCTCGACAGAGCTGATACCTTGGAAGGGGGAGGAAACCCAATAGACAGAAATGCTGGAGGCTTGAAAGAAATAGAAAAACGCCTGAAACCTGGATCTGCAGAGGTTAGCCTGAATGAAGGACTTCCAAATGCTCACTCCAAAGACACAAACAGTTTAGACGCGAAAAGTCCAGGGGGGGTGTTCGCGGGGTGGAGATCCAGGCACCATCCGACAAGTGGCGCCATGGATGAACAGATGAAGGCAGGTTGGGGAGTTGACGAGCAGAGGTTGTCAGAGCGAGGGGCTGACGAACAGAACAAGTCTACGGAGCGTGAGAAGGAGGCTAAAGAGCAGCTGAGGCAACAGAAGCTGCATGCCAAATACATGGAGAGCTTTGGTCGAAGAAAGCGACACAGAAAACAGGCACGAAGAAGAAAACGGCATGTGGGCCCACATGATGAAGGTGGTCTACAACGTCTGATAGCTACTGGTGAGGAACTATCATGAAAACTTTATAATGTAAGCTTTCAGCATTGAAATTGTATAACTATTGAAACAAGGCGATGTAGACAGTCTGAGCTAAATATAAGAATATATAGATTGTAGTGAGGGAGCCTGTGGGGTGCCAGCTGGTTTTCCCAGCAAGCACCACAAGACTGCGGCGTGAGGCTTGGTGACCTGGGCGCACCCCGCACTGTGTATTATGACAGACATGTGCCAGCGGTGTCGATTCACTCTTTAGAGGCAGACCTGCTGCTTTTGTAAATCACTGACGTAAAGTAATGACGGTGACATACTGTAGTGTTTGGGTGGTGCTATGATATTATTGAAGAGGCCTATAGTTGCTTTACTTAAAATGTTGCATCTTTATTTCGGTACGGTATCAGTGTGATGTGAAAATTGGTTACCCTGCGAAAAACTTGTTTTATCGCCCACTAGTATCTTGTGTGCATGCGTGAACATGCGCAGTGTTGAAGTCCACGATTGGAGATTCATTGGCACTCGATTTCCTAGATTGTCAGGATTTATTGTAATCTCTGTTAGGAGTTGTAGTGCAATTTGCCGAAATTAAGAGCACCATAATGAACGTAATAGCATAATTTTACTACATTTTAGGAGAAATAAAACATATTTCCAACTAACTTCTATAGTGTAAAAGGTTTATGGATGCCTTGAGCACGGAACGATTTGCCCTGGACGCCTTGAGCCTTTCTGTGGACGCCTTGAGCCTACCCCGTTTTGATCGCCTTGAGGTTCTAGGTGTAAAAACTTTGAAAAGTGAAATTATACTGGTTTATAGTCATATATACAGCCCTAATCCTTATCCAAACCTATTCAGACCCTAACCTGCCAATCGGAACTAAAATGGGGTAGGCTCAAGACGTCCATGGGGTGGGCTCAAGGCGTCCACATTTTCACGCTGACAGCGGGTTCAAACGGTAAAAGGCTCAAGGCATCCAATTCCCGTATAAAACTAGTACGTCCGGAAAAGCATGTCCAGACGCATGTGGGTATAGACTGGGCGATAAAACAAGTTTTTCACAGGGTAACCAATTTTCGCATCACACTGGCGGGAACACCAAAGTTCAGGTTTGAAACATTTCATGATACACCATCCGTTTCTACTTCTGGTTACCTACCACATATAAAACGTTAGAATTTCGTCGGATCCGCTTGAAGTTGCTCCTATACATAGAGACATAGTGAACCAGACCTAGGCGTGGAGAATGAAGGCCGACGAGAGTGAGATTCTCGTGCAGTGAAAAACTCGAACCTGTTGTAGGACTTTACTCAGACAAACTTCTTCTCTTATGATTCATTTCAAGCCAGGCCGAAATCAAAGTTTAGTATTGTAGTTTTCTGATCTACTTTCCCATGAGAAACCAATGAGATCCCAACTTTCGCTGGTGTCAATCCATAGAGTTCTGTTCGCCGATGATCAGCTTAAACACCTGTGTCATGAGAGATAATAACCACAAGTTTACGATGGTTTCCCGCTCTCCCGCTAGGGGGCCCAACAGCAGTTAGAAATTGTGAAAAAAGCTGGTTCAATAACAAAATCGCCCTGTCTGCTAACTAACATAATACGGGCAGGAGAGTTGGGGGTGGGAGTGGCAACCAACTCTGACTCGACGAAGTCGCTAGTACAAACAATAACAAGGCACTAGTCGCAAACAGGTAGTGCTTTAAGGTACACGACACATACATGGCTACTTCCTTCTATTAGTGATCTAGGTATTATCATTGTTTTACTATTGTAATTGTTATGGTCATAAACATACTTATGTTTATCGGTATTGCTGTTGAATTTCTGGCGCTGTTTAGCATCAGTATTTCCAACACTCTCCATACAGATATCCTGGCTACTGGTCAGGATATCTGCTGGGAGATTGATACCCTCTCACTTTGATCTTAATCGGATCACAGTCAGGAATAGGCGAAATCTATTGCTATGATAACATAGGCGGTCAGAGAACTGGAGGAGGGGAGGGGGAGGGGTTACAGGGAGCGGTTTGGGGCCATAAACAGGAGATTTGGTTCATAGTGGACAAGTCTTTGATTTATGGGCCTGTCAGAGAAGGATACATACTTTAATGAACTTTTTTCTGATTGTGTTTAATTATTTAATATATTTCATAATCAAAGACTTGAGCAAGTCTAGAGAAGCTCCTACACAATGCTAAGCCTATGGAGCCGTTCGGACGTCCATTTATAATAACAACCGATATTCTTTGAGTTGGCATGTTTAAATTATGTCTGAATAATGTAAATAATCCTATTTCAACTATTCCATGTACAGAATGCAATGGCGAAGGTATATTAGTTTTTCGCTACTTTAAACTCTGACAACGCTTTGTATTCACCAGCAATATGGCAGATAGATCTGTTGTCAGGCGAATTTGCATAAATTGGAGGGTATTTTGAACCGCAAGTCACTAGCTGGATCGGAGAATTTATTCAAGATCAAAAGGATATATGACAAATATGAAAAACTGGAGTAAAGCGGCTCCCATAATGATCACCTCCACGTCAGAGGATATATTTTATCTGACTGATAATAATTTTTGTTTTCTGTTGATTGATGATAACAATGTTTATTGTGCAGGCACACTTGCGCCACCTTTACTGGACCCGTCCCATCCAGACTACTCCAAGTCCATGGATGTGATCTTCGCTACATACTGGTTCTACCCCGCCAAAACCAAGATCCTGCTGCCCCAGGACGAGGAGTGTGTCAAGAAGAAGATGGACCAGGAGACCATTCGCTTCGACCCCAGAAGTAAGTGAACACAATTCACCTATTTCACGCTAAAGCCATTTGGTAAAGACCGTCAAAGTAGGTCACCTCAGAACAAGGCGCATGATCACCCATGTCGGCGAGACAGTGCTATAAAATGTTGACCAGCGGTGATGCACATGCGCAGTAGGTAGAGGCAGCTGCATATATAGACAATAATTGGCAGGCGTAAATCACTTGAGGTTGACGTCATAATACACTCGCTGAAGCTTGTGTATTACTGCAAGCCAACCTCTCATGGTTCATGGTATTTATTATACATTTCCTAGAATAAATCAATCCAAGTAGTTGCCATATTAAAGGGTATAACAGTAGCGACTATTTCTTTGCTCTATAGAGGGACTATTTTCCCATATACAATGGCTTTGAGGCCGTATACAATGGTTTCAAATCCGTAAACTATAGTTATGGTTTCGGACAGGTGTAATATAATGGGTCGTGGTTTACTGAGTCCCTATACATTCTCAATAGGGACTTGTAGAAGATGAATGAAAAAGTGCCTTAAAGCCAGGGCATGAAAAGCCATGGAAAGATTGTGTCTGAACTCATTTTCAATAATTGTGTAAAAAGATGTGGTGTTGGCAGTGCGACTAGTGAGCAAGTGACCGGATTTTTGAATCGACACTGCGTCAGCGGCCATGGACCCGCAAAAATACACGTCAGAACCATTCTGATTGGTTTGTCAGTAAACAAAATCAGTGTCCAACCTCCTAATTGGTCTTGGACATCTCTCATTATGCATGAGAGCGTCCTGTGCCAATTAAAACTTACCTTTCAGGTGAGCTTGAAGGTACATCCATGTTGTCAGTGTCCCAGTTGGGGATTGTACTGCCACCTGGTGTTTGGTTTAAGGACTGGTACCCTGTCTCACTGGAGCAGGGGGTGGTTTTATAAGTAAGGCTCTCTATGTGAAAGCTTATGAGGAGCACTTTAAGGGTTTTGAGGGCTTCCCATCACTCAGTAGTTTTGATTATGAAAATCTCATCAGGCAAGGGGCCAAGGCCCCCCGGTTTCATCATGTGATATGACATGTAATCTTTAATGTTATCACTCCTTTTCCCTAACTTTATCAAATTTATGATATAATACCCATATTCTGTCCAAGTTTCTCATCTATTGGTTTGATATTTCTTAAAGGTACATGTACATTCATATAAGAAAATAATGCCTCAAGGCATTGTCCATTCTTAAATGGGGGTGTTCCATTGGCGTATATTAGTCCGAGAGGCTCTGACTGAGTGATGCTCAGTCTGAGTCAGAGAGCGCCCTCATAGAGCCCTGGCTCACAACTCGGACAGTTTGGGAGGAGTTCAGCTCAGCAGCAGTTTAGAATATAAATACAGGTTGAATCATCCCGATTTTGTAGTAGATCGTTTTCTGAGACCGAATGCAGTAACATGACTGTGATTTCCTACCTTTGTATTAGTTTAAAATAATAGAAAAGCCAGTGTTTGTAAAATCCACATAAGGGCTCTATTTTTCAAAATGGTTGACGTTGGTATTTTAAGATTGTGACTTGTGCAGAAATGCCCTAAAGTGACAAAAAAGAATAAAAAAGTTGATTTTTTGTTTATCAAATAATTCAAGACATCTTTGAAGGTAAGGGTGCATGAACACTTACTGAAATTGGCGAAATACCTATAACTGGGGTCGTCCGTTTTCTTCTTGCTTGAAAAGGATAGAAGTGTTCTCTGACTGTTCGCCAAACAGGCAGAGCTTCTCGGACTAGGTGTAAATTTGACAACATGAGTCTCATGGTCGGGCCTCTGCTTAACATGCTCACATTATATAAACCCAAAGCCTACCAGGAAAAATAGTGCCAACTGATGTCATGTGGTTGCCATTAGTAGGAATCTGATGAAAACTAACTCATTAAACATTGATTTTTATTATAATTCAATTGGCAGCATTGTTTAAATATCAAATAATTACAAAAGATAATTGTATATTCACCTAACTTTTGTAATTGTTTACATACACAATAATGACTGGTTTTGTATACGAGTGGCCGTAATCTCCGAGTAGTTGACGCGTAGTAATATCCGAGCGATTAGCGAGGATATTACGTCGTCAACTACGAGGAGATTACGGCCACTCGTATACAAAACCAGTCGTTATTGTATTTATTAACCACCTACAAGATTAATAGCAAATCTATTACAATAAAAATGTTTCTGTAATACATTTAGTTCCAGACACCACAGCACTGTTAAGCATGGTAGTAATTCGGTGTAGACTTACACCAATGATATAGTTCGCCATTAACCTGTACTTTTAGCATGCAAAGTGTAACCGTATTTCAAAGTACATGATGAATTAACCTCATTATGGACAGGACTATTTTCCGGAATCTCCTGCAGGAGATTCTGACATGCCAGAATCTCCGGGTAGTTGTTTCCAGGTGCCCTATACGTTTCCTATGGAGACTCCTTAATCGGTGGGTAATAAAATCCTTTACAAACTTCAGAAGTATGAAAAACAAACTGACTATTTTCCATGCAAGAATTAATTCAAAATGGCTTTGACAATAGAGTGTGTGATTAGGTTGCACATGAATAAAATCTGACTACTGTGGCCGTTACCACTATCAGATGATCGATGCACGACGCCATGCAGTGCTGCTCCATTACACTGGTGTCTTTACCAGCTTCAATCCCCGACGGCGGGTGATCGCCGCACAATGTCGCATGTTACTGCTCCAGCCGTTTTCCGATGCCTCCACCATCTTAATGCAACACTTGTTCAGACAAACCTCGTTCAGACAAACCTCGTTCAGACAAACCTTGTTTAGACAAACCTTGTTTAGACAAACCTCGTTCAGACAAACCTTGTTTAGACAAACCTTGTTCAGACAAACCTTGTTCAGACAAACCTTGTTTAGACAAACCTTGTTCAGACAAACCTCGTTCAGACAAACCTCGTTCAGACAAACCTTGTTTAGACAAACCTCCTTTAGTACTGATTTCTTTGCTCGCAGGTGGCTATTATGGGATGGACCATGACGCGTATGAACACAAGGTGTTAGACGAGTGTTTGGAGGAGAGCGGTCACACGCCGGAGTCGGGCACATTCGAGTCGCAGTCCACGTACAACCCTTACATCCTCCATATGGGTCAGATGACTGTTTACAGGTGAGAAACCCCGCCATCGTTAACTCTACACTCTCACCTACAACAGGAACCAAGTTTGTTGATTTCCTGTCAGTATTGTAGAAATGTCCTCCCTAGTGAAGTCAATTTCTAACAAAAAATATATGTGTAGAATGTCTGTGAAATGTACACCATATACATAAGAAAAAAATGTCTACTGATGTTATGAAGAACATGAAAGACAATAAAGAATATCTAGTTTGTGTTTCTGATCACTGAACACACTGAAAGTAACTAATCGGTAGTGAAATAAAGCATATCTAAATAATGCGTTGAATCTGATACCCATGGGTTACAAAGTCCCCATGGAAAATGTAAAACCTATAAGACAGCAACACACCGATTGTTCCTGATCACACTTTGCCCGACGGATCCGTTGGGTCAGTCAGAGTCGTGGCGCTGTGCGCACTTCACAGACTAGATTCCAATCGGGTCGGGCATTACCACCGGTTGGGTAATGACCGACTGTGCTGACCTTAATCTTGTTGCTGTATGCACCTCACCGACTGTTCCTGATTGTGAGTAGGCCATTTAGATCGCGATGGTCTATACCCCTACGTCCTTCATACAAATATTATACAATGAATTATAAGGCAGACAGTGCTGATTATGGATCTGAAAACAGTTTTCCGATATCTTAAATAGAACTGAAGTTATTAAACTTTGCATTATATGTGTATGTGTATGTTACCCGGCCCGGGGCCCAGCCAAGCCCGGCTCCCAGCCGCTCTCTCAAACGGGTGGTTTTACAAGGTTATAAAGGGGGAGGCATGATCAGGAGGGTATAAGACAGTGACATTATTGTTTCGGATTATCATCGTCAATCGGATCGGTGAGAATCGGTGGTAGATGTCGCTGTCTTATGGGCTTGAGGTGATTATCGTTGTTGATGTTGTTGTTGTTGTTGTTGTTGTTGGCTTGAGGTGATTATTAGCAGGTGGACGGTTGGTCTTTAGGTTATGGCTATAGCCTACTGTAGTACAACTGCTTGTAAAGTTACTAAGTGACCTGACCACATTTTTGCCTTTAATAGCCAACTAAGTACAGATAGGAATAGGATTTCTGTTTTGGACAGAAGGTTTTATGGTGGTTCAATGCCATACAGTTTTGATATTTAGTATTTTGGAATGGATTTTAAGATAATAGTGAATTCAGTTTGGGGGGGGGGGGGGACATTTGTAGTCACAGGTCCATTTTTAAGAACTCCTTTATGCACATATTTCTACCCCTTAAACTGGTTCAATCATAATATGATATGCCTCATTTGAAAGAGAATAAAAAACAGTAGGTACTAGGAAGTGGAATTTTCAAGGTAGATTCTATATTTACTGAGATATTCAAGTATTTGTTGAAAGGGGGGGGGGGGGTTGAGTGAAATGGGCATACTCAAACAGATGTTTACTCAATAATGATTTACAGTGAGCATTAGTGTAACATTTACCATCTCCATAAGTGGGACTGACAGTTACTTACCCTCTAGGAAGTATCATTATTTAGGTTAAACCTGTATTTGGCATGATATTCATGTACTTTTGCCTAATTTCAGAGCATGGGGGGGGGGGGGGGGGTATTAGCCATCTTTGAATTTTAGTGCAGTCATGTTCCCCAGAGGACTCTAGTTCCTGTCACTCTCCAAGCATATTGGCACATGTCCTATACCTATATCCTTATAAGAACACTAAGTATCTGGTTGAAGCTCAGCCTCACTTTGAACATGGAGCCTGTAGCATGTCAAACTAACACTAGATGGAGCCATAACTAAGTACAGATAGGTAAATGATTTCTTTTTTTCTGGAGAAGTTTTATGGTAATGCAATATCCTAATTTTATTATTTAGTATTTTGACATTGATTTTAAAAAGACAAACTACTTTATGAACTTCCCCAAACACCTGACAGGCCCAGTAATCAAAGACTTTTAAGATATGCACAAAACTTGTATAAGTTTCTCCTATGGTAACCCAACACCTCTCTTTCCCCCTCCCCTATACCTCCAATTCCTTCCAACTCCTGGGGGGCTTCCTTGATCTCATAGTAATTAATTATTGGTGGACCTTGTATTGAGTTTTAAATGCATCCACCTGCTAATTTGGCCTTTAAAGGCCAATATTTCTATTTTAAAATGCACTCTTAGCTCTTGTTATTTTTGTTGAACGTCACTGACGATATTTTGTTTTCTTTTTTTTGTTGAAATTTCAAAAAGCAGGCTTCGCTTGAAGTGCGGCTGTGGGGATGAGAAGGAGTTGAGGTCAGAGGGAAAACGCTGCGCCCGCTTCTTGCCACACGAGCAGCAGCAGTGGGCGGCCTACATGGGATCACACGGCAACAGCCACTGGAGGCCACGAACCCACAGTGCGTCTCCACATCCAGCACAACACAGGTGATAACCAGAACCCACAGGACATCCCCACATCCAGCACAACACAGGTGATAACCAGAACCCACAGGACATCTCCACATCCAGCACAACACAGGTGATAACCAGAACCCACAGGACATCTCCACATCCAGCACAACACAGGTGATAACCAGAACCCACAGGACATCTCCACATCCAGCACAACACAGGTGATAACCAGAACCCACAGGACATCTCCACATCCAGCACAACACAGGTGATAACCAGAACCCACAGGACATCTCCACATCCAGCACAACACAGGTGATAACCAGAACCCACAGGACATCTCCACATCCAGCACAACACAGGTGATAACCAGAACCCACAGGACATCTCCACATCCAGCACAACACAGGTGATAACCAGAACCCACAGGACATCTCCACATCCAGCACAACACAGGTGATAACCAGAACCCACAGGACATCTCCACTTCCAGCACAACACAGGTGATAACCAGAACCCACAGGACATCTCCACATCCAGCACAACACAGGTGATAACCAGAACCCACAGGACATCCCCACATCCAGCACAACACAGGTGATAACCAGAAGCCGGCCCTCGGGATGCTGCTCTTCAGTTAGAGTTACATCTTACGAGAGTATCCGGAGAAATTATATCATAAGGGTACGTTGTAACCCGGTCAGCGGTATTGGCTTAGGTGACACAGTGCGATTAAGATGTAATTATTTTCTTTATCAAACCAGTTTTCGGGGTTTGTGACCAGGTATCGGGATATCTGCCTCCCGGAAGTGAAAGCGCCCTTGATTACCTGGGAGAAGAGTTAATAGAAGTTGGTGATGTTCTCTACGCAATCATTCCTTACTAAAAAATCATGTTCACCTAGAAGTGAGATGGGAATCACTGACATATCCTCCCCTTGCCAAATTGTTAGAAAATGTTCACTTTTTCTTGTTGGTGTTAAGAAACACTCTATTCCTTACCAATGATGCCTTGGAGGCATTCCCGAGTGTGGTAAAATGATTTTTTGTAGAGGAGGTCAGGCGCGTTACGGCAAACGGCGAAGAGGCTGTTCCATTAGGCTGGCCCTGAATCAGGCAGCGTCAGGGCTAGACTTGCTCAAGTCTTTGATTATGGACATTCATGATTAAACAAAATTACGAAAAAGTATTTTGCAGTGTGACTGGTCCAGGAATCCCCGTGGTGAGGTAGGTGGAGTGGTATCCATAGGGACTGGAGCCAGTCTACCTCAGGGGGTCTGCCAAACATGCTGATAGTGCACACTTTCAAAGGGAGTTCAAACGCCGATGCCGCCTGCAGCCTTGTGGGCCACATTTGCTGCCTGACAAAAGGTAATTCATCAGGTTGTATTGGCCGTCGCCTGGTACACTGCCTTGCGGTGGCTGCTGATCAGGGTGCTGTCTCCTCCGCGACGCCGATTGCGATAACCACCTGACAAAGGCTGGCGTGCGACGCTCTTCTGTGGTCACAGAGTCGGCCCAATGGAACCCGCCCGCTAGTAAACGGTCAAGAATCCTCGGTCTGGTGTGGTTTATGAACTGGATTTCATATCAGACACATGCTTACGATGTGAGACATTCATATTGGTGTACATTATACCTCTCCTATGAAGAACAAGTAAACGAAAACACTAGGAATATAGAAAGGCTTACGATATCTATAAACTCTATAGAAAAGTCGTCTGAAGACCTGTGAAAGGTCCGTGTATTTTTTGTGAAAGGTTGATAGATATTTCTCTTGCCGACATGGCAGTTTGAGATACGCAGTTGAAACCTAAATGGATGTGGTCATTATGAAAGTTTCTGTTAGACAACTGCCAGTGTTCTACTCTCAGTCCATGTAGGTTGTGTATCCCATGTGACCTGTAACAAAAAACAACGAAGTACCATCATGCCTGCCCTCCTGCCCGTCTCTATTTCTGATCGTTTTCTTCTTTTTTTCTTGTTTTGTTTTCTTGTTGGTGCTATTTATTTTATCGTGGGGGGGGGGGGGGGTGATTACTTTTGAGGGTTTTTTTTTGTGGGGGACGGGGGGGAGTGTCTACATGGCACATAGCCTACCCTGTTCTCCCGATCATCCATCATCACAGGGTATTCCAGTACGACCCATGGGTGGCGCCACCAGTCACCTCCGTGCTATTCAAGTCCTGATTATTCAGAGTCAAACCACAGGGGACGTTTTACATGGAAACATGGTTACTGTGGCTGTACATGATAAATATGCGGTAAAATCGATACCAAAGGAAGAATTTCCTCTCATCGTCAGTTTTACCAAGTGTCTATC
Source organism: Alentia gelatinosa (assembly GCA_950022655.1). NCBI lineage: Eukaryota > Metazoa > Annelida > Polychaeta > Phyllodocida > Polynoidae > Alentia > Alentia gelatinosa. Next base: position 29,754,587 of record OX465593.1, read on the forward strand.
ACATACAGACACAGGATACCTGTTTACGTATTGTTGTATACCTTAAAATCGCCATTTTTCACCTTGGCTTTTGGGCGATCTTTTTGGTTCTCCATCATACATACCTCATACGCCACCTACATGTTGTACGGCTATAAAGACGACATGGGTAGGAGCGGGCGGGATACGTAGGACATAGGGCCACGGGTACATAATGATAAAGACGACATGGGTAGGAGAGGGCGGGATACGTAGCACATAGGGCCACGGGTGCATAATGAAAAAGACGACATGGGTAGGAGCGGACGGGATACATAGGACATATGGCCAAGGGTGCATAATGAAAAAGACGACATGGGTAGGAGGGCGCGGGATACAGAGGACATACGGCCATGGGTATATAATGATAATGACGACTTGGGAAGGAGAGGGCGGATTATGTAAAACATATGGCCATGAGTATATAATGATAAGGACGTCATGGGTAGGAGCAGGCGGGATACGTAGAACATACAGCCATGGGTATATAAGGATAAAGACGGCATGGGAAGGAGCAGGCGGTAGACATAGGACATAGGGCCACGGGTACATAATGATAAAGACGACATGCATAGGAGCGGGTGTTCAGTGTCGGGGGATAATGGCGACGCCCATACTATGTGCCGTATACCCCTTTTAGATCTTTTTTCCTCCAGTTTTTTTAAGGGAGTTGATACATTCCAAAACTGGCTGATGTACCACTCACTCACTATGATGTATTATTTTTATGAATATCGTTTTGTAATTTGATAATGATATGGCACTGTTCATGAACAATGAATACATCTATGAGATGTCATGTTGATATTTCACACATTTTATTTCTTTTTTTCATATTTTATGTGCCAACACGGAATTCTACACAAGTCCATGGTGCAAACAATCTAAATCACAAAAATAGTCAAAGTTTCGCATTCATAAATGATAGTTGTTTTTTTTCTATTTTATTTCCTGGATATGGGTTGTTGTTGAATCCAATTCTAATTTAGTTGTGAACTAGCCATGTTACAGTGGTTTCTAAGTATACTTCTTGTTACTGGTCGGTCGGAGGTCAATGGAGATATGGTTCTCCCAGGTACCAGCAGTGGCTTCCTCGCGGTAAAACCACTCGGTAGTGACTCACCTCGGTCCCACTTTTTTTTAACGAAAATCAGGAGGATTATATGAATTGAGAAGCAAATCAACAGTCCCCCTAAAAGCATTATACTCGTCCCTAAATGAGTAGCTTTTTGAAGTCTTGACACACTGGGTTTGCACTGCATTTACCAAACTTAGTTTCAGCCTGTGTTAATTAGGTCAAGCAGCTCACCAACATGGCAGATGAGAAGGGGGACAAGGTCAAAGGCATATGTGGCCCGCCTAAGTCCAGGGGTGAGAAGCCTAAATCTCACTCAAGAGAGGGGTCGTTGGGTGCGGTTTCACACCAGAACCGACTGTTTAGGGCCTAAACACGGTCCAACTGGATCAATTCCCCGAAATGATGGCAGCATTCTTTGATGAGAGGGAAAAACAGTGTGCGACCATGCGGCCCTCGCGGGCTGCACAGGGGAAGCACTCCTGTAAGACCGCCTGCCAGTCTGACTCTGATACTAGCTCCGATGGAGAGCTGGAGTGAGGTCAACTCCCCAGGGAGGAAGACCAGGGTAGATGTTGCTGATTCCTACCATGATGGAGTGTGTGATAATACAAATGCGGGCGATATAACGGGACCTGAGGTCTCTGATATGGTGGTCGGGGCACTCTCGCGAGTTGTGGGGCCACCATTGCTAAAAGACACAGTGAAGGAGAAGCGTGAACGTTTCCCGAAACCTGACAATGCATCAATGGATCTTCAACAGAGTGTCAAATGGACAAATTCCTGGTAGAAACGCAGCAAAATGTTGTCGCCACCATGTCAGCCATAGCGCACCAGTCGCAGGCCTTTTATGAACTGAAGCAGTGGGTGAAATTGAACAAAGATCCCGAAATTAGGGAGAAGGCAGCTCCACTCGCAGATGCTTACGTCAGCCTTATGGACACAAACCTGATCCTTTCTAGGGCAATGTCAGACACCAGACACACCAGGTGTTACCTGCTCAAGTAAAACCTGGACAATAAGTGGGGGAACCTCCTGTCAGATGACAACCCCACCACGCTGGAGTGGCTGGGGGGAGAAGACCTGAATGGGGCCATGAAGAAGGCCGAAGACGAAATCAGGCAGGCCGACAAAATGACCAAAAAGAAATACAAACCTCAGTCAGAGCAGAAGGATTTCTTTAAAAAAGATTTTAGCTACAAAAACAAAAACAAGGTAAAAGGGGCTCACATCGAGTTTGATGAGTTGCAAGTACAGGCTGCCCTGCCTAGACCCTTTTCTCTATCAAAAGAGGCAAGTTCCAACCATGACCTGGAAATTAAGGAGCTCCTGAACAAAGGAATTGTTGAAAAATGTGTAAAAACTAAAAACCAGTTTAATTCAAATGTGTTCCTGCGTCCCAAACCAAATGGGAAATTCAGGATGATACTGGACCTCTCAGATGTGAATGACATTGTGACCTATAAACATTTCAAAATTTAAAGTTTACAAACAGCCTTGGACATGGTTCACGAAGGGGTGTTCATGGGGTCCCTAGATCTGTCGGATGCTAACTACTCAATCCCTGTCTGTGAAGTGGACAGAAATGTCCTAAGGTTCAAGTGGAAGGGACAACTGTATCAGTACACTTGCCTGCCAAATGGCTTGGCTTAGGCACCAAGGCAGTTTACAAGGGTTCTAAAAGCAGTATTTTCCAACTTACAGAGCCAGGGCCACTCCGTGTTTGGGTACATTGACGATACGTTCATCATGGCAGAGACAGCTAGCCAGTGTCAAGAAAGTATTATGGCCCTGTTGATCTTACTGGTAGAGCTGGGCTTCAAAGTACATGAAAGTAAAAGTGTGACAGTCCCTACTGCACAACTAACCTTGCTAGGCTATATCATCAATAAGGCACAGATGAGGGTGGCCCCCACAGAGACTAGAGTTCTCAAATTCCAAATCAGGTGAAAAACCTAGGGGAAGGACAAAAGATCAAGATCCGACAAGTTTCTAGCCTAATTGGCCTTATGGTGGATTTCGCAAAGGGAATTGAATATGGGGAAGCCCACTTAAGACATTTGGAGTGAGATAAAATTCAAGCCATATAAAAGAGGGGGAGGGGGAACTATGAAAGTACCATGAATGTTTCCGCTGAAGGTATGGAGAACATTGACTGGTGGATGAAAAACATCAAGATGGGCTCTAAGATTAGACCTACAATGTTTCGCAAAGTCACCAACCAATGTTACTTCAGATGCCTGTCAGATAATACCACAACAGTAGCATACCTGAACCACAAAGGAGGTTCAAAGAGTGAAGGATGTGACCTAGTTGCTAATTAAATCTGGGAAATATGTGGGCACCAAAGCCTGTGGGTAGTAGGTGCACACATCCCAGGAGAAAAAAACATTGAGGCTGACGAGGAGTCTCGTACAGAGACTATGGCCAAATTGAGCTCCCCGAAGAAATATTCCAATTTGTGATGGATAAATCAGGACTCTGTCATATAGATCTGTTTGTGTCTAGGCTTACTAACAAATTGCCAAGATACTGTAGCTGGCACCTAGACCCGGGTGTAGAAATTATTGATGCATTCTCCTTCAAATGGACTAATGGATTTTATGCCTTCCCACCAAATTTCAGGTTGAGCCTCCAAGTCCTTCAAAAAGCAAGAAAGGACAAGGCAGGGGGCATCCTGGTGATCCTGTCGTGGGAAGCCCAACCCTGGGACGGCCTCCTGATGTGGAAGGCAAAACAACAACTGGATCTGAAGAAGGTCCCCCTGCGGAACCCAGTTCCCTGAGAACTGTGGCCCCTTTACCTTGCTGCATGAGTGATTTAGAGAAAGCGCTAAAGGCTCAAGGCATGGACTCGTGTGCGACGGAGCTATACATGCAATCTTGGAGAACTTCAACCAAGAAACAATACAATGTTGCGCTAAGGAAATGGACAGTCTTCTGCATGGAAAATAAGATTAGACCGAACAAAACCTCCTTTTTTCAACGTCATGAGGTTTTGCTCCATGTTACATGACCAAGAGTTAAGTTACTCTATGGTGAACACAGCAAGGAGTGCTCTCTCTGCCTACTTGGAGAAAGTGGATGGCACTGCCATGGGGAATCATACCATGTTCACCAGACTATTGACAGGAATTTTCAATGCAAGACCTCCAAAGGCATGCTACCAACAAACCTGGGATGTCAATACGGTGTTGAATCTTTTGAAGAAATGGTCACCTTTGCATTTGCTAGACTTTAGGAAACTAACGTTTAAGACACTTATGTTGCTTGCCCGTACTATACACCTATGCCTCAAAATACTCCAAATACCAACCTCTGCTATCCAAGTGGTAGTTGAGGCATACCACTATACTGTGCCGGTATGGCACCATACCAGCACACTTTGAACACTTAATCTGAAATGTGAGTATGTGTATTATCGGAAATACCAAAATAAATGATAAACAATACATATCTGGAGAAAAAAAATATACAGGAAATTTATGAATAATATTATGACACTATTATACCCAAAGAAAAGAATTTTCCAATAGTTTGAATTTCATTTACGAAATCGTGGCTATGAACATTGTGAGAAAGTCACATAGCAGAAAGTCACTTCCGCCTGCCCAGAAGACTTTGTTTAGCACTTAAACATTGAGACATTTTGGCGAGTTTTTAAATATTTACAGATATTTAGAGGTGTATAATACAAGTGAAACTTGTTAACCTAATAGGGATAGGTCCTCGTCCCTTGTTACTTTCGCTAAACCTACCGCATGAGCTCGTAGAGTGAATGCGGTAGGTTTAGTGAAGGTAATGTGGGACGAGGACCCATCCCAAGTAGGTTAACTAGTTTCCCTTAATTACCACACCTCAGAGGACTCAAATCAACACGCTCTGGACACAGAATTTATTAATTGGAACGATGAGGATGTCGTTCTACAGTTACAGAAACTGGCGAAACACAACAAGGAAGGTCCAACCCTAGACCAACTTATGGTAGCGAAATTCAAGGACAAAAGACTGTGCCCCAACAGGGCCCTGAAACAGTATTGTGCTCAGACTACACAAAGCAGAGGCCAACATACCCAGTTGTGGATTACACTAGGGAAAGACCCACAGCGACAAAAGATATGGTCGCCAGGTGATTAAAGATGGCCATGGCAGAGGTAGGCATTAGCACACAAGTGTTTAAAGCTCACTCGACCAGGGATGAGGCCACTTTGAAGGCGGGTCTCTGGGATCTACCTGTAGAAACCATCCTGAGTAAGCGAAGGTGGACTAATGCCAACACCTTCACAAGATTCTACAGAAGAACCCTTACTTCAGATGACAACACCCTCCAAAACATGATTCTTCAGACAGAGAAAGACAACTAGGCAACCATCCACCTGCAAACCTTTATCTGGAGGAGCACGACTGAGTGTTAAAGTCTCTGTTGACCTCCGACTGACCAGTAACAAGAAGTAGACTTTATAGGTTAATTGAGACTTACCTTGGTAAAAGGTGATATTTGACCTAAAGTCTACAATGTTACAGGGTCATCGGAGGGAGCAACAGTCCCACCCAAGACTGTTATTCCCTTGCCCTTTGTTTCACAGACGTTGCTCTGTTATGGTAGGTCAATTGTGCCCCTCTGTGCTAAGAAGTGCTGGTACCCGACAAGAATCATATTTCCATTGCTCTCTCCGACGACCCACACAGACAGCTGTGTGGTGGTCACTTTTACCAAAAGGAGGGTTGCTTTTGAAGTTTGAAAGGCACATCCTATAAGCCACAGTGGTGCCACTTGGTGATTTTTAGGTATCGACATATTGCATTTCAAATTGGTTCCTTGCAACTTATTCTAATGTCAAATCAGTAAAAGAATATTTTTCGAGTTTGTTCTCTAGGAGTAGACAAAATGTATCTATAATTTACACATTCCTGATTTATATAGGAAATATTTTTACCTGGTGAGCTATAGTATTTAGTACATTATTAATGTATAGTATAGCACTTTTATCATATTCTGTGAAAGCATGAAGGAAATGACATGGGTTTTAACATGAACATTCTTAGATTTTCTATCTTATAGTATCATAATATTACGACCTTATTGTGTAGATTAAACAAATAACACGGTGACTTATTAATTTCAAGATTAATTCTACAATACCTTGAGATTACACATTCAACTTTGAGTAAAATTACATGCATTTTACATGTTACGCGGGTGTTCCATTGGGCTGGCGGTGAATCCAACGCTGTCGAGCATCTGCCAAACATGCTTTGAGTGTACAAACCCACAGATTAGTGCAGAGGCTGTAGCCACACAGCAGTCATGTGAGCTACACTTGTAGGCATCCGACAATAGCTATATTACCATGTTTTATGGGCTGTCGTCTGTGGCACTGCTGTGTGGCCGCCGCCGATAAAATCAGGATGTAACAAGAAATTCACTCATTCTTTGAGATGTATAGACGTTGGATCTCATGCCCTTATGATATGACTGTTAACAATGTGTTACTAAGTGACTAAGTGTTTCTTCTGAATGATTTTAAAATGCAGAATGATATAAATCGTTCCTCTTTGTCGTAATATGTTAAGAATCTTCTATCCGTCATTGATAATCTGACAATGCTGACGTCAGACAAGGTGCTTGCAGAAAAAATGTGGTTCAGACGTAGCCCATCTTATATAATCGAGAATTATATTTAATCCTTGTGAGAAATGATAGATAAAAGTGTCGTATTTTTGCGAAGGCTTTCTGATACGTATTATCAAGCAATGATTGCAGTCTCCCTGTATGTGTTCATGTTCTAATGCTTTTATTGGCGTTATATCTACAGAATTGTCCGTTGTCAATGGATTATTCCAATTTTGTCCTATGTGATATTGTTTTAAGTGTGTGTGCAATACACACTGTCGTTGTCTTGTGATATTATATAAGCATTTTTCTTCTAAGATTGTTAACAGTATTAATGAGATGTTAATGATTAAGCTTGACTGAGAGCTGCTTTATTAACTGACGGCCTCGGATTTATACAAGTCCGTGATCAACCATTGAGAGATTCACCCAGATACTTGTTGTTTCTTTTTACTTAATAAGGCTCGGCTACACATTCCAATGGGATTCTTTGTGATTCGTGATCGGCAGGTTGACTCCATTTGCGCAACGGAATCAGGGGTCTGTTGAATAACTCATGTCGACGAAAGTACAGGGTACAAGAAGACCTCATACGAGGGTTATCATTGAATAACATTGAAGCTTGTTCGCTAAGACAGTCCTAGCCAATGGAAGGTCGTCCATTAGGGTGGAATAAGGTTGACCCACTTCGTCCCTGGGTCTCCGTGGCGTACAGAAAACAGGGATACCAGTTCTCAAGGAATTTCCGGCTTCCTTGTTTTTTTATTCAATTTTAACCGTGTCCAGGAATTCCACTGAGATGTAATCTAGAGGCGGCCAGTAGCGAGAACCCAGCACTGGACACTTGGGTGTGAGTACCCGGGACCCGGTGACAGTCACCCGGCAGCACTGAGTGACAGACCAGCGGCAGCACTGAGTGACAGACCAGCGGCAGCACTGAGTGACAGACCAGCGGCAGCACTGAGTGACAGACCAGCGGCAGCACTCAGTGACAGACCAGCGGCAGCACTCAGTGACAGACCAGCGGCAGCACTGAGTGACAGACCAGCGGCAGCACTGAGTGACAGACCAGCAGCAGCACTGAGTGACAGACCAGCGGCAGCACTCAGTGACAGACCAGCGGCAGCACTCAGTGACAGACCAGCGGCAGCACTCAGTGACAGACCAGCGGCAGCACTCAGTGACAGACCAGCGGCAGCACTCAGTGACAGACCAGCGGCAGCACTCAGTGACAGACCAGCGGCAGCACTCAGTGACAGACCAGCGGCAGCACTCAGTGACAGACCAGCGGCAGCACTCAGTGACAGACCAGCGGCAGCACTCAGTGACAGACCAGCGGCAGCACTCAGTGACAGACCAGCGGTACCCTGTGTGGCCCCAGCGCCTTGCAGAGTCGGGGGAGTTCCCCTGAATAATACAGTGCCACAGGGTATCAGTAACTCCCCGAAGCCCCGGAAAACTCTCCTATCGTGTTGAAGCTAGACCTATGTTTGGTGAGTTATTCAACCGGCCCCTCACCCTGCAGGATTCTGGGGCCTGTTCAATAATCTAGGTTTGTACATGAAGACACTTTCTTATACATGAAGACACTTTCTTGTACATGAACAGGACCTATGGACGATGTGGGTCAACTTTATTCAACACATCTAGTCGGCTAGAACTGTCTTAGCGAACGAGCTTGAATATTACTAAATGGTAACCCTCTTAAGAGGTATCTTTGACGTCCTGTATTTTCATAGGCATAATATATTCATCAAACACTGGGTTGCATCTGTAGTGTTGTATGCTATAGCAAAGGTTTGGTGTCTGTTGCTATGACATCAAATATCATTAACTAACTAAATAACCAATGGCAAATAACCTGCATTCTTTAGTTTCTTCATGATCGGTGACTAACTGAATTATTATTATTATTCACTTGAATTATTTGTATTTCATTTTATCTTTCGGAAAAGGCTACTTTTAACTGCTGGAATATATTCTGATCTGACTCCTCTTCAACGACGAGGGATAAATGAGGCCACTAGTTGTACTCAATAAAGATGCAATAAAGAAAACTAGAATCTAACCATGAAAACGCCATTTTTATTGCTTTACTTTTCCCCTACTACTTTCAGGATGTCCTCAGTAAAATCTCAATTTTACGTCTAACTTATCGAGGTAAGTATCCGAAAAATATAATAATAAAGATTGTACCAATCATTGATCCTTCTTTTGGGGAAAAGTAGTCTTATTTTCAAGTCTAAAAACTGTCATACCATTCTTTTAAATTCCAATATTTTTATCAATACCTTCAAATTCCTTTAATTTCCTTTATTTCTATGAAACATTCATTTAGATTCCTTCAACACCATTCCAAGACTATATGAACCACATAAAATATTATTTCAGCAGGTTAATTTTAAAAACAAAGACAAGCCCAAAAGGGTCACTCTCCACCCCTCGCATAAGATCTCACACTCTTTAAGTCGTATTCTGTACTCTCACTATGCTCTATGGAGAAGAATTCTTAAATTAGGCTTAACGCCTTGAGAATTCACTGGCCTGCCTCCCATGCTCAAGACGTACATCAATGCAACCAAAGATTCAGATAATCTCAATGATGCCACCTAGCGGGAATACTGTGTACCGGTGGATTCTCAAGGCTCCAAGCCTAGTTCGTTAAGAATTCTTTTCCCATAGAGCGCAGTGAGAACCTTGTACAGATTACGGCTTAGAGACTGTACGATCTTATGAGAGGGGTGCACCCTCAGCCTACCAGGTGAAGGAAGAGCCATATTCGATCAAAGACATAGCAACACAGAGTGGGTGAGCCTACCCTCGGGCTGTGAGCATTAGCTTGGGAGATTGGTTCATTTCACAGTTTTAGGCAAGTTTGATAACATCTGGCATCAAGTTGAATTTGTGAGCTGTGCAATTATTCAAAACAACAAACAAAGCATGGTGCCCCTTGGGGTGTTGCGTGGGGCCTGGTACAGTAGGAGTTGGTTGTTTTGGTAGTTTAAAGTGGTTGAGACGAGGCGTCATGTTCGTGTACGACTGCACAACTGACCAGGTAGGTTCATTTTCACACGAATTTCGTGCTGGTCCATGTTACAATAAACACAAAAAATTCTTTTTAGATAAGAGAAAATTACAAGTTGGCACCTACCCGGAAATACTGTTTTGGTAGTTTAGGGAGCGTTCATTAATTATCGCCCAGGGGGGGCACAGTTTTTCTAACACCGATCGGTCAAAAAAAAAGTTGGCCCCCCCATGGGAATTCCCCAAAAAAGTTGGGTCCCCCATGGGAATACCAAAAAAAAAGTTGGCCCCCCCCTTTGGAATGCCCAAAAAAACATCACCCCCCCCCCCCCATTCGGAATAGGGTAAAAGCACAGAGGAGGCTTAATTGATGTGGCATTTTTTCCATAAGGCTTTCCTTCTTTGCTTTAGAACAAACCCAGCCACAGTCAGTCATTTGTCACAATTTTGACCAATCTCAGTAGTTAAGTGGTAGGGGTGTTCACCTTAAGCATGGTAGGTCATGGCTTCAAACCCGGGTCGGGTTATACCAATTACTTACACAGTACCTACTGCTCATTTGGCTTGACACCTGCCATTAGAATGAGGAGTAAGGGGCTAGTGCCCGAGTGGGAGAATGGCTGTACCACCAAATTTGGTGATGGTACACACAATATTCACTTCATAAAAATTGCTCAAAAAAAGAAAATAAATGAAACAAGTAGCAAATGAACAGCTGTTGTTGACGGAACAGCAGTGATGCAAAAAAGATGGGGGAGTCTTGAGCAGGACTGGAACACACACCATGTGGAGGCCAGTTTCAATGTCAGTCATTGCCATCTGGAGTCAACTCTGTTCGAGAGGTGCTCGCAGTTGCACCACTGGCAGCCAATAGCAGATAATGTCAGCCCTTAGGTATTCCTTGGCCAGTTTTACAGGAGATTCCTTGGAGAGCCTATATATGAGAGGTTTCTGTGTCCTGCTTTTAACATATGAACTTGAATCATATACCTGATTTGAATTGTAAGATTCTGCTAATGTTCTAACCCGAAATCAGTGAATCAACCCCTGCCAAATTGAGGCTGTAGTTGGCAGCTAGCAGTCTTGCTGGAAGCCCCCATCTCTCCTGTACCCATGTAATCAATCATAAAGCTTGACTACCTAGAACCTAATTTTCAATGAAGTCACTTATTGAGACTTGGTTGTTCACATTCAAATATCCAGCAGCAACTGCTTTCTCGATTTGTGCCATCAATTCATAGTCATCAGGCTCCCTTGCAGAATCTCAAAGGACCTTACTGTTTCCTGTAGCAGTATCATTGACATGCAAATACAGATGTTCTGGCAATTTGTTATAGTCTGGCATGGTGTGAGGGATCTTTTGAATGAGTGGATCAATATATGGTGTGGCCCTCAGAAGGAAGTCCCATTTTCTTGCATGCAGAACCCCTTTAGATACTCAATGCTCTTCCATAAATATGGTAATCTTATTGAAATAATCAGCAACACGGGCATTTTGTAGTACTTGATGTTGTAGTAAATGCTCTTAATTCATCAATATTGAAGAAAAAACTAATGATCTTGTGAGACTGCATTGATTCTGGGACAAATGTTAGTGTTTGTCCATTGTTGTCTTCCCCCACATAAGTCTGTCAGACTGAGGGAGGGTGGACACCCATCTCAAATTGGCAAACAGGACTGTGACCATAGAAACTGAACTCCAGGGAGTGAGACAACTATAGTTACCTTGTGCATAAATCATTATTATAGTTGTACAACTAAGCTGATTTCTTGCGATATGATATGAATGCATTTCCTAACATCAATTTTTGTCATTGAACACAATTATGGGAGTTTGCCTCCATGTTTAGCTGAAAACGTTGACCCCACGACAGAATCAGTGGAAAAATTTGGCCCCCCCCCCCCCCCCATGGAAATACCCCCCAACAAATTTGGCCCCCCCCCATTTGAATACCCCAAAAAAAGTTGCAGAGTCGCACCGAAGTCATGAAGACACGGAGTATTGAAAAGCTGCATGGTTCTATTCCTACCACGGACCGCACCAATCCCATGTTGGTTCAACATGTGTCTTACCAACCAGGACCGGCAAGACGAGCCAGACTCTGCAGAGCAGGTTCTGCTGCTACAGCGGAATCACGGAAACTCTGCCAAATGCATCTCTACCAGATGCCACATGTACAATCTCCCAGTCGTGTAGATGGGAGACACATCCCCACCTTGGCAGCCCTGGAAGACACAATGCCCGTTAGCAGTAAACTGCTTCCAGGCAAATGCGATCTTCTCCTTCTGGAGGATGGTGTACTTCTGATAAGAAGCCAACTTGACTCCGCTCACACGGGTGATGTACCACATGTTCGAAGAGCCCTCATCTAACAGCCACTCCTCGTCGCCGGACACACCATGGTCATCTACCGGTTCCGGTTGCAAATGGCGGTCCTTGACGCGGAGGTCCTCCAGGCAGGTAGCCTTCCACCCGACCAGACAGCTAGGCAGCTTGCGAGCCACCTTGCGCTTCTGGGCACGTTTGGTGCTGGGAACAAATTCACCAGCGTCACTGTCAAGGTGGGAGCCCCGGGCAAGACGCTTTGCATCGTCAAGATCCATGATCTCGCCCCAGTCTCCACTCTGACCACAGTTCTGTGGGTCCAGCTGATGTGGATGCGGGTTTGTCCAAACTTGAAGACCCGGCCCCCTTCGCCCCTCCGCTACCACTGGGTTTAGGATCCAAAGATCCTTTACCCTTGCCGACGGTTATCCCAGCGCTGGACTTTCCTTTCCCCTTCCCTTTTCCTTTGCTAGAGGAACTGGAACGAGAACGCTCCACGAGGGCCGCTTTGGCTGCCACGGCTTTCGCCACAGCAACTTCCCTGGCAGCCGGAGTCTTGCGTCTCTTCCGACAGGACTGGGAACTCGTCTGAGGCTTCTCAGTCTGAGACAGGTCTGCGGAGTTGGACTACTCAGGCTGTGAAGCCGGATTCTCCTCCTTCTCCGCCTCACGCCCTCCACCGCTTCCAAGGAAGTGGCGGGCTTAGCTGCTTCCGTGTTGGTCTTGCCCGGGGTTTGGTCAACCTCCATGGCAGTTTCCACGTGGCGGGCATTACTGGCTGTTCAGCCGGGGGCTGGGACTCAGCAGTCTGGGTCTCACCCCGCGAGCGAGAAACCACAGGTGCCGAAGCCTCAGGGCCCTGACTTCATAGCCATTTCGCGCATGGCTGGACCCGGGATCAACTTCAACTCCCGCGACCATCGTTTCCACTGGTCACTCTGGTCGCCGCCGGGAGCCAGGGGATCAGGCTTGCGGATTAACTTCCCGCGGCCGCGGCCAACAGGAGTCGACTCCACTTGCGAGGTCGCCCCAGGATGTTGTCTGGACCGGAGTCCAGAGCACCCAAGTCATCGCTGTGGCACTCCCCGATGGAGTCGCCGCTGCCCAGGTCTCCTGAGCCCGCAGGGGTCTCAGCCGGAGCCGAATCCTGCAGGTCGGGTTCCTCCCCTGTGGGGAGTTCCCGCGACTCTCTGCGCTGCTCAGCCATGCTGAGGCCAGCGACCGCACTCTGGGAGCGTCCTGGGATGCCTTATATACGGCCAGTTGACCCCAATTGCTGACCAATGAGAGGTGTTGAGACGATCAACTTGAGAGCGACTCCATGCCTCTAAATCGCGAAATCATCAAAGATGTTCGTTACGTGTCATTTGATTCGCTCCTTGACACTCTCCCAGCGGGTGTGAACTTTGGCCATGCTTCACTGCGCCAAGCCGCGTTCCTGCTCGTGGGGGTTTCCATTTCTATCTGACCAGCCATTACGTACCACATGAAGGTACAGATTGATTATCGCGAGAGATTAAACCACAGAACAGGGTTCTCCACATGAATCAGAGTCTGACTCTGGTTCCTCTGTGGAGGATAACTGTGGTCAGAGTGGAGACTGGGGCGAGATCATGGATCTTGACGATGCAAAGCATCTTGCCCGGGGCTCCGACCCTGACAGTGATGCCGGTGAATTCGTTCCCGGCGCCAAACATGCACGGAAACGCAAGGCGGAAAAAGCCACTGAGTGGCAGAGGAAGTCCCGAGTCAAAGCTGGTAAGAAAGGCAAAGGCACACCGCCAACACGGCGGAAGCCTGGTCGTCCGCGTAAGGTAAAGATACCCCTGTCTGACTCAAGAGACGATGACTGGGAGGATTTGAAGCCCGAAGCGGAGGACTACAAAGCTCCTACTGATCATTCTATGTATACAAGGCATGGAATGACAGCTAGGAAGAGAATAGAAATGGAAAACAATTCTGACACCCGCCGTAGTGCCCGGCTACGAGGCTAGGCTGCGGTTAACTACAAAGAGTAGTGGTGCAAAATTGTTGTCAGAAAAACACAACGAGAAGGCCGCTGACCAAACCTGAGCATATCCTAGGGTTGGTTGATCGAATGAGATGACGGTTGAACTTGATTAAAGATGAACTTTCGGCGGCAGTCCCGACGTTGCTCGAAGGGAATCCCCGTAGAGGGCCCTACAAAGGCTGCGATACTTGCCATAACGTTCAGATCCTCTGGGTCTATGGAAGCCATTCTTTATCAGCTTAACCAACCGGGACATATCCAGATCACCTTTTTGGGCTTCACAGATCTGCTCCAGTGTACACTGATAAAACTGGGGTTCAGTGCAGCCAAGATAGCATCATGTTCCCCGCAGTCTACACAGTCCGGCCGCCCACACTTACGCAATGGTCTCCGCAAGAGACTATCCGCGTTGATGTGTGCCTTACCGGGTCTGTGCTCGATCTGGCAGTTTTTAAGTCCTCTTTCAGACAGAGCTGTGAACCATCTGCCAACCATTCCTTTGGCATCTTTAAAGTTAAAGAGCCATTTCAACAAGGAATGATCCGTACATAAGGTGAAATCTTCACCCCTGAGGAAGTGTCGATATTTCCTTACGGATACAACCACTGCTAAGAGTTCTCTCTTAGTGGTACAGTACTTCCTTTGTGCTTTATTCAAGCTATTGCTTGCCAAGGCTATCGGGACTTCCACTCCGCCCTGTACCTGGGACAAAGCCGCTCCAATACTATCGTTGCTCGCGCAGGTATCAAGAATGAACCGGCCCTGAGGCAATGGGTAATGAAGGACTGGAGTTTCCTCTAACTTCCTTTTTATTCCCGAGAAAGCATCCTCAGCCGCGGGATTCCATAGGATATCCTTTGACTTTCCTGCTTTGTCATGGACTACATACTGTTGTAGCGGGTGTGCAGTTTCAGAAAATCAGGGATAAAGTCACGGTAATATGAGCAGAATCCGAGGAAAGATCTCACTTCTTTTATATTCCGGGGTCGCAGCCAGTTGGCTATCACCTCTAACTTGGATGGGTCAGCGCAGATTCCATCACCCACGACTATCCTATCCATGTACTCCACAGAGTGCTTAAACAGGCACTTCTGAGGTATGAGTTTCAAGCCATAGGACTCTATACGCTCAAATACTGTGGCAAGGTTATTTAGACATTGTTTCATGGTCTTTCCGAAAACAATTATATCGTCTAAATAAACCAGACATTTCTTCCACTGCAAACCTCTCAACATCTGATTCAGCATGGATTCAAACATCACGGGTGCATTGCAGAGGCCAAAGGGCATTACTGTAAATTCATACAGCCCTCCATGGGTAGTGAAGGCCGTCTTAGGCTGATCCTCACTAGCCATTTTCACCTGCCAATATCCAGATTGGAGATCCAAGGTACAAAACCATTGGTCGAGACCCACTGATCGATCTGTGGTATTGGGTAGGCATTCTTCCGGGTGATACCATTCAGTTCTCTGTAGTCGATACAGAACCGGCAAGTACCATCCATCTTAGTGACCATAACCACAGGGCTGGCCCAAGGGCTTTCGCTGGGTATGATCACCTCTTGGGAAACCATTTTCCTTAACTCCTCCTCCAAAGCTTCCCGCTTGATAGGCGGTTATCTTCGGTAGGGTAGTCTAAATGGAATGTTTCCCTCTGTATCTATGTGGTGCTCTACATGATCAGTCCTCCCAAGGGGATCTCCTGGTCACACAAATATCTTACGCCACCGGCCTAGCGTACTCATTAACTCCTTCCGCTCAGCGTCGTTTAACGCATCCGCAGAGGTTATTAGAGTTTCTAAGGTCTCATGTAGAACTACAGACTCGGGATCACTTTCCGAGTTTGCATTCACACATCCTACTCTCACCTCGTCCGGGTTGTTGATTTTCCGAGAACCTGGCCAGATGCCTGGCTTGGTGTTGAGAATAGGTGCGACACCTAGAGGACAAGCCTCCACTGTATCTACCACGTTAGCCAACATTACTCGACCAACGACGTCGCCCTTGTTCAACACAATCCTCCCCGTAGTATGATTACTAATGGGTATGGATCCTACCCGGGCACAACCCACCAGGGTATCCCAAGCCTGCAATCCTCTGGCAGGGAACAACATCGGATCAGGCTCAAACATAGTATTGTCCAATGGTAAATCACCTTCCCCAGCGATTAGTACATTGACCATCTGCTATGGGGCAATGCTCACAGCCTGCCTGACAGATACCACGGAAGATATTCGCCGACAGGAGCATTCTACCTCCAGTTGCTCTGGATGTTTAATCCGAAGCATACCCTGTTGGAGATCCAAAGAAACTCCATACAGTGCCTGGAAGTCTATGCCTATTATTCCATTCTCTTCGATATCACTGAGTATGGGACTCCATACTAATTCAGTGTTACCTACTGAGATCGGAATAATCACCTTCCCATAACATCTCAGCGGAGTATCATTTGCAGCACGCGCACTCGCTTCAGGAACTTTACATTCCTGATCAAACCCAAAGGTTTTATATAGATAGTGATTTAACATGGAGCGACTAGCTCTGGTATCAACCAACAAATCTACTTTCAACCCCTGAATCCTCACGGGTACGTACCATCGTCTCCCACCTAAGGGGGATGGCTGCTGTATAAACTGGGAAATACCATCGAGGGTGCCAAGATCCCATCCGCATTGGCGTAGCCATTGCAGATAGGGATGCTTCAGAGATAGATAACGAGAACAGACTGAAGCAACCTGATGCGATATCTCTTCCTCTGTGATGCGTTCAGGATTTCTCCTGATCTCTAGTTCCGCGGTTTGCATACTCTGGCTTACAGTTTCCTGGGCTACTGTCTCGCCACTTACCGCAGCCCTCTCTAGTTTACTGGATCCTCATGTGTGGATGGTAAAGCTAGCGGCAAAGTAGGGGACTCAACTGTAGCCAACTTCTGGGGACATTCTGGGGAAATGTGCCCAACCTTCCCGCACTGCCAGCAATGCCGGTTGTCCAATTGGTTTTTCTCCAACTGGGCCAATTGCTCGTTGATCAGCAGTAGCGTCTCTGCCACAGTAGGGGGTTCGCTTGAACCTTTCCTGGCAGCCCGATCTTTCACCTGGGGATTCCCATTTCTGGGCCTCCCTGGATTCAGCTGGCCTTGGCCCCTACCATGGAAACTACGGCGTCCGATTATTCATAGTACCTCTCAACAAAAGTCGTGTTTTCAGGTACCCAGAAGATGACATCAGTAGCAATACAACGTTTCGCATCAAGTTAAGTCATCTGTATATATAGAACAGGTAAAGTAGGATATTAGAAAAGAGGTAAAGATAAATAATGAGATGAGTAAACAGTCTTTCACTACATACATATTGACCAATCTTCAACTCTATGGTAAGTTAATCATCCTTTTGAACTGTTCAATATTTGGTGAATTTTGTATTTCAGTGGATAACAAATTCCAGTGTCTCGCACCTCTTTGGTACGGGCAGCTGTCGACAGTGGCACACCTTGTGGTTTCCAGTTTAAATAAAGTTTTCTCTTGGGTCCTTGTTCTTTGTTGTCTTTTGTCAATCCATTCTGCCTTATTTCTATTTTTATACATCATACATAAAAGCTGCCTCACTCGTCTCGACTCTAGGGTATCAACATTACAAAGGTCATGCAATTTAATTATAGATTTATATCTCAATGTTTGCCCAGGTACTATTCTCATGCCTCGATTATTCAGTTTTTCTATGACAAGCAGATTCCTTTTTCTGAAGCTACCAAAGATAAATGAACAATATTCCATACCCTTGACAAACTGAGTTTGTAGATCCTCATGCAGCGCCGGCGAGTCCAATCTAGTCGCAGGGTAAACCTCTATCAGCAGTTGCTGTAAGGCTAACCCATAGGCACAGGCGGACTCATCCTTACCCTGCACCCGGCTTAGGAAAGTCGAGCGGGGATTCAGAGTTAAGAGCTGTCCACAGTAGTAAGACGCCACTTCTACCAGGGCATCCCAACCGGGAGTAGCTGAACACCGGTAGGCGAGTACTGCAGCAACGCAACACTCTCATGAGGTACGGCAGTGCGTCAGTGGTACTCCACCCATTGCACTGGACATCCTCACAGAATCCGGCGAACCAGTGTTCCCGCACCATCCCTTTGCCAAATGGCTTAGGAATGACTGCGTTCCTTCTGGCGGTTTCAGCCGGCCTAACGATCGGGACATCTCTAGCATGTGCCAGAGAACGGTTAAGCACCCGATCTGCGTTACTCTCCACGTGAATAGGGTTTAAGCGGAATGTGACTGCAGTCCACCATAGCTATTCCATGTAGAGTCGCTCGGAGAATCTAGCGGAGAAGCAAAGTTCACTGTTGGGGGTCTCCTATCTGTTAGGGGCGGAGTGTCCACCTGAGGACCAGTGGTAACTCCTGCATACGCAGGGCCTCAGCCGTTCATTTGGAATGAGCGCACAAATCTTTAAGCAACAGCTGAGCATTCTGCTCCTCATCGAGCAGATGCTGACGTCGCCGTTGCCTTTCAGCCTCATGGTCGATCCGGTGATCAACCTTGGGCTGCACTACCGGGGTTTCCTGTTCCCTGGCATTAGGTCCTTCCTCAGGGTCGCCTATCTGGCTGACACCTTCCAGGTCCTGTGCGTCCATGGGCGGCGCTCTGGGCCTCCCCATGTGGAACACGGTTGAGCTTAATTGCTCAGCCGCGTCCAATGTCTTCCTCCTCGGATTCGATTCAGCCTCCTGCAGAACACGGGCATCTTGTGTCGGCTCCGGGCCAGCTGCACCCTCCTCCACGGCAGGGTCTTGTGCTGCGGCCTGCGACCATGTTTTCACGCCGTGCTGGTCCACCATCGCACCTTTCCAGGGATTCTCAGCTGTGCAAGCAGCCAAGAATCCTGGTCACGGCACCAATGTAGCGGGTGGATTCGGAATGAACCACTGGCAAGGGCAGGGAGATGCAGGATCTCCAACCTATCGCTACTGGTGGACACAAAACCAGACTCCAGACTATTTTGATATACTAATGTTTATTCAGTATAAAGATTACTGTAGGTTGGTGCTATGGGGCACCAACTAGGGCAGGAAGAGATTCTGGTCTCTTCACTGCTAAAAGGTTCTGAAGCAACCTTACCAACTTTTGAGGTTCCAGCTGTCACTTGACTGAGAGGCACTGCGAGAAGTCCTGTCAATCCGCTGTGAACTCAGTCTTATATACTGACTAAGTTACGTAATGCGGGCGACCCCGTAGTATTTGCATACACGGGTCCACCGGCTTTACCGCACAGCAGGGATCGGCACTTGTGCCATCTAGCGTAAAGTGAAACAACGCTGCTCGACTACCCTGACCCCTACACGTCTTTAGTTATTGACCTTCTTATTTTTGCCAACTTAAATATTCTATTACTAGCAGATTTAGTTACTGATCTTACATGAGCTCCAAAGTCCAGGTTGCAATCTACAATGATGCCTAAATATTTGTATGAACTTGCTGTTTTCAACAAATGTCCACCACAGTTTATATTCAGGTCTGGGAGATAATTCCTTCTTGCATACGAGGCATACCAGCACGTCATTGCTTTTGCTGCATCTATTTTTAACCCATTATCTCACTCCACCTTAGTGGCTCTGCAGCTGGCACGTGACAAACATAGCTGGTTCTCAGGTCCAGGGTAGTACAGGGATCAGAATCAAGATTTCACTCCCTTTCCATAGGAATTAAGCCATGAAACTTTAACACTAGTAGGGCTGTATGTACCTGTTGCAGGGTAAAGATATGTTGATGTTTTCATGTTAAATAAGCACAATGAGTGTTTATCTAGCAACTTCTCCATAAGTCTACCTCTTTCATCAATCCTGTTTGAGCCCCATATGGGCATTAAAGTCACCCATAATGATAAATGAGGTAGGGAGTTGGGTGATCAGCTTTTGTATCTTACCCTTTGTCCAGGAGGTAGATAGATGGAACAAAGCATGAGAGGGCTGTTAACTGTCAGTTTAACAGCCAGAGCATGGAGTTCCGTTTCCAAATGTACCTCTGACTGGGGTATTTGTTATCTGCCAAGACTGCCACCCCTCCGATAGGGTTCTGTGGGTCTGGCACCTTGATGTATGTAGTATATCCTTTCAGAGAGATGTTTTTCTCTTCTTTACTTTTAATCTCTTGGAGGCAGAGTGCAACAGGGGAATAATCAGAACAGATGAGTTCTATTTCTTTCCTGTTGGCTCTAAAGCCCTAGCAATTCCATTGGATGATGGTCTCCATTATTTTTTAACTGGTTTCTTTTGTTTGGTCAACACCATCATAGATGTTGTTTTGGGAGGTGGAGATCCAAACCTCTTGGCATTCTGTTCATTTTTCTTTGGGATGTTATCCCTGTTGATTCTGGGCATTGGCTTATTTGCAGCCTGTGGTAGTGATGATGCTTTTTGGCATATTCACCATCAAGATGTTGCCCATTTGGTTGTGACCCTGATGGTTCTGGTTCCAAGGGTTTCCCCATAGCTATGGGGATTTTAGAGACAGAGGTCTCTCGAGCCGGCTCATGGGCTTGCCCAGTGGTGTTAGGGGCTTTTTTGTACTGCTGAAGCCTAACAGCAATTTTCAGACTTTAAGTCTGAATGGAGGGATGCGGTTTCTTCTGTGGAGTTATGGAGCTTGGTCTTTTAGCTACTTCAGGGGTTGGTGACAGGGCTCCTACGTGACTAGCTACTTCAGCATAGCTCACAGAAAATGTGGGAGCAGTTGTTGCTCGCACAATTGATCGTGCCTCTTTTTTCTCATGGAAATCTTATGTTCCATCCGGATCTTTTGGATTTCCTTTTCTTCTTTAAACTTTTTGCAGTTCTTTGAGGAGGCAGGATGGGCACCAGCACAGTTTGCGCAGTGGGGGTCATCCTTGCACTCCTCATTGAAATTAAGATATCAAAATATTGCATTATTTCCAACTAAGCGACAGTCAACAATCTTCAACATGTCTTAAGCTACTTGTATTGAGTTTTGAATGTGTCCACCTGCTCATTTGGCCTTTTCAAAGCCAATGATTCTATTTCGAGATGCACACTTAGCTCTTGTTATGATGAGCAAACGCAATTATGATACCAAAGTTAGTAGCACTAATGAGCATACAGCAGACATGGAATTTATACTTATTTCTAGATTTTCCCACATCCCAAGGGTCATACTTGAGATCAATATTGATGGGACAAATTATCTAGGGATGGCAGTTCAAAAATGTAAAATGTTGTGAGCAACATTTGCACAATTCTGGCCAATTTAGCTCTCAGCTGAGGCCAGAAATGCACTTAGAATAGTCTAAAATTCAGGTGTTTCAAGGGCCACCCATCAAGGGCCCCCCTGATTATTCTGGATATTTTTGCATAGCTTTCTTCAGTCACATACAAAGCACTTCACTTTCATTTACAAGGGAATAGTTTTTAAGAACTGTGTAAATCTGTTCAGGGAGCTTACAGGGTCTCTGCCTCCTGAGCCCCCCTGGGCCTCATTGATCTTTTTCGCAAAATGCTGTCCTCATGCCTGTTTACATCATGAAAAGGAAGCACCCTTCTAGATAGTGACCTTTGGGCAGCCAGTTTTTAAATAAATGGCCAAATGTTTCATGGACAGATTGACTATTTAAAAAAAGAATCTGTGGGAGGCCGCTAGGACCCCCTTATGGGAGGGGAGACATCTCCCCCTATGCTCCCTCTCACCAGGCATGGCACAGTGCTTTGAATAGTGCATAGCTTCAATTTGAAATGCAGCCACATTTCTTGAATCGTTCCTAAAACAGGGCAGTATAATTGTAAATAAGTGTTAAAATATATTTGATATATTTGCCTGATAACTATTTAATGTAATATAAACAAGGCCACTCTCCTTCCTGTGGCCGCTTATATCTCTGCCCCAACCTGTCTGTTTGGGCCAAAATCTGGCCTATACACCAGTTTTCACAATATCCTAAATTCTTAGCGCTTTGGGGAGTATTTTGTAGTTTACCTTTAAATAGAGATGCACATATTCATATGGTAAATAATATACTCATTTCTGTTATTTGTTAAGTCATATCAGACAGCCAAAGGGATTACTTTCTTCAGCAGACAGCACCTCATGTGTTGCAATGTTTTGTTTGTCAACGTGTCACATGTGCTCATTTGAAAAGGCAGTCTTATCAAAAGTATATGCATCATAAAGTGGTTTAAAGTTGAAAAAGAAGGTTCATTTAACAATTCCTTTATTTCCCAACTCATAACATATGAGTTGTTTCTTGTTTTGAATCTGAAATGTTGGCTCGTTCCCTGTCCTTAGCAGATACACTGGGAACTAGCGTATGACGTCACTGGGTTGAGGCCGAGATTAGCGGTAGTGCCCTGAAATATCTGCTGGGAGAGTGATACAAGGCTATTTGTAGGATTATAAACTTTAAAACTCAAATCGCCAATACTTTAAAATTCCTTTATTTTTCTTAAATATCCTCAAATATTCCTTTAAATCCCATGATTTTTCTGAACAAAATTCCTTTACTTTTTTCTGGATGGTGGTATGAGGACTGAAACCAATCCCTCTTCAGATTAAATGATCTATGCAAGACTCCTTGGTGTCAACATTATTCTATTATCACGGTATCATTATAAAAATAATTACAGTATCTAATAAAAGAAAGATGAGAAAATGCATTTTGTACATTCCACCATTTTATTTGAGTGACGCTGTAATTTCCCCCCAGAGAGAAGTTTACTGTACAGTCCTATTAAGTGGTGACATTTGGGCTGTCTAGTGATACAGGCCTGGTCAAGGTCAATGTCAACCTGCAGCTAATGTACATGATTTCTAAAGATAAATTAGCGTCCTCTTACCAGGCCTCCACCAATAAACAACCTGCAAATTGAGGGTCAACAAGCAATGTGTTCTGCACTCCTCCTTCTCTCAAACCAATGTTCCAGCAAAGATACATACATTAGTAGGCTGACCACTCACCCCGGCCAGAACTTATTCTAGAATTTATTATCAGTATATACAAAGTCAGGCATCTAGGTATATTGCAACTTCGGCGACCGATACCACCGAGAGCCAGATCTGCATGGTTGGTTCTCCGCATTAAAAAAAAAGAATGCACACAAGACTCAGCTGACTGGCATGCGGACTGCTAAATGTGACGCATACCCAACTGACTGTGTTGAGAGGGCAGTTAACCAACACACATAGCCAGCTGACCGTGGCACGAGGGCAGCTAACCACGGCTCATAGCCAGTTGATTATTGTATGCACTCAGCTAACCACGGCTCATAGCCAGTTGTCCAGCTAACCACCACGCACAACCAGCTCATTATGGTATGAGGGCAGCTGTCCATGCTCGAGGGCAGCTAGCTCATTCTCAGTCAATTATGGTAGGGATTCAGCTGAACACTTCACACAGCTAGCTGTTTCGATATGCAGGCAATTAACCACAACAGATACCTAGCTATTTCTAGGCATGAGAGCAGCTAAAAACCAGACATACACATTGATTAAGACATACAGCCAGCCGCGACTCATACCCAGCTGATTTTGAAACAAGGGCAGCTGACCACTGTACATATGCAGTTGACCATAGCATGCTGGTAGCTCAGCATCGCATATGTACAACTGACTACATCATGCAGTCAGCATAAGATAACACTGCAAGACCTGACTACACAAATATATATATACAGCCAGAGGCCTCCATCCGGCCGCCACTCAGTTCTGTCACATCTTACAGTTGGTATTTGTTCTTCCACGGAGCTCACAGACTACCAACTGTGTCATTAATTCTCACTAACATAACCAAGTTGGTAGAGTAATATTTCTGGATCGTACCAACCAATTCATTTTGAACTTTCTGAAGTTTATCTCCTGTACAGTCCACTTACACACAAGTCCCAGAACGTGGACTCAGAAATGCTTCATATTTTGTGGTGTTGTCTCAACTTCGGAGAAATTTATTTTTATCTTCCCCATTTTAATTTCCAATACATAAGCATGACACATATAGAAAAGAAACCTTTTTAAAACGTATTTCCGGAATGTTTACCGAGACCAAGCACACCAGCTTTCACGCACTCATTTAGTGTACACGTGCAGGCTTCAAACTCAAAGAGGCAGACGACATTGTGAGACACACACCACTGCCCTGGAGGTGCCTGCTCCGCCCTGCTCACACCCGGCACAGCGCTACATTCACCTCCCGCCCTGCTCACACCCGGCACAGCGCTACATTCACCTCCCGCCCTGCTCACACCCGGCACAGCGCTACATTCACCTCCCGCCCTGCTCACACCCGGCACAGCGCTACATTCACCTCCTGCCCTGCTCACACCCGGCACAGCGCTACATTCACCTCCCGCCCTGCTCACACCCGGCACAGCGCTACATTCACCTCCTGCCCTGCTCACACCTGGCACAGCGCTACATTCACCTCCCGCCCCGCTCACACCCGGCACAGCGCTACATTCACCTCCCGCCCTGCTCACACCCGGCACAGCGCTACATTCACCTCCCGCCCTGCTCACACCCGGCACAGCGCTACATTCACCTCCTGCCCTGCTCACACCCGGCACAGCGCTACATTCACCTCCCGCCCTGCTCACACCCGGCACAGCGCTACATTCACCTCCCGCCCTGCTCACACCCGGCACAGCGCTACATTCACCTCCCGCCCTTCTCACACCCGGCACAAGGCGCTCAAAATGAAAACACCAGGTGCCGCATGCTCCCGGCTGACCTACAGTCACGCTACTCTCCGTTAATTATTTCCTACTTTCTCTTTTGCGGTTAATTTGGTCTGACTGGGAATGATACAGACTTGTTAAATCCAAAGTGGTCTACATGATGAAGTATCGGGTGGTTACAGTCTATGACGTCACACAGGGTGCAGAGGGCGCTGTGTGCTCCATATGCAAATTACCATCCGACAATGCCTCCTGATTGGCTGTTTTTTCCTGGTCACGTGAACTTCCTTGTCCAATCACTTTGTAACATTCGCCATCCGCGCTTCTCGGCGCTTACATAACAATTCTAGCTCCGGTAACAAGTTGTCTATACAAATCCAAGTGCTTCGAGTGTCTCTGTGGGGCGGGACAGCTCTAGACTATCTCGTACTTGTCAACATATAACAGAACTTCACTGGAGAACTTGACTGGCGTTTCGTCTGCCAGCTGCCGTACTTCGGCAATCTGAAATACACAGAGAGAGGAAAGGTTAGCATCATGCTGGAATGAGGTACGCTGAGAACCAGGCATATTAGTGAGGCTCCAGAAAAACCTGGAAATATTTACACCCCATTTTATCCACAATACTTAACTGTAAACTATACTTTGACACTGTATTGAGGGTATTATTAGGAAAGAGACAATTATTACAGTTCAATATTTTAGTGAAAGTGACCACAAAGACGAAAAAGTCTAGGCAGGCGGGAAATATATAGTTCAGATGCGTGAGCTCCAGGTGTGGCCATAGGCACTCTCCCAACACAGGTTTGGTTTTCGGGTTTCCAGGGTGTCCTGATATGGGAAATTAACTGCCTCGGAGAGACTGAGAAAATATGGATAATTCCTCGATATTGGCCATGAAATGGGGCTAGGGTGTATGGGAGGATTGAACCACTGTTTATTGGTGTGAATGAGGCCCATTGAAAATAATTTCATAAGCTGAAAATGAAAACAAGGATTTCCTTGGAAAAGAGGCAAATTGCTATCTTTGCATGATGTACTTACATCAATTTCACAGTATGACTTTTTCGACACGAAGGACACGGCTACGGGGAAGAAGTCATCGGGGTGACCGCTGATGCTGAACTCCATGGCGCCCGTCTTGTTGGACTCGTCGATGATGGGCAGTTTCCACTCGAGCAGGTTCTTGCGGCTGTCGTGGTAGTACTCGCCCTCACAGTCGGAGACGACGGGCGCGCCCACCCCCGAGCTGCAGCACACACACAGCCATGTGGGCGGTTTACTTTTAATTCTATCAAATTCAATCTAATCAATATCCTCTATTTTGATAAGTCAGTAGAATAATTATGCTGCATGCAAATATCTCAGTCAATACCAGCCATGTGTGGGGTTTACTTTTAATTCTAAAATACTTAATTCAAATTTCCATCATCATCTTTCAAAAGAGTCATTCTCGCCACTTCTTAAATTCTAAAATACTTAATTTAATCAGTATCCTTTATTTCGATAAGACACTACATTAATTATGCAGCACTCAAATATTTCAATCAATTATCCGGCATTTGTGAGATCTATTATTTAATCATAAAATCTTTACTTGTATCAATATTGATAAGTCAATACAGTAATGATACAGCGAGCAAATACCTCTATCGACATCCGTAGGAAGCTGGATTTACTTTTTAATTCTAAGATCTTTGGCTACTATACTAAATGAATAGACTATACATATCGGGGTCAGTGAGAAGGAGAGGACTCACGGCAGTGGTATCGTGATGACGACGTCGCGAAGCTCCAACTCAGGCCGCTCAAGGTCGTACTCGATGTTCACGTCACAGCCTGACCCCGTCTCGTTCGGCCAGCAGTTAACTGAAAACAAGGATATATAGCTGTTATGGCATTGCCATAATTTCGGTTTTAGCAAGTAATGTATAAATGTTTTAAGAAATCAAGAAAAAATAAATTTTTAAATCAGTCCAAATAAGATAAATATAATATGAATCATGAATATTCATACCCCTTCCTGACACTGGTCTCAGTTCCCTCTCCTACCCAAAGTGTCCAGGCCGCTTGTGGCGGCGTTGGGGTTGTGCTATTTTTGTATTGGTCAAGATTCTGTCTCTGATGGCAGTGGTGGTAGAGTAATCGTTTTTACATATTGTATTTATTTATCATCTATTATTTATAACATGGGTTAACATGTGATAGCCTCAGTATCCAGTATAATCAAATATTTAGGAATCAATTGTCTGCAGCCAGTTAGTTCTCACGGGGCGCAGGACCTGCGGGTAGACATTCATTGAACGGGTGCGGGCCGCGTCTGGCGCCATGGGGGTTTGCTATTTTTGTATTGGTCAAGGTTCTCTCTCCACTGTGTACATTGGCAACAAGGATTATAAATAGCATAGGTAAAAACTCACTTTTTGCATGGGGTGCGTCACCCGGGAGTAGGTGTTCATTGAACCGTAACGGATACGGGGGCTTTCACATGTTCACGCGACCAGACATGCTCCCCTCCCACCCACACCACCACTGTTGCTGACTGAGGCCAGCATGTGCCAGGGTTAATCAAATATCAAGGAATCATGAATAATTGTCCGCAGCCTCACGTTTTGCACGGGGCGTGCCACCCGTGAGTAGGCGTTCATTGAACTGTAACAGGTGCGGGTGCGCAAGACATGCTCCCCTCCCACCCATGCCGCACTTGGATGCGTTGGAGTTGTGCACTTATTTTATGCTGCGCCTCTGACTATTCTCTGCTTGCTGGTGCCTCATATGACGTTTTTATTTGTGCATACAGCGAACGCGTCTGGATGTTATTTATAGTCCTTGTTGCCAACGTAACTCCCGCATGAATAATTATACAGTGGAGAGGGAACCTTCGCCAATACAATAATAGCACACCCCCAAAGCGCCCCGGACATGTTCAGCAGGAAAGGGGACTGACACCAGTGTAAGGAAGGGGTATAATTATTTGATTAACCCTGGCAACAAGGACTATAATTAGCATCTGTATAAACATCAACGATTCCTGTACCCCCCTCGCCCCATAAGTATTTCGGTATTTGACCTGAAAGGTCAAACCGAAATAACAATACATGGCCACTTCACAGAAAACTGTATTTAATAGGACATGTTCTCAGCACAGGTGTCAGCAAATGTCAAGTTATTTGTTCAAGATTTCATTTTCAAGAGATCACTTCTTAGGTTTTGATGTAGACTGTAAAACTGACATTCATGCAGCAAATAATACAGCAATTAAAAAAATTCCATTTTTACCATGTGCAGGAAAGGTAGTATTTTTTTTTCAGGATTCACAAGATGACAGAGGATAAACGTGTGACACCTTCACGATGGGTCTGAAGAGCCATGGATGGGACCATATAAAAAAACTACATTAAAGGGCCTGTGTCACTGGGTAGTGCTGCTCTACACTAAAGGACCCGTTTCACCAGGTGGTGCCACTCTACATTAATGGGACTGTTCCATCCACTCTTCACAAAAGGGCCTATTCCATGAGGCGGTGCCACTCTACATTAAAGGGCCTGTTCAACGAGGCGGGTCCACTCAACACTAAAGGGCCTATTCCACCAGGCGGTGCCACTCTACACTAAAGGGCCTATTCCACCAGGCAGTGCCACTCTACACTAAAGGGCCTGTTCCACGAGGCAGGGCCACTATACATTAAAGGGCCTGCCAGGGAGCTGTTTCGAAACCATAGACTTAACCCACGTTTTGAAACAGCTCCCTGTTTCACTGGGCAGTGCTGCTCTACAATAGAGGGCCTGCACATGAGCTGCTGCCCGGCCACTACACAGCTGCCATGTTAGCTCATCATGTGAGTCTTGTGGAACACAGAGATTAGGGTTTTACATCAAAGTTCATTTTCACCTTTGTGGGTAAAGCAAGTTTTTCAAGTACAATTCAGGAAGCACAATAATGCAAGGCAATTAACCATCATACTGAACATTTAATAAGTTACAAGAAAGAATGGATCCATTGAGACTTTGGAAGAAAAATGACCTGAACCCCTGAGATGTGACAGAGGGGACTTACTGGAGAGAGGTACGTAGGACTCATCCTGGGTCTGGAACCGCCACCGGAGAATGCCGGCATCCTGGTTGAGCGGGAAGGGCTTTGCCGGGTTCTTCAGCATGATTGTGCCATCTGCCAGGAAGAGCTTCTTGTCCACGTTTGGATGTGGCTGTGCACAATGAAATATCAACAAAAATATATAAAAAAAACACAAAAAATACAGACAAGAGTTAGAGCATATTTCATGCACTTACAAAATACAACATAAAGTGTGAGATGTAGCCTGTTTTTCCCAAAAATGGCGGGGTGAAAGAGAAAGGTGGCTGCACACCTGCTGTGGATGAAGGAGAAGGTGGCTGCACACCACACCACACAGACATGGTATGAGAGGGATTGGCCTTTGATATAGCAGTTAGTCCACCACTGCTGGGGATGAAGGAGAAATGTGGTTGCACACTACACCACACAGACATGGTATGAGAAGGATTGGCCTTTGATATAGCAGTAAGTCTACCATTGCTGGGGATGAAGGAGAAAGGTGACTGTACACAACACGACACAGACATGGTATGAGAAGGACTGGCCTTTGATATCGCAGTAAGTCTATTATTTGTAAGCTCACCTGTAATTGTATGCTCTTGTTCTCACGATTCCCCACCTGCACTTTGATGCGACTGTTCTTCTCATCAGTGATTTTGATCATCGACATACCATGGATCTCAAAGTTCTCGAGTCCACCGTCTCGCCCAGCAGTCAGCGAGATCTTCTCTTCGATGCGTATGTGAACACTGCACATGAGGAAATCAAATGATTAGATGAATATTGGCCTGTGGAAGTAATAACTGATCTGTCAATAGATCAATCAGTTCACAAGATATCAGGAAGTATTTGCTTTCTGTATATACCAGGATACCTCAATAAACTTAACAATTATTTCTCAAATGAATGAAAGGAGAAATCAGAATAAATCAATATTCCACATTAAAACTTTTCCTACCCCCACCCCAAGCCAATATCGAAACAAATCTCTATGGTTGTTAAATGTGGCATCATTATGAAATGTGTTTTGTAACCGCTCTATGAATAAGACGAAATATACGGTTTATAAGATATCGAACATCATTATAAGATCAGAATGTAATAGGCCTAGCAGTGCAGCTCCAACATTGGCTGCGACAAATTATCTAGATGGTCACGTTGTAATAGAACATCTCTAATGATTTTGTTAGAATACCTCTTCAGTGGAACTAGCTTATGAAACAAAGCTTTAAAAGTTGTCTTTTTTAATTTACAAAATTTCAAATAACAAAATACGAGGAGCCCCTACACAGAAATGGTAGGTGAAGAAAAACTCAAAACCTACATTTTTGTTAGGATTAGGTTTCTGACAAGAACATTTAGACTTCATGTGTAGGCACAAAACCGGTTGAATCAAATATTGCCTGAATGAGTGCATAGTACACAATTCTCAAATATGTTTACATCAGACAAATGACGTATATTTAAATTAAATACTAATATATAACTGAAATCAAATCAAACTTGCCGTATCACACAACACATATCATTTAACTCTAAAAATCTAAGAAACTGCTTAAACTAGTTGAAATCTGGAGCTACAAACTTTCATTTTCCCGAAAATAAAGTTTGAGGGGACACAATAAACATGGGATCTACAAAATGGGGACAAAAGGAAACTGAATCAAATCCCTGGACTTCCCCTGGAACCACCTGCTGGCTTACCTTTCGCAATCTCTATTTAAATGGAAATGCGATGTGAGGGATGTACTTTGTAATTACAATCTGTAACGCAATACTTAACGTACGTCTTTAAAATGGAAGTGTACCATGCATGTAGTGAGCTGTTCATTACAAAAGTAAAATGAAGATTGGGAATGGGTTACATTCTGCAAGTAATTCTTTCTATTTAAACTAATTTTCAATTTAGTAAAGTTCAATAGCTAATTATAAGGCCATTACAGCCATAGTTTGGCATGATGCGCCTACTTCATTTGTATCATAAACTTTTTTGTCAATCTGTACCGGCTGGATGATACTTTCCTGTCCTGTATGATTCAGGCATATAAGTCTTTGTGACGAAAAAAGTTTGAGGAATCTAGATTAATTCAGGAGACTATCTTACTTTCCGAAGATCTAAAAGTCGGCAAATTTCGGCGACCGGTCAGTAACCCATTGACGGGGGCGGGCGATCGTGGATATCGCGGATTGTTGACGATTATAGACGAAAACCTTGGGATATTTCATATCTGTGATTTATGAGGCTGCCTGCATGCCTGGTGACAGTACACAGAGGACTCGGTACCGTGCAGACTCGATACCGGTGAATTCGATACCGTTACAAACTTGATACCAGCAGACTCGGTACCGTGCAGACTCGATACCGGTGAATTCGATGCCGTTACAAACTTGATACCAGCAGACTCGGTACCGGTGAATTCGATACCGTTACAAACTTGATACCAGCAGACTCGGTACCGTGCAGACTAGATACCGGTGAATTCGATACTGTTACAAACTTGATACCAGCAGACTCGGTACCGTGCAGACTCGATACCGGTGAATTCGATACTGTTACAAACTTGATACCAGCAGACTCGGTACCGTGCAGACTCGATACCGGTGAATTCGATAGCGGTGACCTCACTACCACGCCGGTCCTGGTCTCCCCGCCTGTGTGGCTCTCAGGTTGGCAGTGTGTGGGCTCCTCCAGACTACGTGCCTGTTAGGATTAGGGATAGGGTACGGGACAGGGTCAGGGGGCAGGTGGCCGGGTTGGCGGTCGAGACCCTGCGCGGTATCGAGTCCACTGTCTGCGCTGGTGCCTGGTGTGCGGCTGAGTACTGACCTCTCCTGGTTGCTGGCCGGCGTCGACGCCTTGGTGACGGCGCTGGGTTTGGAAGATTTGACAGAACTGGACACGTCTGGAACGAAAACCACCAAAACCACATCACAGTTTTACAACTTCTAGTTCTTTAATTCTTCTTAATTTTTTCGGCATTGTCAAGAGGTGTAATAGACGCCACCTTAATTCTAAAATTACATTCCAGGGATATCAGTTGGCGTCAGATAAAAAAAGCAGAATACTTTTTGCTGCCTGAAAGAGAACAGAGAACGTGGAGAACAAGTCGGTGTCTGACAGTGTCGTTGTGGTTGTGGGTAGCGTTCACTACATTTTCTTCTTATCTTATACCTAAAAAAACGCCTTTGATTCAAATACTAAGTCGTCGATTCATAGCTCATTCACTACATCTCAGTGAGCCTGTTCATTATCAACAAGGATAAATAGCTCTTATGGCATTGCCATAATTTCGGTTTTAGCAAGTAATGTATAAATGTTTTAAGAAATCAAGAATGATAAATCAGTCCAAATAAGATAAATGTAATATCAAATAATGAATAATTATACCCCTTCCTTACACTGCAGTGGCGGTAGAGTAATCGTCTTTACGTATGTTATTTATAGTCATTGATGCTGACGTAACTCCCATGTGTGCCAGGGTTAAAGTGTGATAGCATTAGTATCCAGTATAATCAAATATTCAGGAATCAGGATTAATTGTCTGCGGCCAGTCAGTTCTCAAGTTTTGCATGTGGAGCGCTACCCGCAAGTAGGCGTTCAGTGATCCGTAATGGGTGCGGGCTCACAAGACACGCTCCCTTCCCTCCCACCCACACCACTGCACTCTGACAACCACTACTGTTGCTGACTAAGGCCAGCATGTGCCAGGGTTAATAAGATATTCAGTAATCATGAATAATTGTCCGCGACCTCACGTTTGGCAAGGGGCACGCCACCGCAAGTTATGCTGGTTCCCTGGTCATCTGCTAGGGAGCTTGTCGGAATTAGACTGCAGGGACAGCTCTACGATGTTACAGGGTCGTCGGAGGGAGCAATGAAGATATGGTTCTCGCCGGGTGCCAGCAGTTTTTAGCACAGAGAAAAGGACAGGGAAGCAACAGTCTTGGAGGGATCGTTGCTCCCTCCAACGACCCTGTAACACCATAGACTTTAGGTCAAATATCACCATTTACCAAGGTAAGTCTCATTTAACCTATAAAGTCTACTTCTTGTTACTGGTCGATCGGAGGTCAACAGAGACTTTAACACTCACTTGTGCTCCTCCAGAGAAAGGTTCATAGGCAGATGGTTGTCTAGTTGTCTTTCTTTGTCTAAAGAATCATGTTTTGGAAGGTGTTGTCATCTGAGTTCTTCTGCAGAACTTTGCAATGGTGTTGGCATAAGTCCACTTTGCCTTCCTCAGGATGGTTTCTACGAGTAGATCCCTGAGGGCGGCCTTTGATGTGGCCGCACCCCTGGTCGAGTTGAGCTTGTGTGTTAATGCCTGCCTCTGCCATGGTCGTCTTTAACCACCTGGTGACCGTGTCCTTTTCCTAGTGTAATCTATAACTGGGTGTGTTGGCCTTTGCTTTGTGCAGTCTGAGTGCAATATTCCTTCTGGGCCCTATAGGGACACAGCCTTTCCTCCTTGAATTTTGCCACCGTAAGCTGGTCTAGGGTTTGACCTTCCCTGGTATGGTTCGCTAGTTTCTGTGGTCAGAGCATGTAATGTTTCAAAAGATTCAACATTGTATTGACATCCCATGTTTGTTTGTAGTGTGCCTTTGGAGGTCTCACATTGAAAATGCCTGTCAATAGCCTGGTGATTATGCTATGATTCCCTATGGTGGTGCTATCTACTTTCTCCACTTAGGGTTCCGCAGGGGCACCTTCCCCAGATCCAGTTGTTGTTTCCCTGTCCGCCTCAGGAGGCTGTTCCAGGGTTGAGCTTCCCACGACGGCATCACCAGGATGCCCCCGGCCTTGTCCTTCCTTGCTTTTTGAAGGACCTGGAGGCTCAACCTGAAATTTGGTGGGAAGGCATAAAATCCATTAGTCCATTTGAAGGAGATGCATCAATAATTTCTACACCCGGGTCGGGGTGCCAGCTACAATATCTTGGCAATTTGTTAGTAAGCTTAGACGCAAACAGATCTATGTGACAGTATCCGAATTTATCCACCACACATTGGAACGTTTCTCTGGGGAGCTCCCATTCGGCCTTAGTCTCTGTACAGGACTCCTTGTCAGTCTACACATTCTTTTCTCCTGGGATATGTGCCCCTACAACCCACAGGTTTTGGCACTCATACATTTCCCAGATCTACTTTACAACTAGGTCACATCCTTCACTCTTTGAACCTCCTTTGTGGTTCAGGTATGCCACCGTCATGGTGTTGTCTGACAGGCATCTGATTGTAGCATCGGTTTGTGACTTAGCTAGGTTTGTAGGCTGAAGGCTACCACCATAGTTTCTTTTACATTGATATGCAATTCTTGTTTTAACAGAGCCAAACTGCCTTTAGTGGTTTCTCCACTGTCCCAGACCACACCCGAGCCTACATTGAAGGCATCTGTAGTTAAGGTGAAGTGAAGGGATTGTACCCTAATAGTCTTGGAGCCCATCTTGATGTTTTTCATCCACCAGTCAATATCCTCCATACCTTCAGCAGAGACACTCATGTTCCTTTCATGCCCCCCCCCCCCTCTCAGCAGACCCTGTAAGGCTACCCTCATCTGTGCCCTATCAATAGTCTAGTAGTAAGAATGGTCACACTTTTATCTTCATGCACTTTGAAGCATAGCCTCACCAGTAAGGCCAACAGATCCCTAATACTCTTTCGACACTGGCTAGCTGTTTCTGCCATGATAAATGTATCATTGATGTTCCCAAACACTGAGTGACCCTGGCCTTGCAGATGGTCAAATACTGCCTTTAGAACCCTTGTAAATTGACTTGGTACCTGCCCCAGGCCATTAGGCAGACAAGTGTACTGGTTCAGTTGTCCCTTTCACTCAAACCTGAGGAATTTTCTGTCTGCTTCACAAACAGGGATTGAATAGTATGCATTTGACAGATCCAGGGATACCATGAACGCCCCTTCATGTACCATGTTCAGGGCTGTTTGTAAACTTTTAAGTTCCTTAATTGCCAAGTTATGGTTAGAACTAGCCGGTTTTGAGAGAGAAAAAGGTCTAGGGGGGGGGGGGGGGGGCAGCCTGTACAGGCAACTTGTCTAACTAAATTCGAGCCCCTTTTACACTTTTGATTATGAAGGGATCGTGTGTAATCTTTAACCATTGTTTTACATGGTATTTGGTACCACCAGGCACAAACACGCCATAGTCTGGCGAAGTAAGGGAGTCACTCACCTATGGATTTAATGTGACCCCAGCTTGTGAAAACCCGACTTGGAGATGTACGGGGACTTGTCTTTGTACCCCTTGTCAGACTTCCATTTCTTGTTGTAGGCCTTGTTTTTGTTTGGTTGTTCGTTTAACGTTCAATTAGACTTTTTTGTTTTTGTAGCCTTAGTCTTTTTTAAAGAAATCCCTCTGCTCTGACTGAGGTTAGTATTTCCTTTTGGTCATCTTATCAACCTGCCTGGTCTTCAGCCTTCTTCAGGGCCCCGTTCAGGTCCTCTCCTCCGAGCCACTCCGACGTGGGTGGGTTGTTGTCTGACAGGAGGTTCCCCCACTTTTTGTCCAAGATCTGCTTAAGCAGGTAATGCCTGGTATGTGTGGTGTCTGACATAGCCATTGAAAGGATCAGGTTTGTATCCATTAGGCTGACATAAGCATCTGCAAGTGGAGCTGCCTTCTACCTAATTTCGGGATCTTTGTTCATTTTTGCCCACTGTTTCAGCTTATATAAGGCCTGTGACTGGTGCGCTACGGCCGACATGGCAGCGACAACATTCTGCTGTGTTTCCACCAGAAATTGGTCCATCTGTAGGGACTCTCGGTAAGACACCCTGTTGAAGATTTGGTTCAACTGTCACACAGTCCATTATGGCATTAATCTGCAACATCACCTGGTCTTCCTCGGGAAAGTTGACCACACTCCAGCTCTCCATTGGAGAAAGTGTCAGAGGAGGGTTTCCCATGTGCCATCAGCGAGGGCCGTGTGGTCGCACGCTGTTTCTCCCTCTCATTGAAAAATGGTGTCATCATTTCCCGGAATTGGTCCATCTCTCTCGAGCTGAATCAAACTTTGGTAAATATGGTGCAAACCCAGTGTGTCAAGACTTCAAAAAGCTACTCAGTTAGGGACGGAGTATGATGCTTATGAGTATAAGGTACTGACACTTTATTCTTAGACTGTATGCACGGCCTTGTCAAGCGAGTGGAGGGGAAGCCACCAGATTCCAAACAAACAACATGGCGAGTGTGGTGCAAGTGTGAGTAGGAATCAAAAGTGATAGAAATTACACACTGTAACTACATATATTGTAATCAATCTAATATGGAAATAAAACGTTTTAACCATACCTTTATTGTTGAATATTGTATACATAATGACAGTCTATTCTATAACTGTATGTAGTGTTTAGACTACTTTTCAAGTGCCTGCGGCCCCTATTATTGCTCAAGCACCTGTCAAAGTCATCAAAGTTCGTTTTCGATAAACATTTTGGTTATAATGTAATATCATTAGTTACATTTACATATTCTTAACGAATTACATCAGTTTAATACCTCATTAAAGTGTATTGCTTATGACAACCACATTGCAACTTGCACAATATCTGTTGGCATTTGAAAACTTAGCTGGTTCTCGGGTCAGGCGCGAGTAGGCGTTCATTGAACCGTAACGGGTGCGGGCACGGGCGCGTTAATTGAATATTCAAGAATCATGAATAATTATACAGAGGATACACGGACATAACCTTGACTAATATAACGGGTCAGAGTGCAGTGGTGTGGGTGGGAGAGGAGCGTGTATGGCCGCATGGACGTGTGAAACCCCTTGTGTCTTGCGCGCTCGCACCCGTTACGTTTTAGAGAACGCCTACTCGCGGGTGGCGCACCTCGTGCAAAACGTGAATATTTGATTAACCCCAGCACACGCTGGTCTCAGTTGGCAACAGTAGTGGTGGGGGTAGGCTGGATACAGTCTATTTATACAAGCAGTGAAGGGTGGGTAGGAGACGGGACTGAGACCAGTGTAAGGAAGGGGTATAATTATTCCTGATTCCTGAATATTGGATTAACCCCGGCAACAAGGACTATTTATAAATAACATCCGTAAAAACATCAGTGATTCCTGTACCTTCCTCTCCCCATAAGTATTTCGGTCTTGACCCGAAACCAAAATAATAAATACAATGCTGTACTTACGTTCCCCTTCAGATTTAAGTTGGTCGACGAACGATTCCACGTCCTTTGTTTTTGATCCCAGCTTCATAGCCCGACCCGTTGACGAAGGTTTGCTGGAAAACAAAATCCAGGCTTTACACACACATTTCTCTTAGATCAAGTGAAAATCAAGTTTAGTGAGAACCTTCACGCATCCTCAATCCTGCCCCTTCAGAGACATGATGCTGCTGACTCTCGTCAACTGTGGACCCACTGCTGGCCATTCCTGTGGAAACTGGCGAGTTGTGTGTGGACACCCAGTCCGTGAAACTCGGATCGGGAAAATCAACTGTGGGAGGGGGAGGGTGGTTTACTAAACCAAAGGGGGCATAGGGACAGTGCATTTTGAGCTTCTTCTTTTATTACGTTTATTCCTCATTCTGTCGTGGTTACAACAGTTCTTCCGTGCAGAGATGACGGTGCACTCCCCACTCGACAGATGCCAGCATTGTGCAAATGTAACTC
The DNA here is from genome assembly GCA_950022655.1 of Alentia gelatinosa. Lineage (NCBI taxonomy): Eukaryota > Metazoa > Annelida > Polychaeta > Phyllodocida > Polynoidae > Alentia > Alentia gelatinosa. Next base: position 29,792,042 of record OX465593.1, read on the forward strand.
ACCATCTTTCCCAAAACAACAGTCCTCCGCCTTACAATGACCTCAAGAATGACACTTTGGATCTCAGAACATCTGGAAAATCGGAAAAAGACTGAAAAATGCCAAGTGTGGCAAGTACGTGAGGATTGTGATGACTGCGTTGCACTGACCTTGGCGCTGTGTAGGAGGGTTTCGGTGTGTCGCTGGGAGAGGTATCCATCATGGGCGCGTCGTTGCGTCCCATGCCTCCACCACCCAGCCCGGTCATCCGCTTACCACCGGGCCGCTGCTTCTGCTGCTGCAGCTCCTTGGCCATCCGCCGCATGTGTTCCTTCGCTTCCTTCTCCTGAGTCTGCAGCCCAACACAAAACACTCCGTCATCAATGCAGGCATGTCAGTTGGGTCGTGAAAAAAACATAGGAATTTCTTTTCATGTGGTATTTACTGCCTCAGAGAGACTCAACTGTGATGCTAGATGCTTGACGTGAATGTCATTATATTCAGTGATATCAGCAGAGGTCAGAAAATAAAAGTGGAACTATTTTTCATCTGGAATCTGCTACCCGAGACCCAAAAAAATATAAAAAACATATCGGTCTTAGCCTTAGAATGATGGCAAGGGTCTGTGGGGGGAGGTTCAAACTGTATTGGTGTGAAAGGTGCTTAAATGATACAATCTTTGTTTTACACAATGAAAATTTATTTTCTATACTGTAAATGAATAAGCGGACTTCCATGGATAGAAAGCTGTCTTCTCAGATAATCAGGTTTGTTTGGGTAGTTTAACCCTTTAGCATTCAATCTGCCCAAAAATGGCCGCACCCCCTGCTGTTCAATCCGCCCAAAACTGGCTTGTGTGGACCCCTACTGAAGTGTCCAATCCGCCTCAAAACGGCCGTTTTATACATTTGAAATCGCCCCCGATTTATCCCATGAGATTTCGTCTTAAAGGCACCCAAGGAATGTGGTATGGTGTAGGGTATCACTAGAGGCGATAGGGGGTGTTAATGACCTTTCAGTCTGTCTGATTTATCACCTTTTGAGAGATTAGAGAGGAAGGAAGTTACAGTTTTGCTATAAACACGAACATCAAGGCTGTTTAGGTCAAGCAGTATAGAAACTCAGGGAGTAGGTCTGTGCCTAGGGTATCTGTTTTTGCTTTACATATCTATGTAACTTTTTCTTGTATAATTATGTAAACGGACACCATATTTCCCTTTGATAATGACTTGGTTATCAAACTCTTCTCAGATTTCACTGGAGTTTCAAAAGACATACACAATATTGACTGGTTTCAGATACAAACGGAGTTGACTCATAGTAATATCCTAGCACACGCGAGGAAACTGCACAGGGTCAACTCTGAGGAGCATACAACCTTTTAATATTATATCTGAAACCAGTCTATATTGTATTTAACATCCACCTTTATCTAACTGGAAATTAAACAGGAAGCTGCCATCTGTAGATGGGAGTGAGATGACGGTACCTGTCGCACTGCCTGGTAGACCTTCTCCTCATGTGAGTCCATCTCCGTGAATGTCCGGATCTGAGCCAGGTTCACATTTTCTCGGTAGCCGAGCGCCACAATTTCATCAAATGCGAAGATGAGTGGGAAGGCCTGGTCGATGATCTCCGCCTCCTCCATCACTTTACAGTACTCCGGGACCTGTTAGAGGAAGAGGCTCGTAAACACGCTGACAAGTTACCACAAGGCCAGCAGCTCCTTGTAAGGACAGGGATGTCGGCCGGAGTGAGGAAAACAGTGGACATATCTATCCATGTGGAATTCATTGCCTCAGAGAGACTACATCAATGGTGGCCATGGCTTACAGTTAGGTGTATCTGGGGAGGTTCGTACCACGCTTTTATTGGCGTGAATTCATATTATCTTTGTTCTATACAAGAAAAATAGTTTTGTCATCCAGAAATGAAAACAAGGATTTCCATCGAAAATTGGAAAACTACCATCCATGAAATGTCAACCCCACCTACAACTGTGTCACAGTCCATCACATTCAAGTTTAAACATTAATTACATATCTATAAAAAAAAAAGCAGATTCTATGATTAAACACATTTTGACATACATAAATGGCGATTTCATATTGGTAGTGAAAGGAACTTCTAGATTTTGTAAAATGTATTTTGGGACGAGGCTAGTGAAGATATGACTGTATGGCACTACGCTACCACTCAATGACGGTTTGGTTCAAGATTTGTAAATTGGCTCCAAGATTCTGATTTGGGTTGCTGATAAGAGACTACGGCATACGTATATGTCCTTTCTATTGGGTTGTCTGACCACAACCTACCATTTGACTATCAAAGAATAGGAGGTAAGCATGGAGTGTAAATGTCTTAGTACATGTAGGATACTGCGGAGTCGGCACACCCCGCTAGAGGTGAATCATTCTCATGGGACTTCCGCGTTATCATTTGAGCGTATAATCGAAAGCTTCTCTCTACACATGGGATAACAGAGGGGATTTAAGAAAAGCAAACCGGCTAAAACATATGATACTGTTGATTAAGGTAAATGATTTTTATGTGATTGCATGCATGAGTTAGCACCCCTAACTTTTCGGACTAGTGAAGAGACGACACTTCTCTAGATATCTAATAGCAAGAAATTCAAACCTCCTAGCATATGACACAGGATATTATTGATTGAGTGACATCTCAATTTCATATATTTGAAAAATAACAAATCGGCGTCAGCTCGAGTGAGGTGTGTTTTGCCACATCTTTTTAATATTCTATATACAGACAGGGTTAACGTGCCTGAATGAAATCTGACTCAAGTTGTTTTGGTCAGAAATATTGATCGAGTTTGAAGAACGAGGTGAATATTTCCGACCAAAAACAACATGAAATAGATGTAATTCAGACACACTCACTACATCTCCTTATCATTATATTCCTAAAAATAATGAAAAATGACATTTTTACAACCAGTCACATGGTATGGAATACACAAATTATTATCAGGACGGAATCTGTACATCTTGCCAGTATGTGTAAGACGTTCGTAAACAGGTAAATAATAATAAGAGGTGACTGACCACTCTGGCAAAGAGGCGCAGAGTCTCGAGGTCCTCGAGGATGTTGGAGGCCTTGGTGGTGATGAGGAGGACGTAGAGTTTCTCCAGGGGTTGGTAGACATAGCGCACGGACTCGGTCTCCACGAAGGTGTGCTGCTTGCCGGTGTTCATTAGTTTGGGGAAGGCTGCAAGGAGGCCCTCGATGCGTGACCGTGTCATCTCCACGAACTGACGCGAGATGATGGCTGCGGCACAGAACACACCGTGAGCTACTTCATGTACAATGACAGGTCAAGTAAGGGGTCAGGGTGTCAGTTGGGGTAATATGCCCCAGTCATCTCCACGAACTGACGCGAGATGATGGCTGCGGCACAGAACACACTGTGAGCTACTTCATGTACAATGACAGGTCAAGTAAGGGGTCAGGGTGTCAGTTGGGGTAATATGCCCCAGTCATCTCCATGAACTAACGTGAGATGATGGCTGCGGCACAGAACACACCGTGAGCTACTTCACGTACAATGACAGGTCAAGTAAGGGGTCAGGGTGTCAGTTGGGGTAATATGCCCCAGTCATCTCCACGAACTGACGCGAGATGATGGCTGCGCACAGAACACACCGTGAGCTACTTCACGTACAATGACAGGTCAAGTAAGGGGTCAGGGTGTCAGTTGGGGTAATATGCCCCAGTCATCTCCATGAACTAACGTGAGATGATGGCTGCGGCACAGAACACACCGTGAGCTACTCCATGTACAATGACAGGTCAAGTAAGGGGTCAGGGTGTCAGTTGGGGTAATATGCCCCAGTCATCTCCATGAACTAACGTGAGATGATGGCTGCGGCACAGAACACACGGTGAGCTACTTCACATACATTGACTGGTCAAGTAAGGGGTCAGGGCGTCAGTTCGGGTAATATGCCCTTGCCACACTGACATAAAAAACGTAAGTGCTAATCAGATAGAAAAGTTTGCCCATTGTTTGAAATATGTATTAAAAACCTCATCATTTACGCTAGTGTGTCTAAAATTATGCATAAGAGGTACACATGTTGAATTTACGCTGTGGTAGTCATGTCTTTTTTTATGGATAGATAATAAGCCAAGAATTTACGCCAGTGTGACTAGCTTATAGGAATAAAATGGAATTTTTTTCAAGTAGGATGCACTGCCTCAGAGAGACCGAGATAACATGGAAAAAATCGTTATTGGCCATGGAATGTATCCGGCAGTTTAAAATCCCTGTTTTATTGGCGTGAATGAGGCTTAATCTTTCCTATCTTTCTTTGATACCACAGCAGGGATTGGCACTCGCGTCACCTAGCGTTAAGCAAACCAACCACTGCTCGACTGACCTGACCCCTACAACAGTATAATCACGGTGGGGTTTACTCGAAGTGTCACTCCAACTGTGAAATGTAACAGAATCAGTATTAGTCTATAAATCAAATTAAGGCCACGACAAGGGAAATGTTACGTCATCACCAATAACGAGGCGTGCATTGTGCCAACAGATAATCGACACGTCATCAATGCAAATGAAGTGACTTTCAAGAAAAAAAATTGTAACTTGTTTCCAAATACCAGCCCGAAATGTAGCACTGTTATTTGTAAAATAGTTTCACTTCCATAATGTTTTGATAAGTACAGAGAAGTAAACGCGGTTGGCCTCCAAACAAAGAGTGTGTCAAATCAATTTTTTCAAGGACTAGTGGAATCACCTCCAGTATTGTTAACCAGGGTCACCGTGCTAGTTTTTGATTTAAAGATTAATATAATAATATTACAATATAATATGTAAAAATTCTAGGGGATGTCGGCAATAGACAGACAAATTGGAGTGACAACAAGTAACAGGTGGTAGGGGAAATGTCATATCATGAATATGGGCGGGAAGCAAGTGACATAATGTGCGGGTGAAAAGAGTTATAATTCAAGGTAATCAAAATGCAACACCATGTCCTCTCTAGTTTTAAATGTATCCTTCTTCTGGGCTGGAGTATAATGCACCCGTCTAATATTAGTCTGTGTGGTAGTGCGTTAGTTTACTGCGACTTATGATGTGAAATGACAAGCATTTACCTTTACAGCACCCAAGAATTTCGTGTTTAAAGTGAAATGGATGTGCCCTTAGCACATGGACTTCAGTTCTTATATGGTCAATGTTGATTGTCAAAACAATAAACTCGAGAAAGAAAGAACCCTTTAGAGGGGAAGAAAGAAATCAAAAGGGTGGCAACTTGTGTAAGTCAGTTATGCGCTGGAGAAGGCAGGATATAAAAAAGAGGAGATACCTAGAGACCAAGAAAACTATATTTTTTTCAGTACATTTCCTATATAAATCAGTCAAATGCAAATTGGCCTAATTCACCTATTGGGTTAGATCAAACACGATGATATGTTATAAATCACTCATTTGGTATTACAATAAGTCAAAGAAACAGGTTTGGATTGATAATTGTCAGTATTTGAAAATGACCAGGTGGCAACACTGTAGGATATGCCTTTAATATGCATATTATGATCATGAATTTATCAGGAACTCAAACGACTGTGGTAACATACCTTTCCCCGCTTTATTGCAGACCGCTGCTGCCAGCAAAACCTGAAATCAAACCAGAGGCGAACCTGAGAATCCATTGCCATGAAGGTACCAGACATCCAAGTGAGCGAAAGTAATGTGTATTGGGAGTTAGGGGGATACAGACAATAAGTCCATGAATATTTGGTCCTTGTTCTAATGAGATGTTATATTGGGATGTATACATTCATATCACCTTGACCTCCACGCACTAAAGAGGAAAAATGTTAGAAATCAACATTTTGTTTTTGATTTTTGGGAAGAGGAATAGCACTATATCTATGGCAAGATATAATGTCCTTAATCATGAAGTATTGATCACCGCAATGTAATATTTCTTTGTTTGTGTAAATACATGTATGGTCGAAAATCACGAAATAGCAGCAACTACCCAAAAAATCAAATCTGAGAGGATCATTAATTCCTTTTGCAAATATCATCTCTATATATAAGAGGACTCATGTGCAAAGTTGGGAACGCTAACTAGCATAATTAGCTTTAGCACAGGGCTAATATGAAAATAAAAACGTCACGTTATGACCCCCCCACCCCCAAACTGGCTCATATTTATAGGCTGTGTCCACACCCCCACCAGGGAATGGGCTGACACTGGGGAAATTGATTTGATCCATAGAAAATGTATTTCTATCATTATTTTGCTCTCCCTGGCCTTATACCCACTGGGGGTCGTAGCGTGACGGGGGTCATAACGTGACGCGGGTCGTAACGTGATGCAAAAATATTTAGAGCCTCATAACTTTTTTTCTAATAAAGATAACGATTTAATTTTTTTGCCATTCTATAGGTATATATGTACCCAACACAGAAAAATTATTTCTACCTTTTTCCTGACCCTACGTGACCCACTGCGGGTCATAACGTGACAAGGTCGTAACGTGACGAAAAAATACGTTGGGGCTGATAACTTTTTTTCTAATAAAGATAGAGACTTCATTTTTTCGCCAATGTGTAGGGATTTATCTACCCTTTGATATCACAAAAGAACTATTACTAATATCATAGGGAACTGGAACTATTAATAGTTTAGTGGGTGTCGTAACGTGACTGCCCAAACTACACCCAAATAGCACAAATTGAGTTCAGTATGAAGGAAGCTATATAGGCTTATCATTTTATGGTGGGAAGATGCATATAAGTGAGTCATTAAAAATAGTGAAACTCATTGCATTCTGCCACTTTTTATTTTATTTTATGCACAATTTTATGCTGGTGTCGTGACGTGACGCCCTCACTTTTTTTTGCGATATTTTAATAAATATTGGAGTTAGGTGTGGTTTTAAGGTTCTGGACTGTGCCATACAATTCCCTAGACGTGTGAAAACTATTGAAACTAATTTCCAAGAAGGATTTTTTCAGATATTCAAAATATAGCCCAGTTGCTGCCATTTCGTGATTTTCGACCGTATATCGTTCTTTTAATATTCCGATGATTCTGACGAAGACCATGATGACTTCTATGCCATGCGCGGCCGTTGACAAACATTATCATCGCCGACGAAATGAGGCAGGGAGACGATGTGCTCGGGTCAGCTCCTGGCTGATCACGCACTCTAAATGCATGCAGACATTTACTGATAGCATCCACTGTGTGCCACCACAAAACTTTCTAAGACGGGTCGACTTCGCTGGTCGAGTACTCCATAATGGTTCGAGTTCTCCCGACAACTACAACTAGCACGAGTCAAGTTCGTTTCGGGTCGAGTTCTCCAGTCACCACTTGGGAACCCCAGACTTATAATTCAATTCCGTGGTGCCACCGTCTGTATGACAATATTTAATTGCAAAGTTCAAAGTAGAAAATTGAGCCTAATTAGTGCCCTAGGAATACGAGAATCAATGTTGCGACCACTACATTCTTTGAATTAACACCTCTGATATTTCATATACAGTAAAACCCCGCTTAAGGGAACACTCTCCGTTCCGGGCAAAGTGTCCTCTTAAGTGGGGTTAAAATAAACTAAATAAGTTGACGCTACGCAATACTCCTCGCTATCGCTCGGAGTATTACTACGCGTCAACTACGCGGAGAATACGGCCACTCAGATCGAAATCATGGTAATATTGTGTATTTATTTAACGTGTGTCACAATATTAAAATCTTAATGCACATTGCAAGGCATGAAAGGGGTGTGGCAAATAACGTCTGGGTGTTTTAAACGTGATATTAATAGGGTGGTTACTCCCTTACAAAATGTCCGTCCGGTAGCAGCAGATCACACCAGTACAACCGGGGTTTACATGCTAGCAAAATACACATGACTAACGTTTGTATTGCACATTTACTAGCGCCACTACCAATTTGATTCAGTACCATTTACTACTATTACTATACTTTTTCTAGATTTAGATTATAGTTAGTACTATATATCTACTACTTTACGCTAGTCGACCACAATCCAACAATTTTCGTTTCAGCCTGCCTATATATTGTGTGTATGAAAAAAATGATGCTAACACTTTACTATGAGAGTGATTTGGAATGTAGAGATTGGCTCCACATTAAAACTGGAAACGTGGACTCGGTCTGTGACCAGTGTGAGCTGACGTGTGTCAAGCGACAGACAAATGTCAACATTGTCAACAAACAGCCGCGGTCTTCACAAGACCGTATGTTCATCTCACTTGATGCGGTTAACAGTAGGGTATCTGCGAACCAGACCTTCTTAAAACCGGAGACTGTACTGACCATCGTTATTGAATAAGCAAATGAAGCAAATACGAACTTGAACGTATACACAATGCCATGGCAAGTTCGGAACGGGATCCAACAAACTCGGTTCCTGCGGACGAGCCGGTAAAACCAGATTCGTCGGAAAGATTTTGGAATATACCTTCGCTCTATAAACACAAAAATATATCAGAGAATGACGTTTGATCAACTCACCATCTTGAAGTATTCTATTAGCCAAGGTACTCAATAATATTGCAGCTATAACGCTAGAAATGCACCACAACAAAACACATCACACAGTTCCACCTCACTCCTGTCAAGATGGCTGCGGCCACGTCAGTCGGCTCAAATTCCTCCGCAACCAAGGACTATATGTGATAAAATTGAAGAAAAGAGGTTACACTCCAAACTGATAATTAAAATAGGGTTGATTTTCCTTATTGCTTCTTGTCATTTTGGTTTCTACTTTTAGAAATTGAAGTAATTGTGAATTAGTGAGCTTTGTTGGAGAACAGATGTGATTAGGTCGAACCGGATAACATTCCACAGATGGTGTCAACGGAAATTTGCACCCAGAGTATGTTCTCCATGTTAAGAAAGTAGTTCTAAAATGTATCTTTCTAAAGCATTTTCGTTATCTGTGGAATAATAATGTGATCATTGACTATTTTACATTCTTATATTCAATAAATTAAATTTGGTATTATTTAAATTCAAAGTTAAATTTAGGCCTAGACTAAATCTAGAGTAGAAAGCAGTGAGCCAATGTGGAATAATACATGTGATCATTGACTATTTTACATTCTTATATTCAATAAATTAAATTTGGTATTATCTAAATTCAAAGTTAAATTTAGGCCTAGACTAAATCTAGAGTAGAAAGCAGTGAGCCAATAGAGCTGTTCAAAGTAGGGTTATTTAGCTATCTATAGGGTAAAGTAATGGAAATAGTGTGAGAAAACACCTTCTTCTGGCAATACAATTTCATGTTCAATGAAAATTCGGAGTATGTAAAAATATGAACTATTTTTGAAAATGTATATGGACTCAGTTAACCACGGCCCATTGTATAAAACCTGTCAGATACCATACCCGTGGTATACGGATTCACATCTGTGGTATACGGCCTCAAAACCATGGTATATTATGGGAAAAAGAGTCCCTTTGTGCTATAGAGCAAAGAAATAGTCCTAGTGGGGCAGATATAGCACATGATTGTGCATTTAATGAAACAAGCATGAGTTTTGGCACATGGTTAGGGGAGCCCATAAGGAAAAATTTTAGATGCGTGGGCATTGCAGATTGTGTGAGGCTAAATGTGCTTGACAGGTTAGTTAATTACAATTATCTCTAGACACTTGCTATGATTAACAGGGCAACAGGGCTGTTTGGACCTCATAGATCCAGCTAAGCATGACAGACCATTTTAACCTATCCATGCAAGGTGATGCCTTGAGGCATCAACTAGAGCTGGCCAGGTGATGCCTCAAGGTATTGACTGGAGATGGCTAGGTGATGCCTCCTTTATTTCTGCAATGCCCACGCATCTTAAAATTTTCCTTATGGGCTCCCCTAACCATGTACCATGCTTGTTTCATTAAATGCACAATACTGCTGAAATTTGAGCTATATCTGCCCCACTATCCCTATTGTTATTGAAAGAAGGATAATAAAGACAACAAACGATGGTTATGTGGACAGGCGGCTCTATAAACCACTCAAGATTGATGTCATAATACACTCACTAGCACTCATGTATTACTATGTGTCAACCCCTCATAGTTTACGGCCATCTGTCAATCAATTATTGTCTATTTATACAATGACTTTAAGGCCATATACCATAGATTTGAATCTATATATCATGGTATCTGACAGTTTTTAAACCATGGGTAGTGGTTTACTGAGTCCCCATACATTTCCAATGGGTACTTTGTATGTGATGGATAATAAATGGAAGGGTTACACAATTAACAGCCTCCCATTGTCCCTACAGCTGTTTGATGCCACAATGCAAGGCATATCAATCAGCTTTCAAAGGCCTTATTACAGAAGGTGACACTGTGATGACTGTAGTAAATATTATGGCACTGTACTTGTCATCAAGTAGAGCAGAGGTTGAATAATCCTGCATTTCTTTAAAAAAATTCATCAAGCAACAAATGGTCTGATCTCTTTCCCATGTCAGCTGCATTGTTAAGGCAGATCCAAAATTCACACAGCCAGCCAGCCAGGCTGCTGCACAGGCCAGGTTATGGGTGTAAGGCTGTTGCCAACCTGGGGTTTGCATCATGACTTGTCTATACAACCATTATGTCATACATCATATCTCCATGCATATTCAAGATACATGTACTCCAATCTTTGACCAGATGTAGATTAATTAATTTTCAAAAATAGTCTTAATTATTTTCAATTTTCTACTATGTAATGTGCCACAAGAGCGAATCACAGGGTCTACCTGCTATGAATGAGTATACTTTGGCGTTATCACAGCACCATCTGGAATATTTTTCATCACATGGCTATTGTTATTAGCATTAATGTAAGAATATTACATCTGAACCTACCTTGTAGGATAATTAACAGAAAATGATTCAGTTGAAAAAGAATTCTTTTTTGATAACTTCAGAAATTATTTGTGGTAGTTAGAAAGCATAAAAGTGATACTATGGAATGCAGCTGATGGTCTGTGGGGAGGTTCAAATCCAAGAATGAGGCTTAATGCATACTCTCTTTGTTTTATAGAAATAGAATAAATTTATAAACTGGAAATAAAAGCTAGGATTTCCAAGGAAAAGTGGATGACTGTTATTCCTGATAGCTGCTGTGAATTTTGACATATACCTTAAGCCCTGATCATTCATCAAATCAAAAAATATATATTGTAGAGCTTGAGGGCACAGACTTGCGAAAAACCCAACAGTTCAGTGGAACTTACTTTTACTAAGATAATAAAATACTTTCTTTTTTTTTGAGAAATTTCTTTATTGAGTCTAAGTAGTTACATCCACGATGAAAGTTGTACATATCACAAAGTTCGACCCAATAAATGGGTTGAGACCTCAGCCTGTTTGTAAGGCTGGTTTTAATGGTCTAGCCAAGTAAGCATAATATCCAGTTCAGACATGATTTTATAGAACAACAAATCGTCTCCAGGTTATAAGATAGAGCTTAGGTACAGGGACAAACCTGTAAAGCTAATTCAACACCTTGCCAAATTTGTGTGCTGTCCAGCAAGGATATGTATCCTAACATAGAACAGGTAAAATGTGTCTATAATAAGACATAATTTCATAGACAAAAAAATTGTCTCCAAGTTTTAAGATAAAGATCAGGTACAGGAACAAATTTGAGGAGTTTGTTCAACATCTAGCAGAATTGTGCATTTACAAGGAGTTACAATTCCCAAACACTGGCTCTTTTTAGTCAGTGATTTAAAGCAGACATAAGATTCTGTCCTTCGTATTTGGGGAGTGAGACTGTTCCAAGCCGAACCCCCGTGGTATTTGAGAGATCTCATATATGAGGCACAGTTTGGTCTGCCAGTAAAAAGGATGGGGGCATCATGGGCCCTTGTGTTTTTAATAGTTTTATCAACAAATGTGACATCTCTTGACCTTTTGTACATATAATTAAGGATGTGTATCTCTCGTCCTACTTTAGGCATGGGAATTTCAGCATACCAATGCAGATCCCTGATAGGGGTATAGACAGTAGCTCTGAGGCAAATTCTAAGCGCATTATTCTGTAAAATTTGTAGGGAGTCGGTGAAATAGGCATGAGCCCCATCAAGAATAATGTCACCATAATCAAAATAAGGAAGAATAGCTGTCTTGTAAACCTTGAGAGCAGCTTTTTTAGATATGCAGCCCCTCATTTTTGCAAGTTGATATAGACAAAAAGAGATACTTTTCTAAAGGGAAGCAAAGTGATGTCGGAAGTCCAAATCCCAAATACTTCCTTGACCTCTTGGTCAATGACAAAAATATGTTTAGTTTTACCTAAATTGACACTTAACTTATTTTAAAGGGACCAAGTAATAAAACAGTCTAGGTCAGCATGTCATGGTACAAAAGGTCGATATCGTTACCTTTTTTGTAGATAACTGTATCGTCAGCAAAGAATAATAACTTACTGGATTTCAAACACTGTGATACATCATTAACATGAAGCAGAAACAGCAGGGGCCCAAGAATTGAACCTTGGGGAACACCATGTAAAATCTTTTTGGGGTGAGAAATTTAATTATAAGCCTTGACTTTCTGTTCCCTTAGGCTCAAATAATTCGCGAACCAGTTATAACAGTTGCCCTTCAAGCCAATCCTGCTTAGTTTGTCTAACAAAATACTATGATTGACTGTATCAAAGGCCTTCCTAAGATTAACAAAAACAGCCAGGGTTGAAACACCAACATTCCTACCAGTGAAAATAGAGTCTGTCAATTTGGAAATAGCATCAATGGTCAATCTAGCCCTCCTAAAGCCGTATTGGTCTTCCGATAAAATTCTGTTGTCTCTGATGTAGGTTATCAATTGTTTATAAACTATTTTCTCCATAAGTTTATGCACTACGGGTGACAATGAGATAGGCCTATGGTTGTTGGTTCTGTATAGGTCACCTCCTTTGGGGATAGGTACGACTGTGGCTGTTTTCCAACTTACAGGGATTACTGCCGTACTAAAGAAACAATTATAAAGTTCCATAAAAATTTCAGGGATGGCCTTCACAGAATCTACAAAAACCTGTGAGGAGATACCTGGCAACATTGATTGTTTGCTTCTACTAATCTTTTTCAGTAAATCAAGAATTTCACCAACTGAAGTTGATAAAGAATCAAGAGAACAGGGAGATTCCTCCATATAGGGTCGCCATGGGAGTTGCATTTCAGAAGATAATCTTGTACCAACTTCAGTGAAATAGTTGCTGATAAAGTTAGGGACCTCCTCATTTGCAATTAATTCATCATCATCATTTTTTATTCTAATATAGTCGAGAGTACCTTTCGCTTGGGTGCCGGGTGCGATTTTATTGATGTTGTACCAAAACTTTTTACTATCGGATTTATTCTTTTCCAGCTCGGCAGAAGAAACGGAATGCACATTCCACATCGAGATATCCCTCAATTGCTTCTTTGATAATATCCCATTTAACTGAACTATCGTTAGACTCACGATAATGCGCCCAATTCCAGTTCTTCAAATGAGCAGTGAGACGATCACACGAGTACCCTCTATACGACCGACCCCAAACTCTGGTGGATTCTGTTTTAATTCTGCTAGCTTTCTTAATGACGAATACAAACTGATGATTGCTAATCACATTTGTTAAAACTCCACTGTACAATACATCCATAAAAGAAGTAAAAACCAGATCAATGATCGAGCCCCAGGTGAGCCTTCTTCTAAAATATTGATATTGAAATCCTCAAGTACAGCAATATCCTGTATACCATCTCTTTTAAGTTCATCATTCCTTCCATGAACAATCCAATCTCAATTTTTTGTAACCTCGTAGTATATAAGACCCTTGAACGTCATTTTCTACATGCCATGTTTCCGAGGCAGTTATGATATCCCACTCGTTAGATTGGGCTTCAACTGCAAGGGCCTCATAGTTAGCTCTAATACTCCGCAAGTTGGAGTGGATAATCTTAAAACCCCTAAAACTAGACACCATACCTTCATCTTTGAGGGTGTTCATGATAACAAAAAGTGGAGTAATCCCAATCTTGAGACAAGGTAAGTACTAAGCTGTGCTTTAGCTTGTACATTACACAATACTTTTTGAGACTAATGAGAAAAAAATGTGGAGTAAACATGCATTAGCTTGTCATCTGGGATGCCTACACAAATTTATGCACATTTCCTGCAATTAATTTTACTAATCTCACAGGATTGCCTATTTTTGAGTATTAACCTTATCAAACCAAGTGATGCCTGTAGGCATCCCTACTGGAATACTACATGGTTCACTTAATTATTCTATTGATGAAATAGATTATGAATATAAAATGAAATAATTGATCAACAAGCATGAAAATTACACAGAACGTAGGTATAGTAACATTAGGATTTTTAGGGAAAAGAAAAACTAGTAACAAGGACCATGTGTCAGGACACATGCATTTTCAAAAGATAAATATAATAAAGTAGATGTTTACATTTTCGCTGGGATGCTATACTTTGTTCTTAAAAAGATATCTTTTAACTCCATGAGTATGATACATTTGAAATATCCAACTGTAAGAAATAATTGAACAATTATTTCTTAAACACTATCTGAAATATTGTGCAGGGGTATCTTTATAAATCTAACAGCAGCTATGTTTAAATAGTTATAGTAAGGACCAATGCAGGCTTTTCCAAGGAGAATCACAATTAATTGTTTGCAGTCTAACAATCTAGCCTCTCTTGAAATAGGCAGAATGAGCATTGATGGGAATAAACACATTACAATAAAAGGTTTTATGGTATTTCTGGATGATAGTTTCTAAAGTGTAGCCTTGCCAAAGACCTCATTGACTTAGCAGTGGCAAACAAGTCTGATGTATGCTTGAAATATTGGAGGTGTTCTTTCACTGACTGGAGGTTTCCAGGAAAAAGCCTGGAATATACAGGCATAGAAAGCCATGTCTAAATGTTATCTATAAATAGAAATTAAACAATTTGATAATCAATCATGGTATGTATGTTTCATCTTATTTTTTTTAATAATTCTTTTTTTATTCAAGTATATTTTAAGACGTTACAATTGTTCACACATTTCCAGGCGATCCTCCACGATGGCGTCAACTTATAACAAACTACAATATATACAATTACAGGACATACCAGACTCCACATTTCTTTTATTCACCTTACTCCCAGAAATAAAAAACTTGATACCAGGGGGGTGTTTTTCAGTAGTGACGATCTCTACCTGAGATCCGCTGAGATCTGTGAGCGATCCTGAGACCATTTGGGAGATCAATGGCTGCAGGTGTTTTTCAGTCATGGTCTCAGTGCACCATTGCGGATCTCAGGGGGATCTTAGGTTGTGATCATTTAGCTGAGAACCCTAGCGATCATTTCCTGCCAGGTACAAGACTCTGCAATCGGAAATTATTGATTTGAGACACTTAAACTTATTCAAATTATACCACATTTACAGCAAATAATTGTCCATGTCTATCAAATCGAATCCTAAGATTTCATAATATTCTCTTGAATATTTCAAGAGTATGACTTGTTTTACTTTGTGAATGGGCAATGTTGTTATTTATGTATATGAAGTGACCTTGACCCTACCCTGCTCAAATAAAATTGAGCATTACAGTAGGTATAGACAAGCTGCCTGAGAGGTGCAGTGCCTGCATTTTTTAGATTTCCAGACAAACGTTTACCACTGTTAATATCCACAGGAAAAATATGAAATTTGGGATATAGAAATGTCAAATTATTAGTACCCTTTGCTCCAAATATTTTTGAATTTGAACAAGTTTTAGCATCTGAAAAAATAAATTATGACAAGTATCAACTGGTCTCAGGTTGAGACCGTTTAGGAGATCATTTCACTTGAGATCCCATGAGATTGTCACAACTGAAAAACACTGAAATCACCTGAAACGGTCGCATCTCAGTCTCAGCCTGAGATCTCCAGAGATCATCTCAACTGAAAAACAGTTTGCCTTTCAAACGGTCTCAACTTGAGATCGTCTCGACTAAAAAACAGGGCCCAGGTCTTCTGACCAAAAATTAGGGCAAACAGTGTGCTATCAAAAATAAGTGTCAACAGTATTAGGTCTTATGACCTTTGCTCTCACTCTCAAGGATACCTTGAAGTATCTTAAACATTTAACACCCTTGGGAATTATTCTTTTACTCTCATCTTGAATCTGTCATTCATGCCTAAGTGCTGTGTCTCATAACTAAGTTTATCCCAGAATTTTACTCCTGTATAAAGAGGCGAGTGTCTATACTTTTCAATTCTCGGCAACTGCAATTTAATACATATTTTTTTATATCCCCTCGTACACACTTCCTCCTCTTCATATACATGGTCAGTATTTTTACTCCACCAATTAATTAAGGTCAACAGATGCCCTGCTCTCCGAATTTCGAGTGAACATATTTTGCATTTAGCGTGAAGATCCTGAGTGCTGATATCCCGGAGACGTTTTCTTTTATTTTTAGAACTGCAATAGTATACAAAATCGGAATACTCCACTAGAGGCAGGATCATTTGCTTAGCTATTTTTAGTGGTCTCGTTTGTGACTTTTGAAAAGTAATTTATTACTATCGTCTCTGAATAACTCTTTCTCAAAGCTAGGATGACAATTGTTAAGTTTATAAAAAATATGGACCTCAAAGATTGGAGACTGACCCATATAATCGCGAACCGACATAATCAAAGTACTGAGCCCCTATATTCAGAAATGGTCTTTTGTAAACAGGTATCTGTGGTTTCACTTTGGCTCCCTATTTATTGCGAGTACTCCTTTCCATATTGCAGAAGTAAAATCTTTATGGCAGCAATTATCTTTACACTATTTTTATCTTGTTACTAGCGACTTCGTCGAATCGTATTTGGCTAACCCCACCCCAAGCCCCTGCCATTGTGCCCTCTAGCGGTTAAACGGAAAACCATCGTAAAAATAACCATGCACGACGCCATCTGGTGAAAATTTAACTACAGGTCCTTACAGCACCTATTATTTCGATGACACAGGTATTTAGCCAGCAACCAGCGCAATAATCTCACAGATTGATCTCAGGACAATGAGATTGCAAAACTACAGTTTTAAATTATGTTTTCAGTATGGCAAAAAACAAATCATAAGAATAGAAGTACATCTGTGGAGAGGAAAACAAAAAAAATAGCAGGATTCAGTTAGGCATTGTACGAGAATCTCACTCTCGTGGCTCTTCAGTCTCCAAGCCTAAGTTTGCTTCACTTTGTCTCTATGTGCGGGAGCATCTCCAAGCGGATGTTATCGGAATTTACACGTTTTATAATAGGTACTCTAGTGACAACTTTTCCAGTCACTTTGAAAATGATAAAACTTGATAACAAGAGTTTTAGATTTTGAAGTAAATATTCAACTGTCATCTTCTGAGAACACGATGGTAGATTCATAACATGTCTAACTTCTTCATACGAACTGAATATAAAACTATCCTATGCTACTCAGAATGATGCAATACAATGCAATCTCACTTATTCTAGATATTTTTGGAGTTGTTACCCTTTCAGATTTGTTAGACCAGTTTGAATCTTAAATGACAGTTAGCTCTCCACCATGACCTAGAAACGGTGACATAGATCGCCATGAGTGTAGGTCTTGTCATTCTTGCTGTCATGAACTGGGGCTACACTCAGAGAGGTAGTTTAGCCACTCAGACACATTTATGAAAGACATTACCACGTTTGGTTGCTATGGACATGAATTGATGAACATACAACACATATACTGTATGATTTCCCCTTCAACATTTTTGGCAATGTTTACTAAACAGCTACACGTGTGGCACAACCTATATCTCTGTGCTAATGTAGTTCCTACCCAGAGGCCTGTAATAGCAGCAACGGGTTTCTGAAGGTTGCTCGAGCGGAGCAGTGTGCCGACTACCAGCGGAATGTGATGTCATTGGTTTCTCACGAGAAAAGTAGATAAGAAAACTACTATACTAAACTTTTGATTTCGACATGGCGTGAAATGATTCATAAGAGAAGTTCGTCTGAGTTAAGTTCTACAAAAAAGAATAGGTTAGAGTTTTCCACTGCAAGAGAATCTCTCGTGGGCCCTCAGTCTCCACGCCTTGGTCTAGTTCACTAGGTCTCCATGTACGGGAGTAACTTCAAGCGGATTTGACGAATTTCTAACGTTTTATGTGGTAGTTAAATAGGACATCAATTGTGAAGGTCCAGAATTCCATTTTGAACCCCCCCCCCCCCCCCCACGCCAAGTAAATATACCCTTCTCTTAGAAAATGGAAGTCTACATGAACATCAAGGCTAATTTTCTAGGAATGTAACGTTACAAGGAAATAAAGGAATTAACTGCCCGATGTCTTTCAGGAAACGTGGACTAAGTACACAAAAAGTAACGAGAGAGTTTCGGGGTAGCGTGGTGTTTATTGTGTAACATGATAACGGGTCGGCCCGACCCCTGGCGGCTCGGCTTCGTACTACTGGTCGTCTACTTCAGCTTCTTCTTGGGGCGGATGTTGCTCGTGTGTCCACACTTGCGCTTGCGGCAGTTGGTGGCACGTGGGTGAAGACGCGCGTAGCACCTGACAAGGAGGAAAGATATGCAGATATTAACATGGTGGCCAGGAGCAGCACTATGAGAAAACGTGGTTACTGAGTCTGTAGGGAAACACACATAGATCTTAACACGAGGCCCAGAAGCAGTACGTGTTTACTGAGCCCGTAGGGATGAACGTTTTAAGCCTTTTGTGTTACATAAAATATATCCAAACGCCAGAGGAAGAGGGACGTATTTATGTTACACAAGCCTGAGAACTGCATCCCTACTGCTCAATCCTTACGTTGTATCATTATAAACCTAAAATACACGGGGAAAAAAAGCCTTTATAGTCATCTTTCCATAGCTCATTCAATGTCTCAGTGAGCCCAAACATTATTTACACTGCACCCAGGAACAGAACTGAATCATCAGGATGCCATTGCAGATTTCATTGTCACATTCCCTGAGTTTACCCTGCCCCAACACGAATATCCCAGTCATCTTAATATTGTTTTTTTTTTTAAATCTTGAGAACCATGTCCCACGGCATTTTAAAGGGATACCTTTTGATAAAACCCTGTAAATGTTTCCCTGCACAAGATTTCAGAAACATTTTCTAATATGCAGAGCGTTTCGTCTTTGAAATCTTTCTTGCTTCCCTGAGTTGGTGATAATTTCCCACATGTGTTTCTGGGGATTTCTGAAATCCCCGACGTTTTCCCTGCATGGAAAATGTTTTTGACATTTTGCCCTTTTCCCAGCACCTTGGTGTATACACAGCTCTGTGGTTTTCAATACAGCATCATTACAGTGAGATCGTAATACGACAGTCAAATCACTTCATCCAGACTTAAAAGTGAAGATTACTAAACCGAGTAAGCAGCATCTTTTTAGTACAACAACTACTAAGGGACGTACAAGGTCAAAACCAGTAGCCTATAAAAAGAATGTACACGTCGAGTCTTTACTCTCTTATATTGAAGGTAATAGAACCGTCAGAGTTTTGATGCCATAAGAATTAGGGATGCCATTTGGGGTCAGGAAATATTTTTCTTGGACTTGACTTCAGATGTTTGTTTGTGGTTTAACGTCCCAGGAGACCCTGAGGGTATAACAGGGACCATTAATGATTTAGCTTTTCACTTTTTGAGACTTATTTCAGTCAATTCTTTTCAAGGTCTTAAAATATTATATAAACGACCAAAGCAGAAAATATGGATTACACATCGGTGTTTGCCATGGAATAAGTCTGAGGGCGTGTGGGGAGATTCTACTCAGTTTAATTGGCGTGAAGGAGGCCCAATTTACACTATTTCTGTTTTATGCAAGAACAAAAGCAGTTCTTATGAACCAAGAACAAAATCTATGAACTACACGGGAAGATCAACCCCCAATAGAAATAGTTTGTGGTCACAATGAAAAAAAAGAAAAGAAAAGGAAATGAGGAAAAAAAAGAAAGAGGGGATTTCCTTGGAAAACTCATTTCTGAACAACATTGGTATGTGTGCATACTTTATGGATGACCCAACAAAAGAATTCTCATTATGACAAGACTCCCAGACCATAAAATTAAACACTTGTTTTGATGCTCAGCCAGCCAAGGAAGTGTCATCAAGTGGCATCAGATATTAGTTTGCGAAACCATGTCCTTGTTTGTCATCACAGCATTTCTATTTCCCATCTATATTCCTATTGATTAGAGGTAATGGGGGGGGGGGGGGGGGGCGGAGAGAGAACCTCTTTAGGTCGATGGCTGTATATCCTCATACCCTCGAGTGTAATCGGTTGTGTGATCAAGACACAATCTATGGACTAAGTCCTGCTGTTGTGGAAGTTTTAAATATTTAAATATTGAGTTATTTCAAGGCTAGGCGTTACAACTCGGACAGTAGCACAGACTCCCAAGTAGAAAAACCTAACTATAGAAGACAGCAAAACCTCTGGCGTTAATAATCAAGGGCTATTAAGACCAGCAGTACTTACTTGCGGCAGATCATCTTGTCACAGTTGTACTTCTGGGCCAACATACGCAGGGAAGGCTCAATGATCCCTCCACGAAGACGGAGAACCAAGTGGAGTGTGGACTCTGAAAACACAAACATTTATCAAAATCAAGGTGTTCTCAGATACAAGGCCGTATCAATATTCAAAAGTCATTCAGCCTTGATCATTTCGCCGAGGCAAATATGAAATATGACCTTTGTTCACACCCTGAATCACAAGAAAGAACATGCATGTACTTCCACTTCAATAAGACCACCCCTGGTCTAGGCATGTCTTCACTTCCTTTAGACAATGTGCATTAAATCCAGTTCTCAAGGACGTGCATTAGCCACTTGCTCAGTTTTCTATGATGTAGTTGGGTTTTATCATTGCTCAGCCAGCCAAGGAAGTGTCATCAAGTGGCATCAGATATTAGTTTGCGAAACCATGTCCTTGTTTGTCATCACTACATTGTTGTTTTTTTCTGGGGACCACAGAAACCTTTGTTTCTTTATTCAGATGGCACAGATTAACTAACCCATCACCTTTTCATTAAGTCAGAAGTAAAGGGGTTTTGGCAGATGAAAGGCTTCAACATATAATCTTAGAAACAATTCAATAACTTTATTTTTTATTTTCAAAACACAGCTGAGCAACATAATCATTGGATATAAGGCAGTGCCTTTAAATATGACTCAGTTTTTTCAAACGATTCCTTTAAGCTGCAAACTAAATATAGTTGGTTAAAAGTTTAACAGTAGGATACTGCTCAGCCAGCCAAGGAAGTGTCATCAAGCGGCATCAGATATTAGTTTGCGAAACCATGTCCTTGTTTGTCATCACTGCATTGTTTTTTTTCCCCTTGGGGACCACAGAAACCTCTTTGTTTCTTTATTCAGATGGCACAGATTAACTAACCCATCACCTTTTCATTAAGTCAGAAGTAAAGGGGTTTTGGCAGATGAAAGGCTTCAACATATAATCTTAGAAACAATTCAATAACTTTATTTTCTATTTTCAAAACACAGCTGAGCAACATAATCATTGGATATAAGGCAGTGCCTTTAAATATGACTCAGTTTTTTCAAACGATTCCTTTAAGCTACAAACTAAATATAGTTGGTTAAAAGTTTAACAGTAGGATACTGCTCAGCCAGCCAAGGAAGTGTCATCAAGCGGCATCAGATACTAGTTTGCGAAACCATGTCCTTGTTTGTCATCACTGCATTGTTTTTTTCCCCTTGGGGACCACAGAAACCTCTTTGTTTCTTTATTCAGATGGCACAGATTTACTAACCCATTTTCATTAAGTCAGAAGTAAAGGGGTTTTGGCAGATGAAAGGCTTCTACATATCATCTAAGAAACAATTCAATAACTTTATTTTCTATTATCAAAATATCGCTTAGCAACATAATCATTGGATACAAAGCAGTGACTTTGAATATAAGTTTTTTCAAACGATTCCTTTAAGCTGCAAACTAAATAGAGTTGGTTAAAAGTTTAACAGTAGGATACTGCTCAGCCAGCCAAGGAAGTGTCATCAAGTGGCATCAGATACTAGTTTGCGAAACCATGTCCTTGTTTGTCATCACTGCATTGTTTTTTTCCCCTTGGGGACCACAGAAACCTCTTTGTTTCTTTATTCAGATGGCACAGATTTACTAACCCATCTCCAGCCATTTGTTAAACAGTAGGATACTGCTCAGCCAGCCAAGGAAGTGTAATCAAGTGGCATCAGATAATAGTTTGCGAAACCATATCCTTGTTTGTCATCACTGCATTTCTTTCCCTACAGAGTCCACAGAGACCTCATATTAATGGCACAGATAAACTAACCCATCAATATTTGTTAATGTTAGAAGGGGTTTAGTTGGTGGAAGGTTTTAACCTATAAATCGATAAGCAGCAAATTTAACTTGGATTAAAGTTATAATCAATCTACAGCCATTGTTAAAAAGGAAGCTCAGCCAGCCAAGGAAGTGTCATCAAGCGGCATCAGATCTTAGTTTGCGAAACCATGTCCTTGTTTGTCATCACTGCATTTTTTTGCCAACAGAAACTCAAATTACATAGCTAAGATTTCCTCAATTTAGGGAAATATATCTGTTTTACACAAGTAAAAATTCTAAATACTGGAAATGGAATTGGGTGTCAGTGGAAAAATAGAAAGCTGTAATTTCTGCTCATATATTTTGAGGTCAGAGGAAAAATACACAACGTTTTACTCTGCGACTCTTAACCTGTCTTCAAATTTCCCTTTAAAACTCTGGAAAGTTCCTGTACCTTCTATTAGGAAACATCGCTAACAGAATTACCAATGATAGGTTTCTTATGCTCCTGCAGTCAAGATGCCTCTGCATGAGAATAGTCATAAGAAGTAGTTTCAAACAGAATTCCACCCCACACCCAAGCTCATGAGCAGCAAACTGACACATCAGATAGAGGTAGTCGCATGCATGTGTAATTTCGTAAAGCGTTTTTCTGCTTTTTTAAATATGCTCAGCCAGCCAAGGAAGTGTCATCAAGCGGCATCAGATATTAGTTTGCGAAACCATGTCCTTGTTTGTCATCACAGCATATCACACAACTTTATCATAATCTACAACTACTTAAAATCTGATGATGTCCTATTAGAGCACATGAGAATCTGAACCCATCATCCAAACTGATGTTAGCACACCTTGCTCCTTAGATACCTTTTATCAATCAAGGAAACATAATATTGAAGAAGGCTACTCGTTTTCAACTGCCATGCAACTGAAAACGTTCCCAGACATAGGAAAAAAACCTCTTTGTAAGCATTTGTAAATAATCACTTTCCCTGTACTCGAATACTGCAATGCTTTAATTTTCCATGAATACTATCAAATGATGAGGTTATCTTGTGCCCCAAGTTGTTGTGGTTTCATAGGAAGAGTCCAACACACAAGGCTAAGGTTACATCAGGAGAAACACGATGGAGGAATGTGACAACTTACCTTTCTGGATGTTGTAATCTGAGAGAGTGCGGCCATCTTCCAACTGCTTGCCAGCGAAGATCAGACGCTGCTGATCCGGAGGGATACCTAAAAGAAAATCACCCTTCATCAGCAAACTTAACACAAGTGAGTTCCAAGGAAAGCCTAAGTCACTATCCAGTGAGTGGGGGATCAAGGTATTAGTGGGGAGGTTCAGTGTGGGAATTATTCAAGGAAAAATACTTTTAATTCACTGAAAACGAAAACCTCAATGGAAACATCTAAAACTGGCATCCCTGACTATCTGAGCAATAACAATTATCGTCCTACCCACAACTCTTTCAGATTCTTTATAGGGAACTTCATCATAATCGTGGCGAGCTCAATACACATTCAGATTTGGGGAAGCCATGAACTTTCCTTGGGTTAAAAAACCTCTGGCCAAAACACACCTCATCTTGTGAATATCAGTATAAAATCATGAACACATAGGTCTCTGACAATACTCAAGATAGAAGTGTACATGTCATTTTGTTTGTTTATAGTTTGACGTCCAATATGTTCTATTAGATTTGTACATGTAAGACCCGATCGAATAGTTAGAAGTATGGCAAGAGGGATCTTTTCTGCATTGCTAATCTATACAGAAACATTTACTCTGTATAGAATAATGATCTAGAATTAACCACATGCGTTTCATTTGCACCATTTGGATGATAGTTGGGGTTAAAAAAGGAAATATATTCCATATGGAATTTTCTGCTGAGGAAATGTGTACAAACAAAATGTGGATTACCCATGGAAAGTGGAAGACTCATCCCGGTGCATTTCTGATAGGTTGAACTCGGTTAACTTGTAATGGTGTTCAATACAACGCCTGTTACACCTCTGGTATGTATCATTTTAATCTTGACAGGCTAACATGCCCTCAATATCGAATGTGATTTCCAACATGTTAAACAAGACATAAAAGCATAAAGTGTAACCTACCCTCCTTGTCTTGGATCTTGGCCTTGACATTTTCGATCGAGTCCGAGGCCTCGACCTCGAGGGTAATGGTTTTACCCGTGAGGGTTTTGACGAAGATCTGCATCTGTGAATGTAACGAAAGTTATATCACAATACAATTCAGTTTAACCAATGCTGTCCGACCGACCATGTCTGACCGTGTCCACATAACACATTAAATCAATAAATGGGACCATGAGTATCATAAGAGTATTTCCCTTCGATGTACTGATTAACACAATTGGCATATTATAATTCTGTACTATCACCATGCGATTTCATCGATACATCTGTGTTTTAACGTGGCATTCACTCAATGACAGCCGGGAGACCAGATCCAGCACGTGAGTTGACAAACCCGCTGTCAGTCGGCTGTCACAACACCAAGTCAGAATTGCCAAGTCTAAATCATAATATAGCCTTTTTCCGTCGCACAAAATCACTTATGGAAAAACGAAGGGAATATTCAGAGCTTTAACAACCCAAGACATGTACATCCAATTACTTCAGCTGTAAATAATTTCCCTATCGGTGACACCAAAACAACCCGTGACAGTGGTTGTGACAGCCATGTTGACAGCCTTCAAATTAGTTGTTTGTTGCTTGATCGACAACGCACATTTCAGAACGATAGAGCCTGAAATATACGATGTCACACCTATATTCCCCTGAAACTATCGCCTAATTGTAGCAGATACAACAACAGCCTTATCAAAAGGCTCGTCTCTGATCCATTTTTCTTTAGCATTATGCAGCCCTAAATGAGAATACCGCAAGTGAAATTATGATAATCTATCCAATCTAGGTGTCCATATCGGCATGGCGGTGTGGCAACTTGTTCGGAGCGACACGGCAGCTAAGAAGAATGGATTCTAACTACGAACGCAGAGTGTTGCAAACCTTAAAACTGCCAGCGAACAACTATTGTAGTCAGAGGATCGATTGAGAAAGTTTTTAGCGTGATTCGACACCTATTTCAAAGGGAAACCGAGTGATTTTAGTGAGAAGTGTGCAGGCCCATGGGCGCCGCCATCTTACCTTGCCGAGAGAGGAAGGATGGGGTTCACAAACGGAGATCCACGGGCACCGGTAGTGCTGGAGGAAGCCGGGAGATGGCACCACCTAAACTCGGACTGTAAAGGCAATGCTGATTGGTTCTAATCCATGGGAATTTTTGTGTGTCGGGCGCTGTGATTGGTCGCCGCTGCCGAGTCTTGGAGCGTATCTTGCCTCTGCCTTGCTTTGGCGGTGTGCACGGCCCGTACTGTAAAATGTGAGGCGGACGACAATATTAATATTTTTGAGTGGAATTATTGCGGGATTTCTGGCAAATGTCTGTTCGAACGGGTTTTACCAAGGCCTAGTGGATGATACGTGTGACCACGACTGGAATACTGATGCCATGTTTTGGAAGTTATCATGTTCATTTTTCTTGACAATCATTCTAGGGACTTTCCAAGTGGCAGGTGGGTGAGCTTAGTTTTTCACTATGTTCTGCTCCTACTGTGTCCCTACATCCCATGTGATATGTCCCTTTCCCGTCGATCTTATAATTGTTGCCTAGCGTTTATGAATACAACAAAATAAACCGCCCCTGCGCCGTGGTGCATCGACGGGCTGCGGTGGGCCCGTGTGAGCTCCCGTTGGAGGTCGGGGTGGAGGAGCGGGACGGTCCGAGGCGGGCAACGGTGCCGGGGCTGCCGGCGAACGAGCGACGTCCTTCCCGTTCCGCCCGCCCGCCCTCCCGGCCCGTCCACGCTCTCTGCACGTCTCTCTCTCCTCACCGTCTCCCACCTCCTGTGTCTCCTCACTGGTCATCCGACAAAACCATCTAATACCAACCTTTTAATCTAAACATCGGCATTCTATCAACCCCGTTTTCCTACGGGATCGTCACAGAGAGAACACCACGGCTGCGTTTTAACGGGGGTGGGGGTTGAAAGGGGGAGGGGTTGTCTTCTGTCCGCCCCGCCCCCTTCCACACACACCTCCGCGCACTCCCCTTGGCGTCTCTGCTCAGCATCCTTGTCAGTAGTAAACCAGGAAATAAGGCTGGCGAGTGTCCCCTAAAATCATGACCAAGGAACCTGGAATAATATGTTTAAATATACAATCGTATTAGGTATTGAACCAGAGGTTCTTATTTCAATTCTTGAAATTTACCGAGTGGGATAAAGAGGAAGGCGATCGTGGCTGAGGTTTATAAATATACATGTAGGTGTAAATGTGTGTGCTGTGGTCATACTGTGGGGCATACATCCCGAGTAGACGCTGCTGAAGCAGAGACAGCCTTCCACACACAGGCACCAGCCCGTCTTATTAGGGTGGGTTGTAACCCAGCATGAATCTGAGACAAATCCAAAAGAAGACACACGATAGCATCAACTGCTCATGCAACACTGACCAAGATAAGGGTACACATATATCCAGACATATGCACGAGGTTTTAGTTACCATTGGTGGGAATGGACTAAAATAGCACGTTCCGTATTGGAAGCTAAGACGGCACTGAGAGAGAAAGAGAGAGAGGGAGAGAGGGACGGAAAGAGAGAGAGAGAGAGAGATAGAGAGAGAGAGGGAGAGCGTGTGTGTGTGTGTGTGTGTATGTGTGTGTGTGTGTGTGTGTGTGTGTGTGTGTGTGTGTAGGTGTGTGTGTAGGTGTGTGTTTGTGTGTGTGTGTGTGTGGGGGGGGGGGTTGTAGCGGGTGAGCGGGGGTGGTGATGGCAGTGCGTGTGTGAAGGAGGAGGAAGAGAAGGAGGAGGAGGGGGAACTATTGATGCTTGGCCGGGCTGCACGGGACCGCGGCCGGCTCGGGTGAGGCTAGGGATAGGAACGGATCAATTCGACCCGATACGCAACGCTGGGCCAAGATAGGCGTGGAGGGGGTGGGGTGGGGTGTGGAAGGGGGTTGTAGGGGGTGGGTGGAAGGGTGGGGACATGGTGTCGTGTAGCTGGTGGCCGGCGGTGGGGCCTGGGGTTTCATTAACGCACGCCTGGGACAAACCAGCTCTCTCTCTCTGTCTCTCTTCTCATGGGCACAGCGCTGCCGCCGCTCCAGAGGCGGTGGTGGTGGCGGGCGCAGCAGCAGCGGCAGAAGCAGCAGCAGGAGCAGGAGCAGCAGCAGCAGCAGCAGCAGCAGCAGCAGCAGCAGCAGCAGCAGCAGGCATAAGGGGCAGCAGCACCCGCGACCGAACCTGCCGTCCACCCGCACGCCCGGCCGGCCGGCCGGCGGTGTGTGTCCTCTTGGGTCCCGTCACCCATCTCCACCCTGCCCTGTCCCTCCGTACGAACAGATAATCCACAGGCTCATGTTCCCCGTATAGCCCAGGGCCGGATTTAAGATTCTCTAATGTGGGAGAGGGAATGGTGAAGGGGTATAGGTGGCCGACAATGTAGAAGCTCATAAGTCGGTGTTGAAAATAGTGAGAAGAGGAGGCATAAGAGGCAGTGGCCCCACCACTTAATCCGCATTGCGTGTACTCTAAACCATCCCGCGATTCACCCTGATGCCCTCTGTCTTGGTAGCGCCAGGTCCTATCGCTCCACCGTTGTCCCTCTTTACCCCCGCCGCACCCCGTCATTCTCCTTATGGTACTGATGGTCTCTTATGTGGCAACTCCCTCCATCTACTGGTCAAGAGCCATGCTTCGCTCTGTCCTTCAACCTCCCTTTCCCCCTTCAACTTCTATTCCTACCGTCCTCCTCTTCTTCCTCCTCCTCCACCTCCTTAACCTTCCTCCTCGATCTCCTCCTCGTCCCCTCAACCTCCCCTCCTGCCTCCTCCTCCTTTACGCCCTCTCTGAACTGACTGCCAACCCAACCCTCTGTATCTGCCCCTTGCTTTGCCTTCTGTGTAGCATCAACTTTCCCTTATGTTAACCTGCCTTGTCTCCTGTCTTGCATCAGCTCTTCCTTCTGATCTCCTGTCCACCTTGTCCGTTCATCTCTCTGGTGACTTGCCTGTTGTCCTGTGTCCATTCATCTTTCTGGTCTTAATTGACCCGCCCCTGACTCTGTTGACTTGCCTGTTGTCCAGTGTTTGTTCATCTTTCTGGTCTCATCTGACCTGCCCCTGACTCTGGTGACTTGCCTGTTGTCCAGTGTCCGTTTATCTTTCTGGTCTCACCTGACCTGCCCCTGACTCTGGTGACTTGCCTGTTGTCCAGTGTCCGTTTATCTTTCTGGTCTCACCTGACCCGCCCCTGACTCTGGTGACTTGCCTGTTGTCCAGTGTCCGTTCATCTTTCTGGTCTCACCTGACCCGCCCCTGACTCTGGTGACTTGCCTGTTGTCCAGTGTCCGTTCATCTTTCTGGTCTCACCTGACCCGCCCCTGACTCTGGTGACTTGCCTGTTGTCCAGTGTCCGTTCATCTTTCTGGTCTCACCTGACCCACCCCTGACTCTGGTGACTTGCCTGTTGTCCAGTGTCCGTTCATCTTTCTGGTCTCACCTGACCCGCCCCTAACTCTGGGAAACCCAGCAATCCTTCCCATCCGCCACCTACCGGATAAACCGCGCTAACGGCAGTTGTTGCGCCTAGATTATGAACGAGAGATGTGCGAACCGTTCACAAGTTGTAATGTGTAGCATTAGATAATGAATAAGGGGTCAGTACGATCGAAGTCATAGCCGTAAAGTGGTAAGTGAAGTGAAAGAAGGACCAAGGGCGTCCTCGCTGACCCCCTCATCTCCCTTATGGATCCACAGCTGTGATTGAAGATCTTCAATTCGGATAGAGCATTACTAACTCACAGCCATGAATGTCGGTG
The DNA here is from genome assembly GCA_950022655.1 of Alentia gelatinosa. NCBI lineage: Eukaryota > Metazoa > Annelida > Polychaeta > Phyllodocida > Polynoidae > Alentia > Alentia gelatinosa. Next base: position 29,821,290 of record OX465593.1, read on the forward strand.
ATATTACGTTAGGAAAGGGCATGAGGAGAACAGTCTATTTCCAATGAAAACCGCTTACAACGTTTCCCCTGATCAATATTATCATGACCAGATGTGTGTTTGTGAAATGTGTTGTTGACGTTTGATGTTGACAGACTACAATGCGGCAATTGAGTGTCGTATTCTGTCATACTACGACACAGAATTTGTCAACCCTCTGACACTGTAAAGATGCATGAATTTAAATTTGTAGCCATGTTATTGTCATGTGTCGGAGCTCAGTAGATTCAGGCCTCGACCCATATTTTAGTGCCTGTGAGCCATATATTGCTTTGGATAGAGGCAATTTGCCCTTTGTCTTCATGGCTCAGATGTGACGTATGCTAATGTGTGCACCCGTATTGTGAATTATTATGCATAACTCTATCGATTAGATATGTGTGGCAGATGGAAGAGAATTAGTCATCATCCATGAGAAAATATTCTCATCGGTTACCATGGGAACCAATACATGAAAATAAAGTATAAATGAGCAGCATAGTGATAATGATATCAAATAGGTGTGCCGAAGCATATCAAATATCAATATGAGAGTTGGAAAAATACAAGGCGCCTATAAAAGGCAAATTGATTCAGTGTATCAACAATGTCGATGTCCGGTACCCATGCACAGTTAGCAAATTATCGATGAGGTACCTTAGGGAAACATCAATACCATACTTTTAATGTGCAAATTTGGGTGTAAAAACATGATATGAAGCACACACCCAAACTAGTGTTGTCGGTCTCTGTGAAGCAGGAAATTCCTGAAGAAAAATCTTGTCCAGGGCGCTAACTGAGGTCCCGCAGTTCACATCCCCGACCCTCCACCGGAACACGAGGTGTACACCTTACACGGGGTGACCTCTTACACGGGCGGACACCTTACACGATGTGCTCCCTTACACGAGGTGTACCCTTGCACGAGGTGGTTCCCCTACACGGGGTGTTCCTTTAGCGGGGTTCTATCGTATTTTATATATATATATATATATATATATATATATATATGTATACATATATATATATATATATATATATAGAGAGAGAGAGAGAGAGAGAGAGAGAGAGAGAGAGAGAAAGAGAGAGAGAGAGGGAGGGAGAGAGATAGCTACACCCGTTTCCGCTAGAGAGGGAGAGAGAGACAGAGAGAGAGAGACAGAGACAGAGAGAGAGAGAGACAGAGAGAGAGACAGAGAGAGAGACAGAGAGAGACAGAGAGACAGACAGAGAGACAGACATAGAGAGACAGAGAGACAGAGAGAGAGAGAGACAGAGAGAGAGAGAGACAGACAGACAGACAGACAGACAGACAGACAGACAGACAGACAGACAGACAGACAGAGATACCACTGTACAATGCTGATCTCCTAAATTTCTCCTTCATAGGATGATTCAGACACAGGTTATTCTTTTTAGTCGACCGAGTTGCTCTCATATTCTCCCCTCCAGCTATTTTTTTCTTTAACCCGCAGTTCTTTTCAGACTTCGAATTATCCCTAAAGATAACACTTTCCTTCTCATGTCTTGATGCAGAACTTTGCAACGTTGTAACAAATTTCCAGTTCTTAACAGACTATTTTCTTCTTTCCGCTTCTCTCAGCTTATTCCCTCTTGAAACCACCACCAAATCATCAGCATACATAATACATTCTGAATCAGGAATTGCATCAGGTAAATCATTTATGAAGATGAGGATGAGGTTGAAAGGGCCCAGTATGGAACCCCTAGGAACCTCATACATTACATTCTTGGGCTCAGACCTTACCCCACCATATACCGTAAAACATTGCCTATTTCTTAGGTAGGATCTAAACCATTCTATGAGATAAATACCTACACCCGTTTCTGCTAATTTAAACAACACAATTTCGTGGTCCACACAGTCAAACGTCTTTTTTATATCGATGAACAGGGCTATTGAGATATTGTTGTCGTTATGTGCTTCTAGTAAATACTGTGATAATTTAAGGACTACACCCCCAGTACTACGGATCTTTCTAAAACCATATTGGTCATTAATAAAATAATCCATTGATTCCAGATATTGGTACAACTGCGAATGTACTTCCCTTTCCAATATTTATGACACGACTGATAATACACATACTGGTCTCCAGTTCCCCACTTCTGACAGAATTCCCTGTTTCGGGAGAGGGCATATTCTGCCTTCGCGCCATTGTTTTGGAAATTTACACTTCAATCCCCTGACAACTCCACTCACCCACTGTCCCCACCGCTTTTGTATTATTCAAGAGATTACATTGTGGTTCATTTTATTTACCATTTCCAGCAAATATTCCAATTATATTTAAAGTTCACTGGCTCACTCAACCACCAGACAGATGTTGACAATGGTTGAGTTCAGTTCTGTCCAGACAGTATTCAAAAGGTGAAGCTTTCTGTCAGAAGTCATTGTTGGTGAGTTATAGAGCTGTGGTTTATTTAGCTCTACTTGTAGCTGTCATTCCGATATAGATGTCAGTAGGCCTCTAACAGACAACTTTCACAGATATAGAAGTGTGTCTGCCACCCTCACAGATAAAGCTAACATCCACTAATATGCAACTATGACTCGAATGAAACTTTCAGCCTCTCAGATACAACTGTTGCCCAGTCACCCTGAGAAATACTAGGAGCAAATGGTATGTTCATCATTGATGAATAAGCGTGCAATTATAAATGAATAACAAGGATCCAAAGTAGGATCCAAACATGAGATGCAGAAGTCACTCAAACGGAGCTCTCAGGTGCAGCGTCCAGGTGGGCGGGGAGCATAGTGAGCAGCGTGCTGGCCTCCGGACCACGGGGTCCAGGGTTCCACGCACAGTGGTACTGCTGTGATTCCTGCTTCTCTGTCATCCTCATTTCACAGTTTTAGTCTGACTGTGAAATGACCCTGAGAGTCATTATTGTGTACAACACCATCAACCATATAGCTGTTCATCTCTAAATTGTTACTCTCACCGAAATATAACTGTCAGCCTCTCACATTCAGCTGTCACTCAGTTAGAGCTATCACAAGCATGGGTACTACCAACTTTGAACTAACCGGCCATGTGTGCTCTGTCGATGCCTTTTACAGGAGTTTATCTGTCAGTCACATATATTTAGCTGTCACTGGTGGAGTTGTGTCTGTCACTCGGTGAACTATGCCTGTCACTGACGGAGTGTGTCTCTCACTGGCATGTTAACCCACCACTTCCCAAGCAGTACCTGTCACTTATGGAGGTGTATCTGTGACTGACAGTACAAGCTGTCAGTCACTGAGCTGTGCATATTTCTGATGGAGTTATATCTGTCATTGACAGGTGAAGCTATCAGCAGGGATGTACTAATCTGTACCGGGTACACTACAGCTGTTACCTCTAATTGAACAAATTGGACGTTAAACTACCCAAACAAACCCTCCTTGGTATAACTAGCCAACACTACATGGGTGACTCAAGTGTATCAAGCAGTGATATCATTCAATGCACGAAACAGAGTTTGCCATGTATGGTCATATGCAAAGTGGTTTGGTACTTGAAACAGGAGCGTAAACAAACTTTGAAAGTTTATTTATTTAAAATTGGCAAACTCCCGATGTTTTCGTGGGAGTTCCCATATGACGCAGTAGATGTAGCTATTATTCACGCAGATGTGAAACTATAACTCACAGGAAGCTATCAGTCTTGTCCAGCGCTGTCAGCCTCTTGTCTGTCATGATGGGCAGATCGCAGGGCTGTCATTCACGCTGACGTCTCTGTCAGTCGCTCAGATAGGTCAGTGTCACTCACTGCGCTCCGATGTGGTGCTTGTTACCATATCGTGTACCATGTGTGTTTAAGAGGGTAAAACGAATCTACAACTTTCAGTTTATTTTAATTTGTTCTCTGGGATTCAGAATACACTTCTAACCAACAAACGATATATAGCAAAGATCGAGGTTACCCCAAAGTTACAGATGAAGATTCATTGTAATGTTAAAGCGTTAACTTATCAATTAACATTAAACCTGGGAGAAGACAGACGTTGATCTCAGATACCTGCTGCTCACCTTACCAAACAAGTGACTCCTAGTAAATACCCATGGCTGATTACTGGCTGATGGATATCAATGTGGTGTGGTTCGCTTCTTGGTGTGTGTAGCTGAAGACGTAGTTGGTTCATTGATAGGGTTTATCTCACCCCTGGTACAAGTTTAGCCATAGGCATAACATCAGACAATTATATGCAATGATAACCGACGTAAAGTGACAATGCTATGCCATGGTTGTGACAGTGTGACGTCAGATGATGTAATAACCGACTGGCCAATCAGTGACTAGGATTTCAGGGAGCAGACAAGACATCAACATGGAGATTTCAACGTTCCTAACTGGATTTGTGAAGTAATTTGGATTATTCTTTAACCAGTTCTATATAATTATTACCAGGAATACGAATAGTCTTTTTTTGAACATTGCTTTTCTCAATAACATCTGGAGACTAAGTTTGAGGCCTTCCCCAGTGTTCCACAATAACACGCCTCAGCTGAGTTAAAAATGGGCCTCCCTTCAGAGAAGTATAATTACTTGTCAAGATACCATTGTCCCTGGCTGTGTCACATGATTAGGAACACGGAGGTCAGAGTGAAAATATCGTCTAAAAATAGGAGCGCGGAATTAGTTCATTACAGAGAAGTTAAGCGTCAGGGAGCGCGCATAATTAAAGCCAGGGATCAATTTCAGATTAATGCTAATAGGAAGGAGGATTTACGGTGAATGCACAAGAATACAAAAGTGCTGGGAATTTACGATAAGTAACACCAGCATAAAGGGGTGGAAATGCACTGTTAAAGTATAACACAAACAAAAAAGGGTGAGAATTTACGACAAATACCTGACAAAAATAGAAAGGAGATGTGAAATAAGGGTTAATGACGCAAGTACAAAGTGGTGGGACTTACGGCGAATTCAGCGCTCACTAATTACTATAAGCTCATGTAGGGCACCCCCTTCAGAAATGAAATGGATCATGTGTAAGTATTCTCTCAATCAATAAGAGGCTATTGCAACTGCATCGACCAGTACCCGTGCCACTAAGTTAGTCTGAACCAGCAATACTCACTAAGCGACTGTTGTAACCGTGTGTCCCAGTACCTATACCAGCCTTATCTTTATCTCACCCCTGGTACAAGTTTAGCCATAGGAATAACGTTAGAAAAATATACTCAACGATCACCCCCGTAAAGTGACAATACTACGCCACGGCCGTGGCGTAGTGAATTTGCTAAGTATATTCTGATTATTCTGAAGTTGTGATGATATTTAATGTCATAGAAAGGGGTAAGATAAATCCAGAACCGCACTTGAATCGTAAAATAGACAATACTCCACTCGTTTTGCTAGGCCATAATCGTCACTCGGCTTCGCCTCGATGACGATTGTGGCCCAGCCAAACTCGTGGAGTATTGTCTATTTATACGATTCTCGATGCAGTTCTATATAAGTACTTCAATTCTTTTCACCAAAATCAGTACTTGTACCTATATCTGTATCTACAGTAGTTACTTGTGTAGTACCTGTATCTTTAACGATAGTAACTGTACCTTTCACTGTAGTAACTGTTAATATTTGGAATGTGGTCATTATATCTACCTTCTCATATTCATTCTTAAAGCAACATGGACTACAGGTGCTATGATATATAGTTGTGCTAGGAAATATTTGGTTTATTAATCTTAGTAATGTACACAAGTTCTATTTCATATCGTCCCACCCAGCTCATGCTGTAGTGCCATATCATGATACGATCTACACATTTGTTTTAAACTCTGAAGACAATGGAACCGCACGGACAGTCGCAGTCCGAGTTTGGCATTAGCCTGATAAAATCATCAACAAAAAATATAAGAATAAAAGGTAGCGCTATTCCTACAGTGGACGATACTACTGTAATGCCATGTGTATGATGGAACTTTAAGTCTTGGTGGAAGCTGGCGACCGTACAGCAGTTCCACATGTATAAAGTGATAAAGTGATGACACGATCTTACAAAAGTAAGACACATTAGTTGCCCCTGTGATATGGAACCACTCTGTTTAATTCAACATCTGTTTGTCTTACCAGACACAATAAATGAGGGGATGTAGTATCTAGAGTGCGACCAGTTCACTACAGGATCATAGATAGACACGATTTCCAGGGAAATTCCAAAGCGCTGGTATATATTTAAAACAAATAATTTTTCTACTTAGGCCTCCTCGTCCTTCACGTCCAAAAAGAAAGTGTCCCAATATCCCTTCTCCACTTTCTCCCTCATCTAGTCTCTGACGAGTCTTACCCTTCTCCCTCACCTAGTCGCTGACTCTACATGCACACCGGAGTAACCAGCGCATGGGCAATGGAAAAGGGCGAGATGTTGGGGCAGAGTGGGTCTGTCGGGGGTTTACGGCTTTGTACCCGAGCTCTGATGAAGTTAGCAAACACCGTGGACCCTGTGATCAAGAGGCGAACGGCGCCCCCTTCCGTCCGCACAGTCAGGTTATAGTCTGCCACAGGGCACATAGCCTACTCTGACTCACCAGTCATCCGCTAGCGGGTTCACGGGGAGTTCCAGTACGACCCGTCGGAGGCGACACCAGTTTGGGACATCCTCCGTCATATTGAAGCCATTGATACTTCAGAGCCAAACCACAGGAGGCGCCACGTGTTGGGCCAATGGCGGTGCCTGTGAAGGGTGAGCTAGGTACCGTACATACCAGTATGATGTCATGAGTGTTTCTCACACTGAAGGAGTACAGTGGGAAAACTGACTGGGCGTGCTATCTGTAAATTGTTGCGAACTCACAGATCGCCAAATTCTTGCCCCCGACGCCGTTAGCAACTATGGCTAAGGCTTGACTTTTCACTGTAGAAAAGTGTCAAAGTCTTACTTTTTAGTCTGTATCAATGGCTAGGCCTTGACATTCCAACACAGAACAATGTCAAAGTCTGACATTCTAGCATGCAATGATGGCTAAGCTGTGACTTTTCACTGTAGAAAAATGTCAAAGTCTGACTTTTTAGCATGCAATGATGGCTAGGCCCTGACTTTTCACTGTGGAAAAGTGTCAAAGTCTGACCTTTAAGTGTGCGATGATTGCTAAGCCCTGACTTTTCACTGTGGAAAAATGTCAAAGTCTGACTTTTTAGCATGCAATGATGGCTAGGCCCTGACTTTTCACTGTGGAAAAGTGTCAAAGTCTGACCTTTAAGTGTGCAATGATTGCTAAGCCCTGACTTTTCACTGTGGAAAAATGTCAAAGTCTGACTTTTTAGCATGCAATGATGGCTAAGCCCTGACTTTTCACTGTGGAAAAATATCAAAGTCAGACTTTTCAGTGTGCAATGATGGATAAGACCTGACTTTTTACTGTGAAAAAATGTCAAAGTCTGACTTTTTAGCATGCAATGATGGCTAGGCCCTGACTTTTCACTGTGGAAAAGTGTCAAAGTCTGACCTTTTACCGGGTAATGATGGCTAAGCCCTGATTTTTCACCATGGAAAAATCTGAAGTCTGACTTTTTTTGCATGTAATGAAGTCTAAGACCTGACTTTTCACAGACTTTTTGCATATTCATAGTAAATCCAGTGGAACAGGGCAATGTCAAAGTCTGACTTCATACCAAGAAAAAAGTCAGACATTTTTCAGTCCCCCCCCTCACTTTTAAAATGTTCTGACGCCCCTGATCATATTGATAATGGGGGGGGGGGGGGGGGAGGGAGATGGCCACTCCCATGGTACAATAGCTGTTTGCTCCCTATGACCGACCTGCACAGGTGTGTGGTGAAGGGGGTGGGGTGACTGGGAGGGCGTCAACACGTGACGGAGTGTGTCACAGAGCCGTCAGCAGGGACCTGTTTCACTAGTCTTGTGACATGTCTGTGACACCATATAGGCATTGGGGTTGTCTAGTTTCGTGACAACACAAGTAGCTGCCCTTAGGTAAAGACAGACCCCAAACATAAGAATTAGACAAATCTACGTCATGGACCCTGTTTCACTAGTTTTGTGACAAAAGTGTTATATAGACATGAAAAGCGGCGCCCACAGTGCAAGCAAGAACGGACAAAACAAAGTCTAATGTCTAGTTCTTATGAAACCGGACACACCATCTAGACGCCATCTAGACATGTCACGAAACTAGTGAAACAGGTCCCAGGTGGGGAACTTGGTGTCACCTTCTCGATGGATCCGAATGTCACTGGGATATGGTTCTGTTTCAATAAATGTATACTTCTAACTCGGGATGGCCCATTTCACAAGGTTCGTCCCGATCTGTAAACTTGGGAATATACGAGGTAATACTCCGTATATAAATCTCAAAACTCGGGTTTCACGCGCTGTTTTCTCCACTACACTCTCCTAGCCGTGAGACGAGAGAAATTCACACTCTCCTCCCGGATGTTGGGTTGTTTATGCAGTGCTCTTGTGAGATGTATTTGCGTGCTTACGGACTTAAGTTAGGCCGATGTCGTAGTATACGACTACCTATAGGTGTTAGACGGGTGAGTTAGGTAGACGGATGGTTTATCAGAGAGCCGTTCTACCCTCCCACATACACTAAGAAGCCATCTGGTGTTAAATGTACAACCTTCATGTCTGGAGGGATGGTTATTAGCATGCCACTCTGACACTCCTTCCTTCCCTCTGTCCACCCCCACCCCCTCGCCTTTTCTCGCTGCTTCCCTCCCACCTCCTTGTTTGCTCCCACCCTTCCTACATCTGCCTGTCCCTCATTCCCTTGCGCACCTGTCTGTCCCTTTGCCTGTCTGTGTGTCTGTCTTTTCTCACTTTCTCCCCTCTTTCTCTGTATGTTGGTTCACCTCTCCCACTGTCCATCCTGTCTTTTTCTCTGTCCATTACCCGTCCTTGCCTCCCTCTACCCATCCTTCTATCCATCTTCCGTTCCCTCTGTTCCGCCCGTCTGTCCGTCATTCCCCTCTGTCTTTATCTCACCATTGGCATTTCTATCTCTCCTCCCTCTCTCCTTTCCACCCTCCTTCCCCTCACTTTCTCCTCTCCCTCTTCCCGTCCCTCCCTGCCTCCCCTCTCCGCCCCTCCCTGCCTCCCCCTCCCTCTGCCCGTCCCTCGTTCCCTCTTCCCCCCTCCCTCTCCCCTCCTGCCCCCGGCCTGTGGTACCGTGGGCAGTGAGTGCCAAGAAGACCTCGTATTGCCACAATTAGGTTAGCTTTCTCCAATGCCGCCCAGTCTTCCTCATCTCCATATTCTGACCGAGGTCCACGAATCTCGCGTGTAATCTCGCCCGCAGTCACGCCACTCCGAGAAGACCACTCTCCCAGCGTAGTTTTACTCATGGTTCCTCGTTGTTCGTAGCCCTACTGGTTCTACTGTTTGTGGAGAGTGTAGGCGGGTGGTAGTAGTCAGGGGATTGGGAGTTGTGGTCGGGCGAGCAGCAGGTAGTTTTTTCATTAGAGGCACGTGAGGGAAGTGAAGATAAGTCTATATTTTTCTTTTGTAATTTGATTTTATCGAATCATTTCTGAAGGAGAGAGAATCAAGATTCCTTCGCTTGTAAACACGGCGTGCGCCCAGAAAAGACGGACAGCTGCATAGTCATTTCTTCACGAGCATTCACCACCCATAAACGAAAAAATATTCAAAATAAAGGTATTGAAATGAAGACGTAAAAAGTAACTATCGAAAAGATACAAATCTGTTCTTTGACAAAAACGAGTTGCTATCTGTATTTATCTGACCCCTGTTCACACTAAAATTATGGACGATACACAGGATATAGACCATGGAGAATGGACTGCGATATTCTAAGAGGCATGGAGAACGAGTTACCAATGTTAAGCCTATGGGACAAAAATACCAGGGGTGAGATAAAACAGTGTACTAGGGTTCAGTATACAATTCATACTGCATAGGGAGCAGCAGAACCTAATTATCAAATATACTGCATGGGTATATGATAAAAACTGACACAATATGATGATAGAATATGAATAAACAGTTCTTTAAAATCAGTTCTATCCTTTTTTGACAGACATGTTTCCTGTTTCTTATGTTCTACCTGTAGGCAGCTAACTCATATTACCAGGTATAATCTAAAATATATTCAAGTTAAGTTATTGGAAGGAAAGTACGGACCAAGTCATTTTCATCGAGTGGGTTTCTGATTTGATCTCACCCCATATATACGATTAGGAACATTATCAATTAATAAAAAAAAACCGCGTTCCTTGAGCGGTAAACGGGTGCAGGCCGCGTCTGGTGCCATGGGGGTGTGCTATTTTTGTATTGGTCAAAATTCTGTCTTCAAATGCGGTGGCGGTGGCGGTAGAGTAATGTGTGAAACCATGGTTATGGTGACAATATGGGGTAGATTTACGAGTTGTTTCGGATTCGTTCTGATTCGTTTACGGCTCGTTCAGAACGAATTTCTCCGAAACAACTCGTAAATCTACCCCGCATTGTCGCCATAACCATGGTTTCACATATAATTATTCATGATTTAATATTACATTTATCTTATTTGGACTGATTTAAAAATTCATTTTTTCTTGATTTCGTAAAACATTTATCATTACTTGCTAAAACCGAAATTATGGCAATGCCATAACAGCTATTTATCCTTGTATATTCTCATTTCATTTTGTTTCTTATATTTCAGTGTTATTTTCATTTTCAGGTGGACAGTGAAATACCTGATTGTAGGGTTTGTAGATGAGGGTTGGACAGTTGGTCATTCGGGCTGTAGTCGCGACCTGTCAGTTGTTTTTTTATGTTGCTTATCGGTTGCAGGTATTGTTGATCCCCGTTGCCTTGCTTTGCCCATCGTTCCCAATTTAACCCTGGCTTTGGCTGTTTCTGTTTTATTCCCCAGCTTCGGTTTTGTTAATCTTATTATACTTTTACCAAACCATTCCTTTTGATTTGATTGCGCTTGGCAATTATATTGTCATTAATCTTTAGTAATTCTCCGTTGCTTCACGGCAGTGTTGAATAATACAATCATCATATTAACCTATGTTTTGGGCTTAATTAGGATTAGTTGAGTTCGATTGAAGTTTTGGTCACGTTATAAAAAGATGCTTGCCTCCTCAATCCTTATAGGGTAATAATCAAGGATTTGAAATGCGCCAGCTAAGTACATGTAAACAAAAGAGACAAACAATAGAAAATATAACTGTGTCCACTGGAATACCAAAGTAGAATTTACTGAGATATATTTACAAAAACTTTATAATTGATATTTTACTATTTTTCGGTAAACTGTTATCAAGATACAGACATTTTCTTTAACGATAACGATAAACACAATTAAAAAAAATAGAAACAGGCGACATAGTCTCACATTTTACTGAGTGGGAGCTAGTTGTCCGTTTTGTTACAAGAAGAGCTAGCGGCGTGAAATCCTGGGCTATAGTCAAGGGTTATCTATCTGCAAGCCTACCCACGGACAGAATAAGTGCCCGTTTGATAATCTACGATCGTACATGAAAACCCTTTTCTGCACCACATACAAGGGTCATAGTTAAATAATACTTAAAAAGGCATATCCTACAATTCACGGTGGCGCCATCTGGTGATTTTGAAATAATGTTAATCATAAGTTAAAACTGGTTTCTCGGGATTCATTCCATTTCTAAATGAGTATATTTAATGTTTTGTACAGTTTATCCAATCTTAAAAGGTAAAACTGCCCAATTAACATTTGCTTGATTTACATAGAAAATGTACTATAAAATATGGGTTTCTTCGATTCTTTCAAAAACAAGGACGGTGAACTGTGAATTTTAAGACTTAAATCAGTGGTACTGTACATATTATATATTCTGTGAATGTTTCAGGAAAATGACTTGGGTGTTACTGTGTGGAAAAACCTTTTAGTATTTCTATATACTCTAATATAAAATTGTCATAATATTGATCTATAAATCAGAAACTAGCATGGTCACCCCCGTTTTTTAAGTTAGATATGTGTTCTACAACACTTAGAAGTTATCATTAAATTTTCAGGAAATTTACATGGGTTCTAATTTTCAAGCCAAATTGTCCGGTATGCGTCTGTTCACTAAGGCAGTCTTAGCTGTCCATAGGGTCGTCCATAAGTGTTGAATTATAAAGTCGACCCACATAGTCCCTGGGTCTCCTTGGCTTACAGAAAAGGGTCTTCATGTACGATCCTAGATTATCAAAGGGGCTCCAGATTCCCTAATTGGTCCTGAGGTGAGATCTGGATTGATTCTTCCCCAGTATATTGAAAACTACATGTATATTGCAATCTTTTTTATCAAAACAGATTTCATTTATTTATTTTAACATCAGGAATATTTTTCCAGATTGTTTATAAACATGCGTATCATGTATCCACGTAAAATGGCGATAAATGCTTTTAAAAACGATGCACAAGAACTACTCTCAGGTATGGTGTAACAGAGCGTGTTCATCCTGAGGAGCATGGACTATTTGTATCTGAATATTTATATGTGAAAGGACGTGCCGCAGGGTGAAGGTGGCCGAAAGAAGTCTGTTCTTCATTGTATTACCTACCTCGTTCTTCGAACTCGTTACGTCTAAACACATCTAAATAACACGGAATAGATTCCCTTCGGCTACCCTAACACTTTTTCCACATAGTACGTCTACGGCAAATGCATTCCAGTGGTAGGATAGTCCGCTCCGCCTGTTGAATACTGATAGATCACCTTTATAGAGTAGGCAACCTCATTCCCATACACCAAAGAACATCGCGGCGTGTATCTTCTATACAGACCTCTATTGAGACCTTTATCACTTGTAAAGCGCCGGCCGGCGGGGCTTGTTTTTGAATGCTGCGTGCAGGTTGTGTTGAGCGGGAGGAGGGTGGACGTAAATACTGTTAGCGGATGGACACATGCCAACACTGACACGGCGCATGCGCCCAGCTCCAGATCAAATATTAACCCTACATGCATGAGGGGAATGGCGCCTGCTGATATGACCGCACTGTGCAGGGCGCAGAGTGACTGCGATAACACAGCACTGTACCATACCTCCATGAGGGGAATGGCGCCTGCTGATATGACCGCACTGTGCAGGGCACAGAGTGACTGCGATAACACAGCACTGTACCATACCTCCATGAGGGGAATGGCGCCTGCTGATATGACCGCACTGTGCAGGGCGCAGAGTGACTGCAATAACACGGCACTGTACCATACCTCCATGAGGGGAATGGCGCCTGCTGATATGACCGCACTGTACAGGGCGCAGACTGACTGCAATAACACGGCACTGTACCATACCTCCATGAGGGGAATGGCGCCTGCTGATATGACAGCACTGTGCAGGGCGCAGACTGACTGCGATAACACGGCACTGTACCATACCTCCATGAGGGGAATGGCGCCTGCTGATATGACCGCACTGTGCAGGGCGCAGAGTGACTGCGATAACACGGCACTGTACCATACCTCCATGAGGGGAATGGCGCCTGCTGATATGACCGCACTGTGCAGGATGCAGAGTGACTGCCAGGCCACCAACATCCGCCAGAAAACTGTGAGATAATGCCGGGGGACAACCACTTTTATCTTCAGTTGTAATCTGCAGATAATTATGAGATGAGGCCAAAACCCCGTTATGGCAAGCCAAGAAAGTTATTGTTAATGAAATCCATTGATAACTGTATCCACATCCTGGTCTTCTGTTTGGCGTCGAGGTACTATGGCCGCCTCCATAACACAATAGCTATGTGCCCCGTACTAACATACTAACAGCATGGGTCTGGATGGTGCAGCATGGCACGGTGCATTATGCATGGGAGCATGCGGGTAGTACGGTGGATTGTCAATTATGGGATTTTTTCGCGTAATTTGTTTTATTATCAATGTAAAAGTATTCGCCTAGGTTGGCGTTATTCCTATAGAGAATTTTTCTGGAATTCCCGACCTTTTGACGTCCAAATGGTAACTGATACTCAAGAGCAATAAAAGTCCATTTGTTATATGCTATGATATCAGTAACTTGATGAAATAAAAAGTAATTTCAGTTTTCAGCTGAGGCCAGAATTTCCTTCACTTTGAAAAGCTGGTTTCTAGGGTTGGCTCCCTGGTGCCCACTAGAATCGGGTGTGCGCCTAGACCCAATAGGGCTTATATTAAAAACTCCACTCGGAAATAGTTATATGCATGCTGGCCACTGGAGCCAACCGAAAACAGGGTTACATGTCCCAGTAGAAATACTCCAGTATGAATAAAAACACAAACAAATGTTAAAAAACAAGGGCGCCCCAAGGGCCCCGGCACCTTTTCAAAAAAAAATTATTTGTAATCTTTTTTCAAATTCAGGATTGGAACAAAATACATCCGCCTTGTTGGGCGTTCATCCATGTACAGTTCAACATCGACAAAACGTAGACATAGACGCATTTCCCACTGTAGTGGCATTACAGGAGACAAATCCCTTGTTTGTTATAAATCATTTCAAATGTTTAATGTTTTATGTTTCTGGTCATACGTCTGTTGTTATAAGCATATATATTATTCGTCAGTTGGCATCAACTTCTCATACAGTTCATGTTATGTTAGATCACAGAACAGTCAAGACAAACATCACATACACAATTACAGTCAAGGTACAGATCAAACAAAACAAGCATGCATATTCAACATTATTTGCATTTTATCTTCAAAGTACATTCATTAGGCTTAGTTTTATACCTTTGATATGTAAGTAACTAGTATAAAATTAGATTACCATAAATGGATAATGCAATAGGTGTACAATACATACTAAATACGACATAACAGTATGCATATTGAAATAATTATCATGCCTTTAGAATTATATTACGTCAATGATCGTTGGTTATTTATTTCTGGTCATTTGACTCAGCAATATAAGTAATCTAAAAGTCAATGAACATTTCTGGTTTCAGTAGAAAGTTTTTGACAGGCGAATGAAAGTTATCAATGCTTTGTATCAGCTGAATGTCACTGTCAACACAGTCCCAAAATATCATGCCTTTATATAATGGGCTAGTCTTGACTTTTTCAGTTCTAGGTCTTTTTACTTTTAACTTTATTTTCGTATGAGTACGAGTGCGTCTTTCATTATCGCTTATCAGATGGTCGTCATCACTCGCCCACCAGTGAATAAGATTGAAGAAGTGCACGGCTCTCCTGTAGAAAAGCGGACGAATCTTGCATTTCCCCATTATTTCTTGGGTCGACCAGTCATCATGTCTTCGTAGTTTAAATACAGAACGTAAACAATTATTAATAGAGTGACTTGTAATTTTTTTCTATCAGTCTTGGTACTCATGTATACTGTAATTCCAGAAAGCCATGCCTGCTCCTTACAATTGTTTCAGTAAACATGGTGTGACTCTATGCCACGGTTATGACATAAATTATTTATATGCCATGCATAACATATGAAGTTAAAACATGTGATGGGGTAGGATGAATCTAAACGTCACGCAATTTCATATGATTGTATACATGGAGCTTGTTGTCTTCTGCTACAGATATCACTTAGCTTCGCTTCTGATATTATTACGCAAAGACAACCTGATGTTTCTTGATAGTGTTGAGTTAAAAAATTTTAGAGGGTATCAAGAAATAAGGGTAGGGGAAATTTTCCCTAGAGAATGCTGAGTCTATCAATTTGTCGCTATCAATTAGAGCCGTAAAATGCGGGTTTTACTGAGGATATATATCATGGTGGAGAGAGACGTTAGCTGCAGGTTTGGTGTATAACATGTAGGACGACTAAATGAGACCGTGTTAGAGAGAACCACACATCATAGCTTCTGGATGAGGCTTGTATTGGATAGCACGCATTTGAGTTGCAGCGAGGTGTATAGAAAAGTCAGCATGGAGTGTTGACAGATAGATTATAGACAGGGCAGTCTGGTGGATATATAGACGTCCACTGGTGATTTAGGAAGGTGGCAGATTTATACCGGTTTATTGTGAGCTCGACAGGCAGTGCAGGTTGTTGATTTGTATGTGTATCAATGGAGTATCAGTATTGGTGCATAGTACACTGAAGGACACCGCATTTACCTTTGTATACCTATCGCTGAACGTCTATGAAGTACCACCAGCTGCTAGGGGTGCAGTATAAATAATGTTCAGGCATACTGTGGCTGTAGTGAATGAGCACCAACATCAGTCTACAGGCTGTGAATCGACGACTTTGTAATTGAATAGCGCCTTTCGTGTTATATAGGTATCTAGTAATAAGAAGACGTAGTGACTGAGCCTGTAGGGATGCTGTTCTTGCCCTTTTGTAACATGAATATGTCCCGATGCCAGAGGCATCCTCATAACTAAACTGAAACATATCATTAAAACTCCAAATAACCTAGTCGAATGGATCCAAAGTTATCTCAGTTGTAGAGAACAAAAGGTATTTGTAAACCGACTGTCGTCATCATTTGCCCTATGTAAAGTTCGGAGTCCCACAAGGTTCTGTTCTTGGGCCTCTGCTCTTTATTTCATTTATCAATGACCTTGGAAAAAGTATGTAACTGTACCTATATTCAATATGCGGATGACCTGGTGATCTATACCGCACACAAAGACCCATTCCTAGCATTCGACTCCCTCCAGCAAGATTTAGATAGATTGGTAACCTGGTGTAACCGAAATTGCCTGACGATTAATACCTCCAAGACAGAATATATGCGCTTAGATTAAGGACTGTCCAGATAATGTATTGAAGATGAGGGAAGAATGTATTGGTGACAGTTCACCATTATAATTACTTAGGGTTAGATATAGACACCTGTCTCACTTGGTTAAATCATATTCGTAATGTAATTAAAAATGTAAGTTCAAAATTATTCAAGTTCCGCAAACTTAGTGGTCAATTGACACATGAAGTTGCCAAGTTGCCTCTAATGGAATATTGTGGTTTCCTATATGAAAGTTTCCAAAAAATATTAAAAAGCTCCATAATAGGGGTATGCACATTGCTTTATCTGAACGGGAACATTCGATAAAGAAACTACACAATATGCTTGGTATCGATCCACTTTGGAAGAGAAGGAGAAAGCAATTAGCAGTCATAATGTATAAAAACAGACTAAATCCAGATTGGACAGAAATCCCACGCAGAAATACCAGACTGACAATTTTGACTGACAAAATTGTTTTTGACATTTATCATACCAAGAGTTCTAGCGAAGAGCCAGAAATTGGAATTCCTCCCTGAAGGATATCCAGCAAATTCCAGATCTAGAAGAATTCAAGTCACAAATACTTGATCATATAGATACGTATTGATAAACTACCTATCATGTTGGATGTCTAGTTACATTACATCTCAGTACATCCGGTATTCATGTATAACCCTATCATCATATTGAATTCGAACATTGTATCCCAAGTAGATTTGACATGAATTTGTATCTGAAAAATTTGTACCCCAACGAGAGATACAATAAAGAAACTAAAAGAAAAAGTATGAGAGATCCGTGAGGGTAAGATAAGAAAAGGGAGGACTGGCGATTGAGCTACTATGAAGTATGAAGAAAGACACTGGTGAGCGTTTGGTCTATGTCCCCATTCGCCATCGAGTTTGGAGTACACAGGAATTTGAATCAGGAGATATAACGGAGTCAATATTCCGAAGCGCACCAAATCAGATGGCAATTGGTGACACAGACCAAACACAAATATGTTGCTGATTTTACCTTAGCCTGGACAAGTTTATCTGTTTATCGCCTATTGACTATGAGTTACCGTACTCACAAGCATGTTGAGTACGAGTACGAGTAACATTAAAACTAGGTAGGTTTATACAAAACAAAGATAAATTCAGAGTAGCAGTAAGTGGTAAGTAACTGTTTTTTCCGAAGTTATTTTCATCAACACAACAAATCCAAAACGGGGTTTTCCCAAGAACAATTTCCCATTGATACCTTTATAAGGAAGCAAAAGAATGCAAGGTTGAATATCTGGACAAACTTAGCTATTGGCTGTTCGTCAAACAGAGTCCATGTGCTTTTGCTGTTTATCTATTCAATTCTGCACCAAATCTAAATGTATCATCGGGCAGGAGACCCGACACACAATTAGCAGGTACCAGTTGAAAAAGTCCCTTTAGGGACTGCTATTTGTACCCAAATATGAAGAAAAGGTTTAAAATAAAAACGAAATTTCTCAAGAACCTATCCCTTCGTTTCTTTATTTAATATTTCTGTTCATTTATCATTAATGTACAATTCAGGACAGATAAATCTGTCAATTCGTCAGCGGAAACGAAGACAAGTCTCCTTCATACCTCTATGGTAGTTCTGTAAGTGGTACATCAAATAGCTCCCTTTCATCATACAGCATTTACAGATATCACACGATATATTCTCATAGCGCATGGTAACTTCTATGTTTGCAGTCTTAAAGAAATAGTAATCACCCCTATCATTAAGAGATTTATTTGCAAACGATCTCGCCGGTACTACAATTACAATAGTGCAACCCACATACGAAAAGGGAAAGCATTTATAAACGTCACAAAAAAACCTATATGGGATCAGTAGGATTTCAGATATCGGATTAAATATCTGTAATATCTATGATATAATCGGTGTAACTTAACCGGAAATTGAATTCCATATTCCCTTATTATCACATCCCGTACATGAACCCGGGATATCTTCTTCAATCTGCGGTGAATGTTACCGCTATCTATAAAAAGGGTTGAGAAACAACCTCCCTGCCCTCCCACAAAAACAGACTGCTGTCTCACCAAGGTTCTTAAGTTGCCATAATCCATTCTTTTATTTACTTTTGCCCGGACTTGATAGGTTAAGGAGTCCCGCATTTGACCACGCGGCCGCCTGTGGGTGCGGCGTTTACTCCGTGGTTGTAGGGTTCGAATCTCACTGAAGCCACTTTTCTCTTCATCCGTAGCAGTGCAGATTTAAGTGCTGAATCCACTAGACGAAAGTTTAATGGAAAAGTTTTTATTCTCTCTGGAATGTCTCAAAGAATGTAGTATATCTTTACATGGTGAATGTACTCGCGCGATAAATCGCATTAATACCTGAAATTACATGAAAAAAGGGCGTTTCCACTGCCAGTTATGCTTATTCCGTTTCTCTCCATTTCGGCAGGTTTTGGCATAGATCGGCCGCTTGGTGGAATCAGCACTTTACTACTATATCAAGTGCCAGGCGTTCTCATACCATGTCTATGTGGTGTGGGACGTAAAAGTCCCAAGCTTTCTAATCACAGAGGCAGTGGTTCACACACATATTTGAGCGTAACCTGCGACTTGGCTTAGCGGAGGTACGTCCAGTCGCAAGCATTACCGCTAGTTGTGAGCCCTTCAGTTGCAGTGTGAATAGTGTATATCGTAAATGTGTAGGGGTGAGATGTATACCTAAATTCGTTACATAGCTTCAAACACCACTCTTGTGGTGTAAAGGAACCTTGAGAAAGTCCCGAAAGGACCTGTAATAGATAACTGGACGTTGAATAAAACCAACAAAACACAAAAACAAAACAGCCGCTTCCACCATCGTGTGTTTGCATAGCCATCTTTTAGTTAAGATCCCCACTACCCTGATTTCCTACAACTCTGTCATATCAACTAAAAAAATCATCAATATTCATTATTTGAGATATCCTATACAAATGGCCTATTTTCATATCACCCTCAAATGGACCAGTCGTGTCAGAAACATGGACTCCACAGTAAATACCCCGCTCCCCCACAATCGACATTCAGGATAATTTCATTTTAATCTGGTTATGGTATATATCAGGTACGAGATTTTTAATTCTTGATTTCTATTTTACATCCTAAGGCTTATTTTTGAAATCAATGTAAAAGGGAGGAGACAATAAGTTAGCATAATAAGAAAGGATGTTTTGGCTCTCGGGGAATGTACAGCCCCCGAGCCCCCCGCACCTCGGTTACTGGAGAACTCGACCTAAAACGAACTCGACCCGTAGTTGTCAGGAGAGCGTGACCCGCGAAGTCGACCCTATCTAGATACTTATGGATAAGACAATTTCATATAAAATGAAAGGTCTGGCTAGTGTACGTTTAGATGAATAAACCAGCAGATTAGGAAAATAAGTCCAGTTATGGATCGGGTAAGGGTTAAGCCTACAAGACACCGACCCGACCGCTGTGCCCGATTCTACCTTTGCCCGACGGATCCGTCGGGTCTGTGACGATCTGCGTCAATCGGGTCGATGTACGCACTTCACCGACCCGATTTTATTGCTTTTCCCGACGCGTCGGGCATTACTACCATGCCAGATATGACCGACTCTCACCAACCTTAAGATTTCGATGTGCGCACTTTCACCGACTGTTCCCGATTCTGAGTAGGCCGCTTTTATTAACCACCTAATATGGAGTCTCCATAGAATAGCATTGGGTGTGAGTATTTTGCAATCAGGAGATTACTGACGCCCGTAACCTCCTGACTCTAAAATCAGGAGATTACTGGAAATAGTTCTCAAAACGTCAACTGGCCCCTAGTGGACGAAACACGAACTAATATATATGCAGTGACAGCAGCAGACAATCACACAACGTCACAATCAATGTAAACTACAGAATAGATCAAGTTTAGTGAATTAATCTATCGCAGTGTCTCCAAAACTCCATGATCTGTCAGATTACAGTTTTCAACTAGTTCTTACCTTGTTTTATTTCCGTATTTTAGTGTAAAAGCCATCTTCCGGTGGCCATATAAATCAACATGGCGAACTGATTCAAACTAGCTGCCACCTCGCGGGTAATTTTAAAACTACAGCTGTATGTTTTCACTAACGATAGGAGGCTCATCGGTCAAGTATCAGAAGAGCATCGCAATTCTTAACAAGGAACGGTGGTCAATAAATACAATATAAACTGGTTTCAGATAAAACCGGCCGCAACCTCCTCGGACTAGACTCTAAGTATCTCTACTGTATCTGAAACCAGTTAATATTGTGTATATAATAGCGATGGTTTGAATCCCCCCATTCTATACCCAAATATGTTATGCCGATTTGTAGAGGAGACAGGCGATTATAGATCTGAGATCCGTTTTCTGATATTTTAAACAGAACAGAAGTTAATAAACTTTGCATTATTGGTATATTACCCGGCCCAGGGCACAGCCGGGTTCGGCTCCCACCCGCTCTTTTTGATCTCTGATAGGCTTTAGAGTTAGGGTTGAGGGTAGGGATTTCTGTTTGTTTTCTTCCCCCGAGAAGACCAAGTATGAAGTCAAGATAACATGCTTGCTACTAAGTAGAGTGCCTATTCATAGTTGTATGTCGAGTTTGTTACGAGTTGAGTTCTTCTAATGAATCGAGTTCTTTATGGGTCGAGTCTATTTCGGGTCGGGTTCTCCAGTATTCAACACCCCTATATAACTTTTATATTATAGGGATAATTATATATCCACTACAAGCCCCTTTCTACAGATGTCATGAGAGGTTCCCTAATAGTTTCTGAATATAGCCTACGGGGTTCGCCCAGGCACTTCCTGTAGACACAGATTTAGAGAATGTGCATTGTTTGCAGTCTAAAGGCACCCTATAGACTGGGCAAGGAGAGGTTATCATAGTGTGAATGGTCTTTAAGGAATAATCCATGTCCATAGTAACAATCACTGACGCGCCCAACTCAAACTGTGACGTCACATTACGACGTCGTTCCATAACGAGGCTAATTAGGCGACAAATGGAGTTGGGCGATAATGCAGTGATTCGCCACTGAGCAGCCATTGACTGGTGCCGTATTATGTGTGATTACGTCAACGGAAGTGGCCACAAAGGATTGTAGTACGGCTGCCATAGTGCACCCTCATCCGGGTTACTTCACTCATGTCAGGCTCAGTCAGGCCTATTCTAGGCGGCACGACTAAGCCTAAGTTCACCTGGCTGCTGATGGGGTTAACTTGACTCGGTTTGAGTTGTGCGGGAGCGGTGCTTGAACGGATATCAAAGTGTGTACTGTGATAATCTGACTGCAGGTCGCCGGAACAAACAAAAGCCAGGTGTCCGTATCGGCGTGGAGTCGGCGAAGATGGGCGGCCACCAGGCACACAGAATGGTGCGCTGATTGAAAGGAGCGGCCTCACTCCTGTGGTACCTAATCTACTACTTAGCAGAATGAATTCATGATTAAAGAAGGAATGTAATTAGCAATAAATGGCCAATGATGTGCACACTGGATTTACCACAGGAAGTCTGTAACATGTGACAGATAGTGTGCACTTTATCCCCTACCTTCAAGTGACTGTGCCACAAAATATACACCACTTACCGGAAACAGTTAAAATGGCATGGTTTTGTGGAGTGGAACACGAGCCTTTACCCTACCCGCCCTCACCGCGTATGTACTTTAATGATGTGAGGTGGAGTTCCCCTTCAGGAAACCTGGTTTGAATATTAGGTTCTGCAAAAGGAGGAGGCAGATAAGGTTATAGGATATCTGAAACTAATGGCGGACGCCACTTTGCGGCAACGTGAAATAACTCGGCTGCTTTTCACATCCTTCCCTCTCGTGTATCAAAATCTGGTCCACCTATCTCCCGTCGTTATCGGTTTTCAGGACGAGTGTGACATGAAGCTGCCACGAGAAAGGAGTTGAGTTGTGTCAATTCAACTCTAGATACTTACCTCTCCTTTAAAGGTTGAAGTTGACACGTACCACCATACTGTGCCCGTATGGCGACGTCCCACCATACTTTGAATACGATTGGTTGCACTTAACACGGGAATACGTAAATGAAAAAATAAATAGATATCATACGGTCTAAAAACTGATACTGGACATTTCTAAATAAGGTGTGACTTCGGCGCATGCGCGTAGTGTATAGCAAGACGTCACATCCGCCCGCCCGGCACACATAGAGGCATTTAAGGTTTGCAATCTCTTAGAGAATACATGTATAAACTATTTTCTAAATGCCTGGACAACTCGGCGGCGGCCACTCCACTGCCTCGCCTGCCTTCCTCATCAACTTGAACGAAGCAGCGTGCAGGCCTGATAACCAGTCAGATCAATCTTCCCTACAGTCAGGCTAGATATTTGCCAAATGCACACTCTTTGCAAGTTAATGTGCATAGATGTGAGTTTTATTGTCGGATGCTTATATTTGAAAACATCGAAATTGTGAAGCAGTGCGGGTTGTAGTTGTCTAGTTGTCCCGTCCTCGCCTTGATCGCCAGATTGACGGGAGTAGGGCGTGGGGTACCGTAATGGTAGCCGTACTGCAAATCTCCCGGTATCCATGCTTTAGTTTTGGGTTTCTATATGTTTTTCGTAGCTGTTACTAATGAACATAACTTATAAAGGCTTGCTACAACGGTTCGTTACAATATACCCGGGAAACGAGGAATTTGGGCCGGGTGCCAGGTACCGGTACTCAAGTTGTAAACAAAGCTATTTTGGCCGATATGATGTTTAATCTGGACTCTGTCAAATGAAACCATAAACCTATTGGGAGCAAAGAGTCCTACAGGTTTGTTATATGCATTGTCGATGTTTCTGACACATTCTAATGCCATATCTGACGACTTAATGCACGTGAAGCACCTCCAGGCGTCATTGTTTACATCGCTGGGTAGCCTTATGACGGCCGCGTGCTAGACAGGATTTTGGGTACGAGAGCGCGAGAAAACCCGAAACTTGGGATTGTAAATGGGCCAATTAAAAGCTTCATCTGCAATTGTACTCATGTTCCATGGTTTGTGAGGCTAGGTTAGGTCAGCTGCTAGCGAGGAGCTGCTGAACTACGAGGCCCCACCGGCATCACAAACGAGCTCCACCGTTCCGCTCATCGGGCTCATCCAGAACGAGGCTGCACACAGAGCAGTTGACCCCGTAAGTAGGTCATGACCTCAGGCGCTGCCAGCATGAACAGCTGCTCTGTGTTTGACCACTCGATGTCACCATAGCAACATGTAAAATGCCAGACTAAAAAGCAACAACCACTCGACCATGACGGAGCGTGGTTCTACACGAGGTGTCACGTGCCGGGGTCACGAGGTCACCCTCCCACGGTCTACACTTGTGTGTGTGTGTGTGTGGGGGGGGGGGGGGGGGGGTGTTGTAGGGTGGCGGGGTTGACTGAGGTTTAGTGGGTGGCAACTGGCAGGATCATACCTCGGCAATCACTGACTTGTTGGCCCTGTAGTGTAGGTGGGCACTCTGTGTGTGTATGTGTGGGGCCGGGTACACAGGAATGTAAGATGGGGGTTAGTGTGTAGGAGTGGCTAGGGAGGTGTGTTGATGCAGGTGGGGTGAGGGTGGAGAATATGAAGGTAAATTGGAGGGCACCGTTTGTGGAGGTAGGGAGGGTGGGGTCTAACGTGGTCTTATGAGGGTGCTAGGTTCTCGAGTAAATGTAGGGTGAATTAGTGTGGAGGTTTCTAGAGGGTGTAAAGGTATAGGTCAAGTAGCGAGTTAGTGTGGAGGTTTCTAGAGGGTGTAAAGGTGTAGTTTGTAGGTCAGAGTGATAGTGTGTAGGTGTGGGTACTAGGGGTGGGTGGTGAGGTCAAGTAGCGAGTTAGTGTGGAGGTTTCTAGAGGTTGAAAAGGTATAGTTTGTAGGTCAGAGTGATAGTGTGTAGGTGTGGGTACTGGGGGTGGGTGGTGAGGTCAAGTAGCGGGTTAGTGTGGAGGTTTCTAGAGGTTGTAAAGGTGTAGTATTTAGGTCAGAGTGATAGTGTGTAGGTGTGGGTACTGGGGGTGGGTGGTGAGGTCAAGTAGCGAGTTAGTGTGGAGGTTACTAGAGGTTGTAAAGGTGTAGTATGTAGGTCAGAGTGATAGTGTGTAGGTGTGGGTACTGGGGGTGGGTGGTGAGGTCAAGTAGCGAGTTAGTGTGGAGGTTTCTAGAGGGTGTAAAGCTGTAGTATGTAGGTCAGAGTGATAGTGTGTAGGTGTGGGTACTGGGGGTGGGTGGTGAGGTCAGGTAGCGAGTTAGTGTGGAGGTTTCTAGAGGGTGTAAAGCTGTAGTATGTAGGTCAGAGTGATAGTGTGGAGGTGTGGGTACTGGGGGTGGGTGGTGAGGTCAAGTAGCGAGTTAGTGTGGAGGTGTAAAGAGGGTGTAAAGCTGTAGTATGTAGGTCAGAGTGATAGTGTGGAGGTGTGGGTACTGGGGGTGGGTGGTGAGGTCAAGTAGCGAGTTAGTGTGGAGGTTTCTAGAGGTTGTAAAGGTGTAGTATGTAGGTCAGAGTGATAGTGTGTAGGTGTGGGTACTGGGGGTGGGTGGTGAGGTCAAGTAGCGAGTTAGTGTGGAGGTGTAAAGAGGGTGTAAAGCTGTAGTATGTAGGTCAGAGTGATAGTGTGGAGGTGTGGGTACAGGGGGTGGGCAGTGAGGTCAAATTAGGCAGTCAATTGGCTTTTATTACTCAGTAAATTCTTTCCGGTTATACCCAAAACTAGTTCAAAGACTCCACAGAATAGTAATACACATTGCAGACCATTTGCCAGTTACAGCTCTTTATCATATAATCACCTTTTTGTTCATATTTATTTTCAATTCCAATTAATAGTCTTCATTTTAGATATATCGGAAGAGGTGTGATCGGGTCGGTGAAGTGTGGATATCGACAAAGATAGTGGTCAGGCAAAGATGCCATCATGCAAAGTCGGCATGCCAATGTCATATAGAGGACAGAACCATTGTTAGTTCATAAAGCAGTCACAAGGTTTCCGACAGCATGGCGCCCCCATGGGGGCAGAAGATGGCTGTCTCTGTAACACAATAGCTAAGTGCCTTTCCCAATCAGAATGACCTCCCACTACTTGTACAACGATGACACACAGACATGTGGTCGTCACCAGTCGGAGGCCGCTGCTCGATGCGTGCCTTATTGAGTGTGCACACAAAGAACAGCAGTGTGTGTGTGTATCTGTGTGTGTGTGGGTGGTGTAGACAACTCACAGGGAAGCCAGTTTGTAGGATTTTGCCTACATATATATCTGATCTTTCAAAATTCCGAACTCAGCCACACCCAGTACACTCAGTTAGAGGGAATGAATCACAGTGCTTCAACCGAGGGCTGTGGGATGGTGGGGTTCCTGTGGAAAATGCTCCTATGGACAAGGGCAAACTAGACTGCTGAGATCTGATTGGCTTAAGAATATTTCAAGTGAGAATACAGTTAGGGGCCATCCATAAAGTACGTGCGCACTAAGGGAGTGGGAGCATGAACATCTTCTGAAATTTTGCGTACATTGTTTATGGATTGCCGCTTATCGAAGCCTTACCAAATGTAAAGTACGTCGTTTAGTGCAGAACTACACAAAGACCCACTCTGATAGCAGATCTTCTGTACTAGCCAACTCCGACTCTATCTGTGACTGTTTCTCACGCTATCATGTAAAAGCCATTTTGGAATCTTGTGCTTAGATCTATTCTTAAAATCGCACTCCAGAAATTCCAGAAGTTCAGTCAGTGCTCCACTTGGTCGACGGTCTCGAGGTCTCGAGGTCTGGGGTTTGAAGTTTTGTCGTGTCGTTGTGTTTCCTGCTTATTTGTGCCATGATAGGGACAAGCTGTTTTCTGTACTAATCTCACCCCTGTATACACTAAAAGAAGGGACGGCACTCTGGAAATATGACTTCATAGGTCATGGAGAACAGACTGTAATACTCGTAGCGGCGTGGAGAACGAGATCTCAATGTTCCGGCTATGGGGTAAATATACCAGGTTTGAGATAATGGCTACCTCTCTCAGAGTAGGCATTTCCCTGTTCAGTGACACAGTGGCCGCTGTCGCCGGCCCGGGACTGAGTTCGTGAGGGACTAATGAGTTATTCTGGTTGTGACGCGGCACACCCGTGGTGTTAAAACTTAAATAGTCACATGCCGAGACCCGCCAGTCACTTCCCCAGGCATTGCGTTTAGCCCTTAATCACCTGGTAATTAGGTTAACGTAATGTTAATTGGGTCAGCTTAATTAGCTGTGATCACTGCCTCTCCAGCCCACTGCCCTTCGGCCAGGAGCCATCTCAGAGAAAAAGAACTTGGCCACCAACTTACAATTAGTTCCAAATTTAAGGCCCGCCATTAAACCTGGCGGGCGGGAATAAGACTGACGGGAATGCGCTCAGGGCCCACGTTAAGTGTGCATATTGAGGTGACGCGTATTGAACTCGTGTCCATCAAGCCATATAAACAAGGGGAACCAATAGTCTGCAGCGTTACATCGCCACGAGGAGGGCACTCACGACCCGGATGTCCGGTTTGAAGACGCCATTTTGATCGCCATTTTCAATTCTATCAGTAGTAACCTTCATCGACCTTGACATAAACTTGGGGGACTATATTTTATGGATGTCTTTCACATTGTGCTTTGTACTCGGATTTTTAATTTGTGGGAGATTTATGGATGTCTTATAAGCCAACAATTCTAAATAACTATCACGACTTTAAATAATCTGTGATATGTTATGATCAAGGTCGGTATGTAGCTATGTTCAATGCTATAGCGAAAACATATGAAAGTTCACGGTCAGACCTCATATCCCATTGAGCTTGAATGGCGTAGTACTTCTCAAGACAAAGCTGCGTTAATTACATACCGATTTAAATGAGATTCTGTTACCTAGTTGGGCCAAAAGGAAGAAAGAAAAGCCTTACTTGACGATCGATTTTTATAACAAAAAAAAGAGAGCAAAAAGTATTTACCATCTACCAAGGTATTCTCTGATTATGAAGTTAACGAATATTGTCAATGAGTACTGTTCTTATTTACCAGTCTGGATGTGATTGTAAATCCGGATTGAGGAATAAAAATTTGCTCATAAATAATAATAAAAAAAGAAAGATTTAGTCATATTCGGTATTAATGTACAACTAATTATCCTAAATCCACTTATGTTTGAGTTTGATATGAATACGTGTATCACAGGGTACTCCACAGGTATTATAGATAACCTTTACTTCTCGTTGTGTTACTACATGTGACTGCTGATGGTGGTCTCAGTGAGTGTCAGGGAGCGAGGGTCTCCCGGCCAGAGCGCCATACTGATAGTAGTAGTATATGGAAACTGGTTTATGTTCCGGGTGCGACGACACATCGAACATTTTTACCTACTATATCTAAAAAACTACGATTCTGGTAGTATCCGCTTGGACTTCTTCCCGCACATAAGGACAGAGTGAACCAGACTTAGGCTTGGAGAGTGAGGGGCCACGAGAGTGAGAATCTCGTGGAGGAAAATATTAGAATCTGTTCTTCTTCTTTGTAGATCTATTGGCAGAAGTACCTTTTCTCTTATGATTTATTTCGAGCCATGTCGAAATCGATGTTTAGTAGTGTAGTTTTCTTATCTACTTTTCTCGTGAGAAACCAATGAGATCCCAACTTTCGCTGGTAGCCCTTTCAAAACTCCGCTGAATCCCCTCCACCCCCACCCCCGACACTCACACACACCACACTAAGTATTTGGCCCAGCTCTAGCACCTGTCTCTGTGGAGCAGTAAGTAAAGCATTCGCCTGGGGACTCGAAAGTCGGGAGTTCGATTCTCCCTATTGACTCTCCGGTGTTTCACTTTCTACACGACGAGTTAACAATGGTTTTGCGTTCGGGGAGGTGGTAGCCAAATATGAATCGGCGAAGTCGCTAGTCCTATACTATAAACAGGGCGAGGGGTGAATGGGATCTTTGGAAAAAGATCTTTCCTAGCTTTTCGTATCCCTCTTCCTCGTGGTGTGTGATGTTCATTATTCATGAATGAATATGAAATTATCAAATAAAAGAGACAATTAAAAGTTTCGGGTTTGATTCAGGGAGTCAGTCATTTGCTGTAACCCACTTGGCAACCAGCCTCTTCTACAACTGCCTTTTGAGGGATCAAATATGTCATACAACAGTGGGTCAATGAGGTAGTTGAGTCTGCAGTGATTGGTCATGGTCAGCTGGGTACTGCTCTTAGACACTAACATACTGGACCTATGCACCTCACTAATGTCACAGAATTGGCACACAGATAGTGAAGGGGTAGTTTTTGGCAGCACTCTCATTTTCTCAGTCTTTCTGGGACAGCAAATCCTACGTGAACAATATTTCCACTTTTTTTACCCATGTTTATGTAGAGCAGCACTGTAGTTCCTGCATACTGGGCTCGTGTATGCGGAGCTTGGTGCAGCAGTCGCTATTGGCTGTGTGTGAAGAGGCTTGGCAGTGCAACACTTAATCAGAGGAACTCATGAATATATTCACCACTGCCCGGATCAGCTCCTGCTCTCCGTGCACATCCTTCGCGGGCCAGTAGGCACACACAGCCTTGAAAGATCCGCTTAGAGAAGTCAATCTCAGAAGCCACGGAACTCAATTCTCTCACTAGTCTCTCTTCAATCCTTTTCGGCCGAGTCCTAGTCAACATATATTTTTGGAGAATGTCGGCTCGGCTTCGGAGGTGCGTCCTTTTCTCCAAGCGGAGAAGTAGTTGCAGCCCGCCCGTAACGGCATTGAAGTGCAGAGGGGAGCGGTGCTTGGAGAGCCAGCACTCAGCCCAGATTAGCGTATTGATTTGGCGTGTGCAGCGGTTGTTTTATAATTCATCCGCCGTGAAAGTAAACCTTCATAATTAATGATATTCAAAACGGCAAATTGTGAGAAACCTGGCGGCCGGCTGCTTTTCTGAAGCAGTCTGTCTTACACACGAGGAAGTACTGTCATACACGTATGATCTATTCATGGATTACATGTACACACATTGAATTGGTAATGATCTCTGGGACTGACTCTCCTTACTGTTGAGATATGCTTCACATACAAACAACAGACCTATAGGTGCCAAGTCATTTCAAATTAACGTGGCATCCCGCATACGCAGGTCGAAGCGCAAAGCGTCCCTTACTGTCAGAGAAACGAAAGGACATTATCATAGGGCGCCTAGCTATTGTGTTATTCAGGCAGCCATCTTGCCCCTGATCCTAACAGAACACTGGGTGCCAGGGCCAGTTATGTATGAATTTTATGAACAGTAATTTTGTTTGGTTTGCCATAAAATGGTTTTGGCTTGTTCCACGATTACGACAGCAGAACATAATGGTTTTTCCCCGACTACAGTGGCGCTAATTCCTGGCGGGTGATGACGGAACTAGCAATCACTCTCTGCTCTATAAACGACCACGCTCTAAAGAGAACATGTATCACATATATTATGGAGAGCAGTAATGGAATCTTAACAGTGGATAAATAAGATATTAATGAATAATAAAATGTAGACTTCCAAGATGAAGAAAGTGATAGGAACTCATCCTGAAAATTACAAATGTGAAGAGCTATATACCCTTTATTTTTGTTTTATAAAACTGATGATGGATCAGTCACATGTATGATGAGAAAGGCACATCGAACAATTTACCTTGAGATCAACCCATGTCAATTTCCAGGAAATTGAATATGGTGATCTCCAAGTGTGATAGTACAACTTGCTAACTGAAAAAGATGGGAGTCACCGTGCTAGTTTTTTATTTAGAGATCAATTTCATGACAATATTTCAAAAGAGTATTTTGTAGTTATTGGGAGCCAAAGTGAACCCGATAAAACGGCAGATACCAGTGCTCAAAACACTATTTCCAGAGACCAGTAAGAACGAGGTTTAGTGCTAAAGCTTTGGGGGTTTGAGGCTAGAATTTTAATTTTGGTCTTGTTTGTTACTATTGAAGTATACTTTACTACAATCATCTCTGAATAAGTGTGTTTTGAAGCTATAATGACAGTTGTTAAGTGTATGAAACATATGCATTTAAAAGATTGGTGAATAAAACATATAAAATCTTGAACCTATACTGTCAATGTGCTGATCATCTCCGGAAATGCTGTTTTGAGAACGGGTATCTGCGGTTTCAGTGGGGCCGCTTTGGCTACAGTCGGTGAGAGTTACCATACATGTGGCGCAGTACGCACACCGCAGGCTCGTACCGGGGCTGCACCGCTCGGTGAGAGTTTACCGTACATGTGGAGCAGTACGCACACTGCGAGCTCGTATCGGGGCTGCATCGCTCGCTGTACCTCACAGCAGAAAAGAGTAACAGACGCCGCGGTCAGATACCAATCAGGCTCCAAGTGCCGCCGTCATCTGCCCGCTTCCTGACCGTTAATAAACATTGCGCACGGCTCGCAGGGGGCCTGATTGGAAATTTACAAAAGGAGTTTAATTAAATCGCAGAAAAGTGGATGATTTATTCAACAGTGTAATGTCGGCTGGCACAAAAGGAAGCGTTCGCGGCCCCAGCGTCCGTCTGGTGATGGGGTCGACGTCACAATGAGGAAATACCCTTAATGACGTCATAGGGGAAATCCTCCCTTAGAGAAACCCCTTTTTAGGATGTCATAAAGATGGACGTTCTCCTTAGAGCGTCAGGTGGAGAAATAATCTAAGGGTATTTTCATAAGGCTTTCCTTATTGATAAGGATGCAGCAAGGGGGACCCTCGCTAAGACATCATGATTTAAGGATGTAATGATAAGATTTTCTTTTCCGTACTAAGAGAAAATGACCGTACTGTGGGGGAACCATGGGTTAGTTCGAGGTCACCTATCGTGAAAATTCGTCCTGACGCCGAAGGTGGAGGGACTAAAGTCTGCGATAGGTCACCGAGAACTAACCCATGGTTCTGCCAACAGTCAGAACTCCCATAGGCTTAACACTACGTAGGTGTTTTAGCAAAATTGCTGCGCCCATGCCTTGGAGGTTGATAATAGTGCCACCTACTTCCGGGCCGGATAGGAGAAACTGACGTGACAGAATAGATGAGGTTATAATGTTACAGCAGAAATGTCAGTTGATGTCAGAAAAAAAGTGGAAATATTGTACGTGTTATATTTCAGGGATACTGGGAAAGCATTGAAAACACATCAGTGTCAGTCATATCGTGGGGTTGAGGGTCTGCGCAGTGGTTCAAACCGCTGGTCTATTGGTTTCAATGAGATCCAATTAATATTTTCTCATACATAAGGAAAAAATAATCGTAAAGGTAGATTTCTATTGTACGATAGAAATATGCCATCTGTGAATTCAGATGGGGCCCCTAATAGATTTCCCACTCACAGTTTACATGTAAAGATATCACATAAAACATGTGATGACCCTATTTAATGTACCAGCATGTGTGGTCCATTGATGTAGAGCAGAGAAGATCTATGAGTATATCGATCTAGGTATAGCCAGGTCACGTGATAATCAATAATCCCGATACTCATATCAACACGGAATGAAGCACAAAGATGGCGACTACACACCATTATAATGTTACAATGATCAACACGGAATGAAGCACAAAGATGCCGACTACACACCATTATAATGTTACAATGATCAACACGGAATGAAGCACAAAGATGCCGACTACACACCATTATAATGTTACAATGATCAACACGGAATGAAGCACAAAGATGGCGACTACACACCATTATAATGTTACAATGATCAACACGGAATGAAGCACAAAGATGCCGACTACACACCATTATAATGTTACAATGATCAACACGGAATGAAGCACAAAGATGGCGACTACACACCATTATAATGCTACAATGATCAACACGGAATGAAGCACAAAGATGCCGACTACACACCATTATAATGTTACAATGATCAACACGGAATGAAGCACAAAGATGCCGACTACACACCATTATAATGTTATAATGATCAACACGGAATGAAGCACAAAGATGGCGACTACACACCATTATAATGTTACAATGATCAACACGGAATGAAGCACAAAGATGGCGACTACACACCATTATAATGCTACAATGATCAACACGGAATGAAGCACAAAGATGGCGACTACACACCATTATAATGTTACAATGATCAACACGGAATGAAGCACAAAGATGGCGACTACACACCATTGTAATGTTACAATGATCAACACGGAATGAAGCACAAAGATGGCGACTACACACCATTATAATGTTACAATGATGAGTATCAGGAAGGAACTGCATCCGTAGTCAATGACAATATGCCATCAGCTTCTGTGCAGAGATTTAATCCTCAAACCAAAAAGACTATGATCCAGTGCGGTTCAGATCTCACCCCTATCACTGACAAATTGGCTAACATTTTTTTACATCGTCACCCATTGAGTATTTCTTTACAATTCTCCATGGGCGTTGAGTACGAGTTCCCAGTGTTAAGACAATGGGGAAAAACAGGACGGGATAAAAGTACCGTACTAATAGTAGGTAGGCAATAATAGGTTAAAGGCATATCCTACAATTCACAGTGCCACCCCCTGGTGATTTTCAGATATTCCCATTCATCCATTTCGATTGGTTCTCTGTGGCATATCCAGAAAGTTTTTTAGAGTTTGACCCAGCCTAATATTTAGAATAGACCCATTGTTAATTCTTTGATTTATATGGGAAATGTACTGAAATTATGGTTTCCTTCAATTCTATCAAAAACAAGGACGCTGCAGTTTTTAGAACTTAAATGTGTAGTAGTAAACATTTATTACCTTCTGTGAAAGTCTGAAGAAAATGGCATGGGTTTTACTATATAAAGAAAAATCTTTTAGAATTGCTATATATTCCATTATAGTGTTATCATGATATATCGATCTCTAAATCAAAGCACTGATTTCTTATTTAAATATGTGTTCCACAACACTTGGAGATCATTATATTCAATTTACAGGAAAATCGCATGGGTTTTAATTTTCAAGATACATTGTCGGATATGTCTATAATTTGAGTTATTCAAGTCATACGTAGCTTGGTGACTGCGGGTTATACTGATGAACATACGGCTCGCCTGCTATTAGGTTACATGTTTATGTCGGCTCCATGCTTCTCATGCACGACCCCTCCAGTGTTACATGTGGAGAATGTGTCGATCACATGCATTGGTCACATGCTTATTGTGTGAAATGGACATCGCGTTTAATCATGTCACGACCTGTTGCTGGTATCAGTCCCCCGCCTCACCCCCCTCACTCCCCTCACCCTCCCCTCACCCTCCCCTCACCCCTCGTGTGATTAGTTTCCCCCATGTATTGATCACGTATCGATCTCCCGCCGATCGACCTCGTAGAATCAATCACCCAACAAAGCCTTTTCTCGTTGTACCAAAAAAACACAACATTTATGACAACCCATCGGAGTCAATATTGCCCAATACAAATATCAAAAATGTTTTTTGATACAGAATAAAATCTCTGATAAATAGATGCGACATTGTATATACGGAGACATGTTTTACCGTGTTGTTTGAGGTGAAGTGAGGCTCGTGTTCAGGGCGTGGTGGTTCTGTTATTCCCAGGTTTACGGTGTTGGCCGCGCGGCTTCCCGCCAGAGGGAGCTCGGGTCGTCGATACGGTCCAGTGAACAGATTTGATAAACGCTTTATTTTTGTCATAGATCTATAGAGTAATACGGCATTTTGATGACCGTGTTATTTATTAACCAGAGCAAAGC
This sequence comes from Alentia gelatinosa, assembly GCA_950022655.1. Taxonomy (NCBI): domain Eukaryota; kingdom Metazoa; phylum Annelida; class Polychaeta; order Phyllodocida; family Polynoidae; genus Alentia; species Alentia gelatinosa. Next base: position 29,855,696 of record OX465593.1, read on the forward strand.
GTCGGTGTATGACTACTCACCTCTCTAAGTGCGGTCCACGCGTGTCGGTGTATGACTCTGTCTACTCACCTCTCTGAGTGCGGTCCACGCGTGTCGGTGTATGACTGTCTACTTACCTCTCTAAGTGCGGTCCACGCATGGCGGTGTATGACTGTCTACTTACCTCTCTGAGTGCGGTCCACGCATGTCGGTGTATGACTGTCTACTCACCTCTCTAAGTGCGGTCCACGCGTGTCGGTGTATGACTGTCTACTCACCTCTCTGAGTGCGGTCCACGCGTGTCGGTGTATGACTGTCTACTCACCTCTCTAAGTGCGGTCCACGCATGGCGGTGTATGACTGTCTACTTACCTCTCTGAGTGCGGTCCACGCGTGTCGGTGTATGACTGTCTACTCACCTCTCTAAGTGCGGTCCACGCGTGTCGGTGTATGACTGTCTACTCACCTCTCTGAGTGCGGTCCACACGTGTCGGTGTATGACCGTCTACTTACCTCTCTGAGTGCGGTCCACGCGTGTCGGTGTATGACTGTCTACTCACCTCTCTGAGTGCGGTCCACGCGTGTCGGTGTATGACCGTCTACTTACCTCTCTGAGTGCGGTCCACGCATGTCGGTGTATGACTGTCTATTCACCTCTCTGAGTGCGGTCCATGCGTGTCGGTGTATGACTGTCTACTCACCTCTCTGAGTGCGGTCCACGCATGTCGGTGTATGACTGTCTATTCACCTCTCTGAGTGCGGTCCATGCGTGTCAGTGTATGACTGTCTACTCACCTCTCTGAGTGCGGTCCACGCGTGTTGGTGTATGACTGTCTACTCACCTCTCTAAGTGCGGTCCACGCGTGTGGGTGTATGACTCTGTCTACTCACCTCTCTGAGTGCGGTCCACGCATGTCGGTGTATGACTGCCTACTCACCTCTCTAAGTGCGGTCCACGCTAGTCGGTGTATGTCTACTCACCTCTCTAAGTGCGGTCCACGTGTGTCGGTGTATGACTCTGTCTACTCACCTCTCTGAGTGCAGTCCACGCGTGTTGGTGTATGACTGTCTACTCACCTCTCTAAGTGCGGTCCACGCGTGTGGGTGTATGACTCTGTCTACTCACCTCTCTAAGTGCGGTCCACGCTAGTCGGTGTATGACTGTCTACTCACCTCTCTGAGTGCGGTCCATGCGTGTTGGTGTATGACTGTCTATTCACCTCTCTGAGTGCGGTCCACGCGTGTCGGTGTATGACCGTCTACTCACCTCTCTGAGTGCGGTCCACGCGTGTCGGTGTATGACTGTCTACTTACCTCTCTAAGTGCGGTCCACGCGTGTCGGTGTATGACTCTGTCTACTCACCTCTCTGAGTGCGGTCCACGCGTGTCGGTGTATGACTGTCTACTTACCTCTCTGAGTGCGGTCCACGCGTGTCGGTGTATGACTCTGTCTACTCACCTCTCTGAGTGCGGTCCACGCGTGTCGGTGTATGACTGTCTACTCACCTCTCTGAGTGCGGTCCACGCATGTCGGTGTATGACTCTGTCTACTCACCTCTTTAAGTGCGGTCCATGCGTGTCGGTGTATGACTCTGTCTACTCACCTCTCTGAGTGCGGTCCACGCGTGTCGGTGTATGACTGTCTACTCACCTCTCTGAGTGCGGTCCACGCATGTCGGTGTATGACTCTGTCTACTCACCTCTTTAAGTGCGGTCCATGCATGTCGGTGTATGACTCTGTCTACTCACCTCTCTGAGTGCGGTCCACGCATGTCGGTGTATGACTCTGTCTACTCACCTCTTTAAGTGCGGTCCATGCATGTCGGTGTATGACTCTGTCTACTCACCTCTCTGAGTGCGGTCCACGCATGGCGGTGTATGACTCTGTCTACTCACCTCTCTGAGTGCGGTCCACGCGTGTCGGTGTATGACTGTCTATTCACCTCTTTAAGTGCGGTCCACGCGTGTCGGTGTATGACTGTCTACTCACCTCTCTGAGTGTGGTCCACGCGTGTCGGTGTATGACTGTCTACTTACCTCTCTGAGTGCGGTCCACGCATGGCGGTGTATGACTGTCTACTCACCTCTCTGAGTGCGGTCCACGCGTGTTGGTGTATGACTGTCTACTCACCTCTCTGAGTGCGGTCCACGCATGTCGGTGTATGACTGTCTACTTACCTCTCTAAGTGCGGTCCACGCGTGTCGGTGTATGACTCTGTCTACTCACCTCTCTGAGTGCAGTCCACGCGTGTCGGTGTATGACTCTGTCTACTCACCTCTCTGAGTGCGGTCCACGCGTGTCGGTGTATGACTCTGTCTACTCACCTCTTTAAGTGCGGTCCACGCGTGTCGGTGTATGACTGTCTACTTACCTCTCTGCTCTCTGACTATGAGTTTCCAGCACCTCATTACATCCGACACTGATTCATCGCCCCTAATCACGGTCATTGTGGTTGGGTGTTTAAACTATATACATTGTCTAAAGGTTAGAGTAGTCACATATAGACATATAACACATATCAGACATATTATCATTATCATTTTTATTGCCGATAAGAAGAATTATAGGTTAAAGTGTCATTGATGATCATCTGTCATTGATAAACACGTTGCCGATGTAACCGTCCCCCAACTGGCATTATCGTGTTCGACGTCTAGCATTACGTCCAAATAGAGCAGAATAACAAAGCTATCACCAGCAGGCCGTAAACAAGACCTACAACAAGACGAACACCACGCTTAGAGGTGCTCATGGCTACCTCTTAAATTTCACAAGTGCACAGACAATCTAGCTCCTGATAAACATCGGTCTGCCGTCGACAAGAACATAATCTCAACAACGACGGGTGACGGAATGTCCGTTGTTTGTGACGGGGCCCGTCTGTTGTCTGACGCCGGGAGGGGGGAGTCAGTGGGCGGAGACAGATGGGGCTCACTCCCTCCCCCCTCCCCTGTGACAAGCCCCTCCACCCCCTCCACCCACGCCGACATAGACCAAATAAGGGCATGCGTCTACCAGCCGTTTGGTGCAGCTCCACTGTGTGAGAGACTCGTGTGAGAGGACTGTGGAGGACGATTTAACCCAAGACGCACTGATGAAGTGCCATCCCAAGGACAGAGGCAGGGCCTTACCTTCAGCTGTTAGTACCAATCTAAGGGTAGAGACATGCCCTTACCTTTAGCTGTTAGTACCAATCTAAGGGTAGAGACAGGCCCTTACCTTTAGCTGTTAGTACCAATCTAAGGGTAGAGACAGGTCCTTACCTTTAGCTGTTAGTACCAATCTAAGGGTAGAGACAGGTCCTTACCTTTAGCTGTTAGTACCAATCTAAGGGTAGAGGCAGGTCCTTACCTTCAGCTGTTAGTACCAATTTAAGGGTAGAGACAGGGCCTTACCTTTAGCTGTTAGTACCAATCTAAGACTAGAGAGAGGCCCTTACCTTCAGCTATAAGTACCAATCTATGGTTAGAGACAGGCCCTTACCTTTAGCTGTTAGTACCAATCTAAGGGTAGAGAGAGGCCCTTACCTTTAGCTGTTAGTACCAATCTATGGGTAGAGACAGGCCCTTACCTTCAGCTATAAGTACCAATCTATGGGTAGAGACAGGCCCTTACCTTTAGCTGTTAGTACCAATCTAAGGGTAGAGAGAGGCCCTTACCTTCAGCTATAAGTACCAATCTACAGGCAGAGGCAGGCCCTTACCTTTAGCTATTAGTATCATCCTAAGAGGCAGACCCTTAATTTTAGCTATTAGTAGCAATCTAAGGGCAGAGGCAGGCCCTTACCTTTAACTATTAGTACCAATCTAAGGGTAGAGGCAGGTCCTTACCTTTAGCTATAATTACCATCCAAAGGACAGTGGCAGGCACTTACCTATAGCTATTAGTATTACCAGTAAGTAGGAGAGGGATGTTTACCTGTAGCTGCTTGTCTTACATTTTAACTACTAGATTTTATTTCTATTCTACAAGGTAAAGATCTAGTTCTATACTCAGGGGTATTTTCGATACACCAAATATGCAGGTACGTATCATGAGCTATTATCCCCAGTTCACAGATGTAGGAAGGCTTTTATCTATGACTATGATTCAGAACTTATGTTTGTCCAGAGGCCTCCACACATATCATTACATGCTGAGGCAGGCATATTGCCATAGCTAGTTTTCTTTTCATTCACTGACTCATCTATTTATTGATCTCTTAATTATTTACTTATCTATTATTCAATGTCCCTATATGACTGTGATTCGCTTTTCTTATTCAAGTCGCCACCCGAGCATTACAAATAAATCACATAGAGTTAATACAGTTGTTTTCTATGCGGAATATAAATGGTAACTATTGATATAGTATAACTGTATCATATTATTAAGGGTACATATCCAGCCAGCATCCTCTCCGCCTGCCATAACGTCCGGCAATACAGAGCGGATACTCACTGGGGGTTCAGCATAGGCCCGTGCTCACTGATGCATGAAACTCCTCCTCGGACTACTGAGCCACGAAGTGAAGTGTGTTCAGTCAAGTGGAACGATATTGATACTTCTCAATTATTCAGAGGTCTTCTTTTGATGTACTAAGTTTGGGCGTCATGCCTGACTGGGCAGCGGTTATATACACTCTTCTGCTATGTCGGACTGGTTGGCTGGACACAGAGGAGTCTGCCAGACCACTCAGCAGATCCAATCAGCGCACAGCCTGCAAGCCTGGTCTATGTCTCCACATGATAGGCCCGGTAACGCCCAGCCCACAAGCCTGGCCTATGTCTCCACATATTAGGCCCGGTAAAGCCCAGCCTGCAAGCCTGGCCTATGTCTCCACATGATAGGCCCGGTAACGCCCAGCCCGCAAGCCTGGCCTATGTCTCCACATGATAGGCCCGGTAAAGCCCAGCCTGCAAGCCTGGTCTATGTCTCCACATGATAGGCCCGGTAACGCCCAGCCCACAAGCCTGGCCCGTGTCTCCACATGATAGGCCCGGTAACGCCCAGCCCACAAGCCTGGTCTATGTCTCCACCTAATAGGCCTGGTAACGCCTAGCCCACAAGCCTGGTCTATGTCTCCACATAATAGGCCCGGTAACGCCCAGCCCACAAGCCTGGTCTATGTCTCTACCTAATAGGCCCGGTAACGCCTAGCCCGCAAGCCTGGTCTATGTCTCCACATAATAGGCCCGGTAACGCCTAGCCCGCAAGCCTGGCCTATGTCTCCACATATTAGGCCAGGTAACGCCTAGCCCACAAGCCTGCGCCATGTCTCCACATAATAGGCCCGGTAACGCCTAGCCAGCAAGCCTGAACTATGTCTCCACATATTAGGCCAGGTAACGCCTAGCCCGCAAGCCTGGCCTATGTCGCCACATAAATTTGGTAACGTCCACCATTTCTCTGGTGCATAATGGGTAACAGCGGGATGGCATTCAGCTGGTAACTGACTGATACTTGCTGGATTGTACACTGGTTCGCCCGCTATAGGGCGTGGCTAAATCTGTTTATTATTTTACACTGCCACCAAAACCAGCGAGAGTTCAAGGTCAATCACACGTTGCTCTCGCTGGGCGTTACCTGCTCCATAGTTAATTGGGACCGGTTACCAGTTTCCAAGGTTTCCAGTGAAATCCATGCTCTCATTTTCAGAATAAAAATATTTTCCATCATATAACATTGATATAACAACTGGTAATTCACCCAATTCGGACACAGCCCATGATTCCCAACTGAACAACCGCGAACAATTCGAGCTTGTCCCTGGAACCCTGAACCCTATTCACTGAGCCTCCCCCGCCCCCCCCCCCCCACGACACTCAGCCTCACGCCGCTCTCAGTGGTTTCATGAGGCAGCAAAACTACTAATAAAACATTAGTTAAATCCAGAAGTGCTGGCATACAGTACACTGGCCACCGGAGCAAACTCTACGCACTAAAGGCCAAAATCGTAGCCTATCGGGAGGTCTCCGATAGTTCAAAATCGTGGACATGGCTTGAAATCGTAGAAACGCCTTTGGAGGACCAAAAACGTAAATCATGGTCACGATTGGCTCACGATTCAATCGATGTATTAATTTAGATCTCAGGCAGAGTTTTAATATTGAAATATTCTATAATTTTATAAATATTTAATGAATCTGAATAATCTTTTAGAAGTATTTACAACATATTATGGTATTATTCTTCAGACACTAAAACAATCAAATTGAAAATTATAATTCCGTTATGAGACTATTATTTTTAGACCCTTAGACCTAACCAATTAATACCATATTTACAGCAATCATACATCTTTATGCGCTCTCCGCAATTCGAATTTGATAATTTTCCACTATGTATCTCACCCGCAAGAGATATTTTCATGATAAATCACATACAATACCCTACGACAGGCTACAAAAATTCCAACATGTTGTATTTCACCGGGAGCTCTACGATTGGCTTTTTTTTTTACCGCAGCCTATCGTGAGGTATCATAGACGAAATCGCAGAAACCTGTTCCACCTACCATGATATTTGCTGACCTCACGATAGAATCGGTATGGTGTCAGGAAGGCAGTCGTAGGCCCTTTTCGTACCCCAACTGGCATACTTGGTATTTGAGTTTAAAATATATTACCCTTTAGACTCATGCCTAGAATTATATACTCTAGCGAACTGTTTTATTTTGATCAGCATACTAATATTTCATTTTGAACATGGTATTCACAATAAATACTGATATATTCTTACACATGCATGAAATGGATGGTCGTGAAATTCATATTTCGATGACTAGTTTTCCATCTGGTGAGGTGATGAGTGGGTATGAATGACAGTACACATGTTTAAAATTCCCTAATCCATGTTTTCCACGCTGGGGCGGAGGAGGGAGCAATGTTTACTTCCCGCCACTTATTGCCTCTCTGACAGCTGTTATTATATTGACACAAGTCCCGGGCATGAGCCACGCATGATTAGTGCTGACCGAGAGTGACCTTGCATGTAATATGTACCCAGAAGACCAACGTCATTAAACGACACGAAAAAATGTACATTTGAATGTTTTACTCATGTTTCCTTCTTCCTTTCAGGTACGTACTTTGGGGACATTCCACCAGCTGACGTCAAAGGTTTGGCAATAGATTGATAATGGTGAATTATCCTACCACTCATATAGGTCTCCATAACGCAACATGGCGTGAATTTATGTTACGGTTATGCCATACAATATCTGTATGCCACGCATGGCATATAAAGTTAAAAGAACATCTGATCAATTTCATATGTTTGTTTACATGACGTTTGTTGTCTTCTACTACAGAAATCACTCAACTCATATAATCATTCCGCGAAGACACCACACGCTATATAAGTAATCATATGAAATTCTGAGATACTTCTTCATATTATTATAGACCCGTGCACATCATACTTATGGTTGCTGGCCTATGCTCCCTATATCGTATAAATCGTGGACGGCACACTGTGCCCGTACACTGTTTTACGGCCCCGATTAGTGTGCCCGGAATACTCATCGAATAGCTATTTACTGTAATTTCTTCGTTCTCTTACCATTTGAAGGTGTATAATATATAGTTTAGTAGAGTTTATACCTGGAAATAAATACTCACTCCCGGGCTTGTATATGACTGTCTGGGAGTTCGTTTTTATTTCCAGATACAACGCCTAGTCAGTTTTTCCAGTAGACGTCATGATGAAGGGGGGTATGATGGACAGAAAAGTACCAGGATATAAACTCGCCATTTATCACTAGTCCACAAACATATCTGTGAACCCGGAGTGAAAGCACCTGTAGGGGACTGCTGTCCGTATGTCTGCGAGTGTTGGACTGAGTGCAGTAATATGAACGAGGCGAAGCGTCGTGAATATTTCCAAGTGCTCGAAACGAGATGGTGAACAGGGACTGAGGCCAAAGACGAGTATGTTTCTGATCTTAGCCTGAAAATATCTATCTGTTTATCACCCATTGAGTATGAATTATTGTACTCCCAAGTCTGTTGAGTACGAGATCCTAATGTTAAGCCTGTGGAGTTTGGCCCAGGCTAAGGTAAAGATACTTACATCATGGAGGATCATCTTTCATGGTAAGATCATCCATGGGTGATATATCACGTGACCCAGCCAAATCTATTCAATAGTAACTGAGCCCAGTCAGAAAATGTGACAAAATCATAAAGTATGGCCAAATATGAGATAGGAGATATGACCTACATAACACGTCAAACGTAACACGTGACCCAGTCAGGACATATGACCCAGTGTGATAGAACCCCCCCCCCCCCCACGCCTCCCTTCACACATAGACAATCTGTCACCTAGAAATAAGCCCCCACCTTCCGCAGAACGCCACCCCCCTCCCCCATGAATCTTCTCTCCCACCCCGAAGCCACCCAGCCAACCCCAGCACGCCACCTCATTTGTCACACGGGACCTGATTGGCTCTTTCCATGTCAACCTGCCGGAGCCATTATGTAACAACCACGCTGATTGGTCGATGGCGCGCTGGGGCACAAATTGGCGGCGGGCTGTCGACAATCGGGGGGGGGGGGGGGGGGAGGAGCACCGCGCACGCGCAATAAGCGTTGTATGATTGATCTGCAGATCGTGATTGAAGCTATTTTACAGCGGCCACTCCTCCACTCTCCTCCCCTACCACCCGCCCTGCCTACTCCTCCACCACCCGCCCTGCCTACTCCTCCACCACCCGCCCTGCCTACTCCTCTACCACCCGCCCTGCCTACTACTCCACCACCCGCCCTGCCTACTCCTCTACCACACATCCTGCCTACTCCTCCACCACCCGCCCTGCCTACTCCTCTACCACCCGCCCTGCCTACTACTCCACCACCCGCCCTGCCTACTCCTCTACCACACACCCTGCAGACTCCTCCACCACACACCCTGCCTACTCCCCTACCACCCGCCCTGCCTACTCCTATACCACCCGCCCTGCCCACTCCTCCACCACCCGCCCTGCCCACTCCTCTACCACCCGCCCTGCCTACTCCCCTACCACCCGCCCTGCCTACTCCTCCACCACCCGCCCTGCCTACTCCTCCACCACCCGCCCTGCCTACTCCCCTACCACCCGCCCTGCCTACTCCTCCACCACCCGCCCTGCCTACTCCCCTACCACCCGCCCTGCCTACTCCTCTACCACACACCCTGCCTACTCCCCTACCACCCGCCCTGCCTACTCCTCTACCACACACCCTGCCTACTCCCCTACCACCCGCCCTGCCTACTCCCCTACCACCCGCCCTGCCTACTCCCCTACCACCCGCCCTGCCTACTCCTCCACCACCCGCCCTGCCTACTCCTCTACCACACACCCTGACTACTCCTATACCACCCGCCCTGCCTACTCCTCTACCACACACCTTGCCTACTCCTCCACCACCCGCCCTGCCCACTCCTCTACCACCCGCCCTGCCTACTCTTCTACCACCCGCCCTGCCTACTCCTATACCACCCGCCCTGCCTACTCCTCTACCACACACCTTGCCTACTCCTCCACCACCCGCCCTGCCCACTCCTCTACCACCCGCCCTGCCTACTCTTCTACCACCCGCCCTGCCTACTCCTCCACCACCCGCCCTGCCCACTCCTCTACCACCCGCCCTGCCTACTCCTCTACCACACACCTTGCCTACTTCTCCACCACCCGCCCTGCCCACTCCTCCACCACCCGCCCTGCCCACTCCTCCACCACCCGCCCTGCCTACTCCTCCACCACCCGCCCTGCCTACTCCCCTACCACACACCCTGCCTACTCCCCTACCACACACCCTGCCTACTCCTCCACCACCCGCCCTGCCTACTCCTATACCACCCGCCCTGCCTACTCCTATACCACCCGCCCTGCCTACTCCTCTACCACACACCTTGCCTACTTCTCCACCACCCGCCCTGCCCACTCCTCCACCACCCGCCCTGCCTACTCCCCTACCACCCGCCCTGCCTACTCCCCTACCACACACCCTGCCTACTCCCCTACCACCCGCCCTGCCTTCTCCCCTACCACACACCCTGCCTACTCCTCCACCACCTGCCCTGCCTACTCCCCTACCACCCGCCCTGCCTACTCCTCTACCACCCGCCCTGCCTACTCCCCTACCACCTGCCCTGCCTACTCCTCTACCACCCGCCCTGCCTACCTTTCCACCACCCGCCCTGCCTACTCCTCTACCACCCGCCCTGCCTACTCCCCTACCACCCGCCCTGCCTACTCCTCTACCACCCGCCCTGCCTACTCCTCTACCACCCGCCCTGCCTACCTTTCCACCACCCGCCCTGCCTACTCCTCCACCACCCGCCCTGCCTACTCCTATACCACCCGCCCTGCCTACTCCTCCACCACCCGCCCTGCCTACCTTTCCACCACCTGCCCTGTCCACTCCTCCACCACCCGCCCTGCCTACTCCCCTACCACCCGCCCTGCCTTCTCCCCTACCACACACCCTGCCTACTCCTCCACCACCTGCCCTGCCTACTCCCCTACCACCCGCCCTGCCTACTCCTCTACCACCCGCCCTGCCTACTCCTCTACCACCCGCCCTGCCTACTCCTCTACCACACACCTTGCCTACTTCTCCACCACCCGCCCTGCTTACGCCTCCACCACCCGCCCTGCAGACTTCTCTGCCACCCTTCTTGTCTCCGCCAGCCACCGATTGCCCTGTCGTCCTGCGTGTGTCTCGCGAACAGGGTTCGGTCAGGAGATACTTGGGGTGGTCGTTTAACTCTTTGCCTACCACAGAACTATCAGTCAACTGACTCGGGACTGATCCCCTCGATTGTCGCGCACTGAATCTATTCATCTGTGTCGATATGACGTCATTTACCATCATTTAATCGCTAACGATATACTTTTGTCCGTTGAGCTGATCCCGGACATGGCGATGGGATGACCAATGATTCTCCACGTCAACCACAACTGACAAGTTGATGGGGGAAGCTGCGCTGGTTGAGGGTATTTGACACATGATGTTGTCATGGATTCTCAGCTTGATTTGTTGTAATGTAATCACTGTTACATAAATTGGTATTATTTATTGAAATGAAAGCATACTTTGTAATGAGTTACCTACTCCCTCCAATAATATTATTTTGGAACTAATAGGAGCGCAATCGTTATTTCAACTATCTTTCACCTGCTACATTTGTATCTGATAACAAGCTAAGACAGTATTACCCGTCCATAAGGTCGTCCATAAGTGTTCAGTAAAGTTGACCCACGTAGTCCCTCGTTCTCCTTAGCGTACAGGAAAGGCCTTCATATACGAGCCTAGATTATTAAATGGAGCACTGGTTCCTGTTGATGTGAGAGCCCACGTTACGGAAATATTGAAAGCGGTCCAAGATCTGGGCACACTCCCACAGCCACCCAAACGGTTACCACGTCTATGAAAATAGTACACACATTGACCAATGAAGAGCCCAGGAAGATTAGCAGTCTTTTATTCGAGGTTGAACGACAGCCAGCGTCATATCACGACTCTATGGGACGGGGATGACAGATAAGCACAACTGAGCCTCGAATCACGAACCAAATGAACTGCAGGCCAGTACGCTGACCACTGAGCCGCCCACCGCCCTGCAGTTTTTATAGTGATTTTGACTGAAAATAAAAATATGTAGAAATATATTATCATCCATCGTATACAAAGTCCCTACGCGTCAATCCTCTCGTGGTTTAGGGCCGCATGCCCACAAAACCATCGATTATTGTCTCTGTAACAATAATAGAAATATCAACGTTGAGCTCAGCGGCCGGTTTTCTGGTCTCAGAGTGAGTAGTATATTGAAGTGAGGGAACACTCTGACCTCCTCCAACGCTCTCCGCCCGATTCTCAGGCTCTATTTGTTAGAACGTAAGCGTTATTGACAAATAACATATTGAAAGCTGGCGGAGCTTTTGGCCGGCAATGATTGTTGGGCTCTCTGGATGTGAACACTGGGTGGAGTCAAACTGGCACAGAACTGGACGTCAGAAATGGCGGCCTTTTGTCGGGAACTACAGACCGGGCTCAGCACCCCCCTCTGACCAGAGACCCCGCCACCCTCTGACTACAGACCCCACCACCCTCTGACTACAGACCCCGCCACCCTCTGACTACAGACCCCACCACCCTCTGACTACAGACCCCGCCACCCTCTGACTACAGACCCCACCACCCTCTGACTACAGACCCCGCCACCCTCTGACTACAGACCCCGCCACCCTCTGACTACAGACCCCACCACCCTCTGACTACAGACCCCGCCACCCTCTGACTACAGACCCCGCCACCCTCTGACTACAGACCCCACCACCCTCTGACTACAGACCCCACCACCCTCTGACTACAGACCCCGCCACCCTCTGACTACAGACCCCGCCACCCTCTGACTACAGACCCCACCACCCTCTGACTACAGACCCCGCCACCCTCTGACTACAGACCCCGCCACCCTCTGACTACAGACCCCACCACCCTCTGACTACAGACCCCACAACCCTCTGACTACAGACCCCGCCACCCTCTGACTACAGACCCCACCACCCTCTGACTACAGACCCCACCACCCTCTGACTACAGACCCCACCACCCTCTGACTACAGACCCCACAACCCTCTGACTACAGACCTCGCCAGCCTCTGACTACAGACCCCACAACCCTCTGACTACAGACCCCGCCAGCCTCTGACTACAGACCCCGCCAGCCTCTGACTACAGACCCCGCCAGCCTCTGACTACAGACCCCGCCAGCCTCTGACTACAGACCCCACCACCCTCTGACTACAGACCGGGCTCACCGCCACCCTCTGACTACAGACTCCGCCACCCTCTGACTACAGACCCCACCACCCTCTGACTACAGACCCCACTACCCTCTGACTACAGACCCCACTACCCTCTGACTACAGACCCCGCCAGCCTCTGACCAGAGACCCCGCCACCCTCTGACTACAGACCCCACCACCCTCTGACTACAGACCCCGCCAGCCTCTGACTACAGACCCCACCACCCTCTGACTACAGACCGGGCTCACCGCCACCCTCTGACTACAGACTCCGCCAGCCTCTGACTACAGACCCCACCACCCTCTGACCAGAGACCCCACCAGCCTCTGACTACAGACCCCGCCACCCTCTGACTACAGACCCCACAACCCTCTGACTACAGACCCCGCCAGCCTCTGACTACAGACCCCGCCACCCTCTGACCAGAGACCCCACCAGCCTCTGACTACAGACCCCGCCACCCTCTGACTACAGACCCCACCACCCTCTGACTACAGACCCCACCACCCTCTGACTACAGACCCCGCCACCCTCTGACTACAGACCCCGCCAGCCTCTGACTACAGACCCCACCACCCTCTGACTACAGACCCCGCCACCCTCTGACTACAGACCCCGCCAGCCTCTGACTACAGACCCCGCCACCCTCTGACTACAGACCCCACCACCCTCTGACTACAGACCCCACCACCCTCTGACTACAGACCCCGCCACCCTCTGACTACAGACCCCGCCACCCTCTGACTACAGACCCCGCCAGCCTCTGACCAGAGACCCCGCCACCCTCTGACTACAGACCCCACCACCCTCTGACTACAGACCCCACCACCCTCTGACTGCAGACCCCGCCAGCCTCTGACTACAGACCCCACCACCCTCTGACTACAGACCCCGCCACCCTCTGACTACAGACCCCGCCACCCTCTGACTACAGACCCCGCCAGCCTCTGACCAGAGACCCCGCCACCCTCTGACTACAGACCCCACCACCCTCTGACTACAGACCCCACCACCCTCTGACTACAGACCCCGCCAGCCTCTGACTACAGACCCCACCACCCTCTGACTACAGACCGGGCTCACCGCCACCCTCTGACTACAGACTCCGCCAGCCTCTGACTACAGACCCCACCACCCTCTGACCAGAGACCCCACAACCCTCTGACTACAGACCCCGCCACCCTCTGACTACAGACCCCGCCAGCCTCTGACTACAGACCGGGCTCACCACCACCCTCTGACTACAGACCCCGCCACCCTCTGACTACAGACTCCGCCAGCCTCTGACTACAGACCCCGCCACCCTCTGACTACAGACCCCGCCACCCTCTGACTACAGACCGGGTGAGCGATCCAGAACCCGGTCTGCAGTCAGCTGAGGTGTGTTCACACCAGACACACTGTCAGGCATCGAGATGTTTTCACATCTATGTATTATAGAGGAAAGTTTAGGATCAGAGCTGTATCCCATCGAGTTAGAATCGCTATTAGTAATTCACAAGGTGAAGCCCCGTGAATTATGAAGCGACTCAAACAAGATGGGATTGAGCTCTCACCATAAACTTGAATAGGTTTCTGAATTTATCTCACCCTTCACATCAACAAATGGGCCCCATTGCATTGGTAACTGACCTGATCTAAGGACATTTATTGTTTCAGTCAAGTTTCATTTTCCGCGAGCTAGTTGTATCGGGTCGACACAGTTTTAGTCGTGAGCTTGTATCGTCAGGGATGACACCTGCCGCTAGGTGCTGCCCTCTGCTGATGCGCCGCGCAGTTAATCGCCGGTTGGGTGCGTACCCCCCTTCCCCCGGCCCCACCCCTCGCTGGTTCCCGGCCTTAATGCATGTTGATGGGCAGCTTAACCGGAAGGTGCGTCCACTCCCATCATGCAACATCCTATTTACTTCCGGCGGGTCACGCGTCGGGCTCAGACGCTGACCTCAGAGGTCAAATAGCGGGTGCTTGACCCCGGCCCATGATGCACCGCTCCCATGGCGCCACTCATTGATTAAAAAAGACCTGTGCGCACCCTGATCGGCGCAGTCATGCGCAGTGACGTGCAATGACGCGTGGAGTGACGTAATCATCAGCAGCGACGCGCGGCGATGTCGGCTGACGTGGAATGACGCTCAGTGATCTGTGAGCGTCAGGCGGCTGCTAATGAGCACTGACATGTGACGTCATGCAGTGACGTATGACGGCCTGCTATGACGTTACGACAATTAAATGTCACAGCAAGCGATATCAATAAATTTTATAATGCCTCAACGTGTCCCGACTATCAATGATGCACCAGGGCGCGGACTACAGAAGAGTAATGTCTGAGTGCGCGTAACACCATGTAACGAGGGAACAATACACATGAGATGACGGGCTTACAGTTTACAAACCCTGACGATATGTAAGTTATACTAATCTTTTCGTTCCAATGGATCACGTTAGTTCTCCGTGGTAGGAATTTTTTTTTTACTGACAAACAGCGGTGGGTTTGAGACGCAATAGAAGATACGCCTCGTTCACAGACACATTATACTCCAGTGTTAATTAGATGTAGTTACAAGTCAGCGGGAGATGGCGCTAGTAGAAGATACACCAGGTTTACAGTGACGGCCAGTGAGAGTTTACAAACCCTGACGATACGTAAGTTATACTCCAGTGTTAATTAGATGTAGTTACACGTCAGCGGGAGATGGCGTTAGTAGAAGATACACGTGCGTAGTGAACGTCTGCTCTGGTGGCCAGTGTAGGGCGATGCGCGACGTGACGTCAGGGATGGTGACATGACGTCATGAGGCGGAGTGACGTGGAGTGGCGTCTCTGGACGGATGGCTCTACTTGCCGTGACGGGAGGTGTGGGGGAGAGTGCGGGGATCTGGTGGAGATTGTAGTGGAGGGTGGTGTGAGGCTCTGCTGACCTGGTTTAATCACACGGCGCCCGTTTAACGACCAGCCACATGGAATCATCCAATGTCCATTAACACTCACTCTCCCCGCGCAACCCGCTCTCACACCGCCTCCCGAGTCAACGCCCCGATACACAGTCTCTGGGTGGAGAATTTCCGAACTCTTGAGATGGAATAACCCCCACCTTCCATCCACCCGCACCAACACGCCTACACGCCTACACACCCACCCGCGCATACACCCGCCCATACAACCTACCTATCCATAAGAGTACAACTCGACCTAGTTTTCAAACGTAGGTGTTTGCAGAAAGTACATAATTTAGCAATCTTTACTGCACTTAGTATATACATATAGACTAGAGATCTGTGCTTCCTTCAATATGATTAATCTTCCATAAAAACTCTCACATACGGATACACACGGACGCCCTTTTCCCCGTGGACATGTGAGTTTTCCCTCATTCAGATGTGCATTGCTCGTAATGTTTACTCGGCTCATACAATCCTTTTTTACTCTGTGGACTCGCAATCCGAGTGTTCCCTTTGAGAAAATGACAACTACAGTAGACTATTTCTTGGTAAAACAAGCTGCCTTTTTCACGTCGAAACAATGTCTTTATCTATAGAAACATACAGGGAGTGTCTTGGGTTGTTCGTCAATGCCAGCGTATCATTTTAAAGGTTTATAAAAATAAAAACACCTGAGCAAATATAGGTCAATATACTAGCAGTGATGTAGTTTCTGTCACCCTTTACGATAAACTATGATACTTCAAAGAGACATATCTGAAAGCTCACCGAGCGAGTGGAAGCAGCGATTTCCGGACTCGCCAACACAATATGGACGAATGAAGGAATCAGCGATCTCCAAATGACCAATGGATAGGTATAATTCTAGGTTCACACTGGGGCCCGGCGGCCGCGTTTCGTCGAAACGTGGGCTCCGTTGCAGATAGCCCCGAAATCATGAATTTTATTTTACACTGAGGCCCCAGCGGCCATGGTTTCAGGACGTTCAAAGGCCGCCTACGTTCAGTCAGGCTTACTCACATTAGTTGACATTTATCACATTTCGCAATGACCTTAAACGTTTCTCATTAGCACTGTGGCCGTCAGGGTGAAAACTTCGGTTGATTCAGAAATGG
Organism: Alentia gelatinosa; assembly: GCA_950022655.1. NCBI lineage: Eukaryota > Metazoa > Annelida > Polychaeta > Phyllodocida > Polynoidae > Alentia > Alentia gelatinosa. Next base: position 29,872,509 of record OX465593.1, read on the forward strand.
GCAGTCACGGCGACCAGACTCTGTCCCCGTTGTGTCACGTCACTCACGTTTGTATACACGGTACTCCACGGAACCCCGAAACATGGCCGCTGTGGAGACATGGCGCAGTGGAAACCCAGCATAAATACTCAAGCATTGTCACCAACAGTGTGAACAGTACCACACTGCGCAGCTTGATTGTGGTTTGATATAGACTGCCAAACCCCTGCTCGAGCTGCACTGTAGCAGGGCTTTCTTTTGTCACTTGCTTTTTGATTCAAAGGAAATGTTCCTTGTAATGTTCCTTATTGAGGTTAGGTCTGATTGAACAAACTCGACGTTTATAACAATACCTCACATACAAGCCATTTTGTGTCGGCGATTCCGGAGATCGCTGCCGATTCTCGCTTGGTGTCTTCTCGGCATGACAGCCACAACGGACAAAGAACATGACGGAGGTTATGAAGTCTGGGATTGGGGACAGCAGTGCTTCATTTTGCTGCCGGTGATGGTGGATGAGGTGAGACTGGCAGTGTAGTAACATGATGGAATGCTGAACACAGCGTGCATGTCGCACCCACCCCGCCCCTCTTCTGTCCTCTCACAGATTGGATGTCGCGGAGAATTGACCTTTCATCTGGCGGATAATTAAATCAGCCAAGGAATCATAATAAGAGTCAAACATAGGGGTTTGTGAACACGGAAGCGGCACCTTCTTTGAGTAGGCTTACTTCTAGGCCTATTTATCACCGGACTAGGCGAGATCGATTCAAATTGACGCTCGGCTCCCTTCGATCCCTTTTACTCAACCGGAAGTCGTCAAGGCGCGCCGTCTGGCGGCAGGCATTGAACCCTCGCTTCCGCCTTCCCATGGTTCCTAGCGGCGAGAGCCTGAATTATGGACTCGGGACTAAGTCACATGGTACTGCCAGTCTCAGCCAATCACAATTAGTGTGTAGATCACGTGATATGGAGGCTCTGACCCAGGCACCAGCCATCTCCATCACTCCCCCTGCCGGGGAGAGGGCGAACTAGCCCCACCCCTGGTTGTCAGAAGCTCGTTACTGTAGACTCGTTACCATCGTTACCAGTTGTCATGGTTACCCCTCGAGGGGTAGTCTAATACATAATGCCTGTCGTTTTGTCCAGTCTTTATCTCTTCATCAATTGTCTTTTTCATCTGTATTAAGCTAGTCGAAGTCAATCTGCTAGACAAAGTCTATGTTCTTTCAGTGAAGACACTGGCAATTGATCTGAAATAAAAGCATGCCTTTTTTGTCTGGTAAAGTTCTGTACAACCAGCGACAATTCACATCACAATTTGGAACAAATGCGACGTTCAGCGTTGATGAATGAATTTATAAAGAAAGACAAAAACAAAGAAAAAAATAACAATCAACAAATCTGTGTTTTATCTAGTCTGTGGGTCATTTGCTGATACCGACTTGTCAACCAGATCCTTCAACAACTGCCTTTGGAGGGTCCAAAATATATCACGCACCAGTGGGTCAATGAAGTAGTGATTGTTCATGGTCAGCTGGACACTCCTCAAAGACACTAAGACACTTGTTCTCTGCATCTTACCAATGTCACCGAGCTGGCACGCAGATAGTGAAAAGATAGCTTTTGCAGCAGGCTGAAAGTCTCTATAACCTCTACCTACACTATCGGCAGAGTATCTGAGCATGTCTCGACCTCAGAGGGTCATTAGCAAGGTGCTCTTAGTGACTTGCCCTCCATGTCTCTCTCCATACTGCAGATCGCTGTCAGTGACTCTCTCCATACTGCAGATCACTGTCAGTGACTCTCTCCATACTGCAGATCGCTGTCAGTGACTCTCTCCGTGCTGCAGATCGCTGTCAGTGACTCTCCATACTGCAGATCGCTGTCAGTGACTCTCTCCATACTGCAGATCACTGTCAGTGACTCTCTCCATACTGCAGATCGCTGGCAGTGACTCTCTCCGTGCTGCAGATCACTGTCAGTGACACTCTCCATACTGCAGATCGCTGTCAGTGCCTCTCTCCATACTGCAGATCGCTGTCAGTGCCTCTCTCCATACTGCAGATCGCTGTCAGTGCCTCTCTCCGTGCTGCAGATCACTGTCAGTGACTCTCTCCATACTGCAGATCACTGTCAGTGACTCTCTCCATACTGCAGATCGCTGTCAGTGCCTCTCTCCATACTGCAGATCGCTGTCAGTGCCTCTCTCCATACTGCAGATCGCTGTCAGTGCCTCTCTCCGTGCTGCAGATCGCTGTCAGTGACTCTCCATACTGCAAATCGCTGTCAGTGACTCTCTACATACTGCAGATCGCTGTCAGTGACTCTCTCCATACTGCAGATCGCTGTCAGTGACTCTCTCCATACTGCAGATCGCTGTCAATGACTCTCTACATACTGCAGATTGCGGTCAGTGACTCTCTCCATGCTGCAGATCGCTGTCAGTGCCTCTCTCCATACTGCAGATCGCTGTCAGTGCCTCTCTCTGTGCTGCAGATCGCGGTCAGTGACTCTCTCCATACTGCAGATCACTGTCAGTGACTCTCTACATACTGCAGATCGCTGTCAGTGCCTCTCTCCGTGCTGCAGATCGCTGTCAGTGCCTCTCTCCGTGCTGCAGATCGCTGTCAGTGCCTCTCTCCGTGCTGCAGATCGCTGTCAGTGACTCTCTCCGTGCTGCAGATCGCTGTCAGTGACTCTCTACATACTGCAGATCGCGGTCAGTGACTCTCTCCATACTGCAGATCGCTGTCAGTGACTCTCTACATACTGCAGATTGCTGTCAGTGACTCTCTACATACTGCAGATCGCTGTCAGTGCCTCTCTCCATACTGCAGATCGCTGTCAGTGACTCTCTACATACTGCAGATTGCTGTCAGTGACTCTCTACATACTGCAGATTGCTGTCAGTGACTCTCTACATACTGCAGATCGCAGTGTCTGCGAAGATGGGTTCTTAGTGACTGCCACTGATGGCCACTCTCTGTAAATTCTATTTTTCTAATTTATATTGGCCTCAAATCCAAATTTGCATTTGGTTTTTAACCATGGTCATTCCTTCACTGTCTTCCAGTGTACAGTATTTTCAGAGAGTCAACGAATTTTGATTTACAATTGTGATATATGATGATAACAATATCAGATAGATATGAATGAAGCTAATTTCTAGTACCCCCTAAAAATACCCCCTCACAGAACCCCCTCACAGTACCCCCTCACAATACCCCCTCACAATACCCCCTCACAATACCCCCTCACAATACCCCCTCACAATACCCCCTCACAGTACCCCCTCACAATACCCCATCACAATACCCCCTCACAGCACCCCCTCACAATACCCCCTCACAGCCCCCCTCACAATACCCCCCTCACAGCACCCCCTCACAGTACCCCCTCACAACACCCCCTCACAATACCCCCTCACAATGCCCCCTCACAATACCCCCTCACAGTACCCCCTCACAGTACCCCCTCACAATACCCCCTCACAGCACCCCCTCACAATACCCCTCACAATACCCCCTCACAATACCCCCTCAAAGTACCCCCTCACAATGCCCCCTCACAATAACCCCTCACAGTACCCCCTCACAATACCCCCTCACAATACCCCCTCACAATACCCCCTCACAATACCCCCTCACAATACCCCCTCACAATACCCCCTCACAGTACCCCCTCACAATGCCCCCTCACAATAACCCCTCACAGTACCCCCTCACAATACCCCCTCACAGGAACTCCTCACAGTACCCCCTCACAATACCCCCTCACAATACCCCGCTCACAATACCCCTCACAGCACCCCGTCACAGTACCCCCTCACAAAACCCCCTCACAGTACCCCCTCACAATACCCCCTCACAATACCCCCTCACAGGAACCCCCTCACAGCACCCCCTCACAATACCCCCTCACATACATTCTTTGAGGGACGTGTCCTAGTAAGACTCGGCCTTCATTTTCTCCTGCAGATAGCGATGAAAGGCCTACATCAGTGGAGTAATTAGCCCCTTAATTAACCCATGCTCGGCTGGCCTGTAGGACACAGCAAGGCCCGTGTGAGGCTCGCAGAGGCAGTGAGTTACAACACTAAAACAATGCAGTAATTAACCCATCAACAGCTGGCGACGGCCTGTAGGATACATACACAATATTCACTGGTTGCAGATGATACTACGCGTCAACTCCATAGAGCATGCGACCGCTTGTATCTGAAACCAGTCGACATTGTGTATTATTCTCACCCCCATCACTGACTGATTGGCTAACCTTTGAGACATCATGGCCCATGTAGTGTCGTTTTACAATACTCCAAAGGCGTTGAGTACAAGTCCCCAATATCATATCTGTGGAAAAAACCAAGATAGATATTGATGAGTGTTTAGTCTGCGTCCCCATTCACCATCGAGTTTGGAGTGCGCAGTAATATGAACGAGGTGATAGCCGAGTGAATATTTCCAAGTGCTCCAAACGAGATGGTTAACGGGGACTGAGGCCTAACACTATTATGTTTCTGATTTTATCTTAGCATGCAAATATGTATCTGTTTATTGCCCATTGAGTATGAGTTACCGGACTCACAAGCCTGTTGAGTACGAGATGTTGAAACCAGGCTGTAAAGGTCTGCCATTGTAGTTAAGAGACAACCACCTATAATTCATAAGATAATCATGAGACAACGCTAAAACACTTTTACAGCAAAACCCAAAACATATCTTTTATAAAGACCATTGATAACTGCTACCTAGTGTTTTGTTTAGCGTCGGCTGAGGGGGGGGGGGGGGGGGCAAGATGGCCTCTTCCATACCACAATAGTTATGCGGCCTGTAGATGAGTGGGTGGGCGGGTGGCGAGCAGCGCGGGGGGGGGGGGGGGGGGGCGTCGTCTGTCGTCAAGGCGGGAACAGGAGACTCACGACTGAGACAGTTCCTGGTTGACGCTCAAACGTTACCCAGACGCCTCCTACTCTGACCACGTGAGCCTTCCCAGAATGCCATCCTCGTGTCGGCGCATGCGCGTATTGATTGTGAGAAGGAGGTCGTCATGGAGGTATTCCAACCTGCGTCCCGCGAGTCACCGTCCAGAAGTCGTCTGCTCGTTGTGAGAACCATTCTAGGACTGTTGTGGAGATTGCATTCGTTCCCTTCCCTTCACCACACTATTTCTCTCCTGCCCTGTACCTCTGCTGCTCCCTCCATACTTCCCGCCAATCACCTCCTCACGATCTCATATTATGTACCTACCTACGTATATATCCATGTCGTATTTGTGGCTGTACAACACGTACGTGGCGTATGGGATATGTGCATGTGGCGTACAGCATATCTACAGCGGCGAAACTCAACGAATCTTCCCGAAGCAAAGGTAAAAAATGTTTATATCAAGGTATATGATAATACGAAAACAGGCATACTGTGCCTGTACATGTTAAGTACTTGGTAAAACTGACAATTAGATGAACCTCAGCCTTCGGCTTCGATCCATCTGATCATCAATTTTACCGGCTTTCCTTTTTTAATCACGCACAACAAGAGTAACCTTGTTTCCATATACTACTACCTGCCTCTAGCCTTTATTCTTTCGCCCCTCATCATTTTCTCCTGCCTTTATAATGCCCTTCCCTACACCCCCCTAGTGTCCCTGACGTTTACATGTCCCCCTCCCCCTCCTAGTGTCCCTGACGTTTACATATCCCCCTCCTCCTCCTAGTGTTCCTGACGTTTACATGTCCCCCTCCCCTCCTAGTGTCCCTGACGTGTACATGTCCCCCTCCCCCTAGTGTCCCTGACGTTTACATGTCCCCCTCCCCCTAGTGTCCCTGACGTTTACATGTCCCCCTCCCCCTAGTGTCCCTGACGTTTACTTGTCCCCCTCCCCCTCCTAGTGTCCCTGACGTTTACATGTCCCCCTCCCCCTCCTAGTGTCCCTGACGTGTACATGTCCCCCTCCTGGTGTCCCTGACGTTTACATGTCCCCCTCCCTCCTAGTGTCCCTGACGTTTACATGTCCTCCCCCTCCTAGTGTCCCTGACGTTTACATGTCCCCCTCCCCCTCCTAGTGTCCCTGACGTGTACACGTCCCCCTCCCCCTCCTAGTGTCCCTGACGCCGCTCCACCATCACTGATCCCGCCAACCTTCTTATCTAGAGCCCCACTCAATGAAGTCTCCCTTTAAGTTTAACCTCCTTTCTGTGCACTTCCTTCCTAATCGTACTGACAAGAAACTCTTGAGGACCTTTCCCTACGTTGCCTTCCTGGCTCTGACACATAATAAAGCACGATGTCTTTCCACCGCCTTTGAAGCCGGGCACTGCTTACAACATGGCTTCGGCATGGCTATAACATGACTATAAATCAAAATTCCTGCATCATAGCCTTGTCAGAAGGTTTATAAATTCGGATTTATAGAATATCAGAGTACTAAACTAAATGACCGCTTTGTCACTGTGTCGGAATGCTGAAAATCCATAGTGTCATAGTGTGTAGGAACGCTTGTTGTAGTGTGTTGGGAGCTCAGTAGGTTCCTGGCCTTACCTACCTTTACGTCTGGCGTATTATCATGCTTAACCTTCCCCCCCCGCTCACACTCCACCCTCAAGACGCCCGTCGCCCACATCGGATCCGCAGACGACATTCCGATCAATCTCCCGCCAAAACCACTGGTTCCCGGCGCGGCGCGCGGCCAAGGCCACGGGCCGCGGGGTACCATCGGACCAAAAACGCCGCCAGCACCCTCTGCCGCTGCCGGAAGTCGCGTGATCTGCCGCGAAGTGCATTGTGGGGGGATTCGATGTAGCTTTGTGATCGTCTGCCGCCAGAGGGGGGTGTTGCGGAGGGGAGGGGGGGGGGCAGGAGTCGATGCGGATTACGGAGCTGGCTGACTGGAGCGTTTAGGAGCGCTCAGTGCTGTGGCTGAGGTCAGGTTAGCATCTCCCCATCGCTAATATTAGTAGATTTTCCATATCTGTGTCACCTCCCGTCGATACTCGACCGGTATCAGCGTTTCACGGTGATGCAGGGAAGTTCTCCGGAAACTCCGTCTGGAAAGTGATCAAACCGCCGACGGTGGCGCCCCCACACCCCCACTGCCCTGCTTTGTTTCGTGGTTGGGTTTTTATCGCGGCTGTCGTGTGGACGGTTCTGGCTGCCGTGCTGCAATAATAGTTTCTATTTTCAGGACGTTTCCAATTGATTTTACGTGTGCTTGTAAAGATCCTATCAATATCTGCCTGATATGAAATGATGTTTGCGATTTCCACACATGGCATCTAAACCGGTCCAACTCTCCCAGCATATGCCCGGCACGTAGAGAGAGAGAGAGAGAGAGAGAGTATCAGTGGATGACGAATCTCTCATATAATAGAAATACATGTATATGAGAAACAGCTTCCACAATACCAAATCATATTATTTTAACTGTTTCTGGGAAGTGTTTCCTATCAGTTGTATAAGGAAATAGAGTTACAATGGCTGTACTTGATAAATACGCAGTAAAATTGATGGTTATATGAACTGATGCCGAACAGGCAATTTTACCAAATATTTACCCCGTACAGACACAGTATGCTTGTTATTGTATTATTACATAACTTTAATAGCGAGTCTTTACCTTCGCTTTTGGACATTATTTTTGGTTTCTCCACCGTAATACTCTTTATGCCACCTACATACCCTGTACGCCACCTACGTGTTGTACTGCCATAAATACGACATGGGAAGGAGCAGGCGGGATACGTAGGACATACGGCCACAGGTATATAATGATAAATACGACATGGGGAGGAGAGGGTGGGATACGTAGGACATACGGCCACGGGTATATAATGATAAATACGACATGGGGAGGAGAGGGTGGGATACGTAGGACATACGGCCACGGGTACATAATGATATATCTACTGTCAACTTGATCCAAGTTGAATTGCCACTATATAAAGCAGAGTTATCTACCATTCACCTTTTGGTATTGAAAAACCATACTCGAGCTAATAATACAAATCGAGCTGATGAACGAACCCTCGGTTAACCGCTGGAGTCCTGGCGCTACCTAAAGAAGATACGGATCTCGATGGCAGCCAGAATGGTGGTGGGAAATATCAAAGCAAAGCAATTTAGGCTTTTATAAGTATTAACAAAAAAGTTAACTACACAAAATCTCGTCTCTCATTAAAATCTAACGACTCACCACTCATTAAACCAGAATTACTCCAACATTTCTTTCAAAGGATAGTTTTCAATCAAACTTCTGCGTTTTACCTCGAGGAATGTTGTTATTTGACGATGTAGGGTGTCGATATCTATGAGCGAGTATAGCAGTTCATAAAATTCCCTTTCCTTTTGTAAAACCAAAATAATAAAGAGCGATCCCCACAAACCCTGCGCCCTGCGCCACGGCTAACACAAGCCCATTTTCTTGGTCTCAGAAACAGCAAATTTAACATGAAATGAAATATAGATGAACGATTGCATTTTTCCAATCATAATTTTCCCCGCACCCCCAGTGGGAGAGGGGAGCCAGCAATATATCTCCGCCTTTTCCCCTGATTCCAACTGACATGGTTTTATACATATACGCGTCAGGTCTGAATTTACAGGAGAACCTTCATATAGAACTGCATCGAGAATCGTATAAATAGACACTATTCCACGAGTTTGGCTGCACCGCCATCATCCTAGAGGCAAAGCGGAGTGACAATTAGGGTGCATTCAAAGGAGAGGAGTACCATTTATTTTATGATTAGAGTGCGGTTCTGAATTTATCTCACCCGTTTCACAGACATTAGAATAGCATCAAATATAAAGAATAATTCAAATTACTTTGCAAGTCAAGTTAGGAACGTATAAATCTCCATGTTGATGTCTTGTATGGTCTCTGAAATCCTGGCCGCTGATTGGCCAGTCGATTATGACGTCATCCCACATCATTCCTCCACAACCATGGCGTTGTATTGTCTTTTTACGTGGGTGATTGTTGCGTATATTTGTTAATGTTATCCCTATGACTAAACTTGCACCAGGTGTGAGATGATGTGAGGAAATAAACCCCAAAAGTCGTCTGGCTTTATGACGCGACCCACTGAGTGAACTTATTGCCCCCGACCTTCACCCACAAGTCTGGGTTCAAAGTCAAAATCAATCTCCTTTCAAATGTAGAATTCGTCAGTCTTAATATTTGCTGGACGATGATCGGAATGTATAAACGGCTGTGCGCACTCAGGCATCGACCGGTCCGACACACTCCTCGCCGAGTGACTCGACAGGACGGACGGGGCTCGGGGTGATTTGAATGAACGTGGGCAGCGTGGATCGCTGTCATTGAGAATTTCAACCAAATTTAAATGGCGCGAAACTTGCATGCTACACTCAATCACCCTTCTTGTGCACCTCCTGCCGTGCAAGAAAAAACTCAGAGAAAATCACCCTCCTGACCTTGTTAATAGTGAGTGGCGGGTGTATGGGAGTGCATCTTGGTGTGTGTAAAACGGAGAATTTGGTGTATTATGTGGTGCTGGGCGGATGGAGATACTATCACATCAGACGCGGAGAGGGTGGGAGTGTTGTATACTATCACAGCAGACAAGTCGGAGGTTTTTACCGCATCTGCTCACTGAACCTCCGCTGCACTCCCAACCAGCTCTTCAGATTAGTTTGAAAATAGCCTGCAAAAATCGATAGCAATCATCGATTTTTGTTTCCTCTCGGCGGTCCAAAAATGGAGTCATCTCCGCGCTACAATTAGGCCAAACGAACGCTGAATATTCACCGCCATGTAAACTTTGCTGATGCCTGGCAGGACCTTGTGTTGTAGTTAGATCCAACAGATTCACAAAAGACACTTCCAGCTGTGCATGCGGCTTGACCTTGTGTCTGTGTCGGGTTATTTCGGGTCGGCAGAAATTGATTGGTTGGGAATAGGACGCGTATTTTGGAGGATGCGTACCTGGTTTTTTTTTCACGACCTTTGGGCATGAAAGTTTCAGGCGCCTCTGAGGTTTACTTACGGGCGGCACGCGGAAGGAACCAGCGAGGAAATAATACAGCGATAAAGGCGCGTAATTAAGTCAAATGTCGTCTGCCAGAAATAATCACAAACCACCTTCTTCACGCCCAGATCTCGACATGCGATCCCTCCTAGCTCTGGGAAAATTAAGTGTAATCTGCATTTTCTCGCCCAAAATTGATATCTTAAATTGTTTTAATATATTCATATAAAACAGAACTGTAAAAAATGAAAAAAAATACACACAACATAACTGAAATGCATGGGATTTCTCGTATTGGAAATATCACACACGCCATGGTCTTCTTGTTCAAAGAATGACGTGCGACTGGCACAACCTTAAAAGTACTAAGATTATATCTCCCTGTAAATTGCCAAAATAAAGGTGGTTTCGGTGTCGGATTTCCCAATATCTCGTTGGCTCTAAGTTTCCTGTCATAGTTCTAAATACAACACGGCCGCACGTAAAATCACATCCAGCCCGCTTTTACTTAGATCAAAGTAACAAATCCAATTTCCTTTTGCAACCATAATTTGTAAATGCAAATAACCTTCCCCAAGGAATATAAAGGCAATCCAATTTGCGTGCATCGACGCTAGACTAGAACCGGCATTTCCTTTCGATAATTCAATATTCTTTGCTCTTCATAGACTCTGGCAATCATTTCCCCTGCTTTCCCAGGATAACAAATTAAATGTTGGAGCCACCTGAAAACTAAATGAGATTTCCGTGATCAGGGCTGTGCATGGCTGCGCGTTGTTGGGTGGCTTCTGTAAAACAGGCCGTGTCAGGCTTTCATCTGCGCCCTCCACCGCCCGTCAATTATACAACACAAAGCTGTTGTGTTATGGAGGCGGCCATCTTGCCCTACAACGCTAAACAAAACATCGGGTGGCGGGTCCAGTCATCAATGGACTTTTATCAAAAATATCTTCATTGATATTTTCCCTGTGCCCTGTACCCTGTAAGTGACTGATCAGTAGATATATTGGAGATATATAGTTTAAATGAGAAACATCAGGGGTGCGCAGGGAAGTGACTGGAGCTTGACCATGTAACCATATATGACCAGACACAGCAGCCGCGTAGGACCAGGCACTCACCAACCCGCACCGGCGCCGGCAAAATGCTTAACCAGGAAGCTCCCAGTACAACTTTACACAGCATCATAGAAGACAAGAATGGTGACAGTGACCATGAGTTGGCATCCGACTTTGATTTCACCATATGGCCGAAAAGTGTTGGCTTGGAAAACCACAGATGCATAGTTCAACAAAGATCACACAGATTATGAGGTGCTATCCACCATGATGGAGGATGTTCAGGAGCTATGGGTGCCACAAGGGCAAGCACGTAGACTGCAGTAAAGGCTTGTGAGGCTCATAAATGTCGACTTCATGAGTGCCGTCACCAAATACAGGAACAAGAGTAGAAAGAAGAGAAGCAGGAGAGTGGTAGTGAGACAGCCCTACTCAGTGCGGCCTCTGGCTGGGAGAAAGTGTTGGCGGCTTTACAGGGTAATGATGAAGACAAGGAGTGCGATATATATAGGTGCATCGACTGCTGGGTCTCCAGGTAGTTATAACCCAAGCGTGCTGTTAATAATCCATGCCAGTGACAAGTAGGCACTTAAGATCATAGATAACATAGTAGAGAATGTGAAACTCCAGATAGGCAAAAGAAAAAAGAGACACTGGAGTTTATAGAATCTGAGGATGGGAGCGTAGTATTGGCTCATGATGAACAGACCCCATTGTACAAACCCCAAGCAGAGTAGGGTGCTGCTAATGTCAGAATCCTCTATCAACTCCTATGGTCAGGGGACTTAGCTAGGTGCAGTATTGAAGACTATCTGCCATACAGGGTTTATGCCTTTGAGCTGGCAAGTAAGTATGACTGCCACTCAGTACTGCCTCTAGATACTAGATATTGTGATCTGCAGGGTTAAAACAGTTATCGATGGTGCCTTAAAGCATCTTCGATAGACGCCTTAGCTCTGACCCCAAAGCGCCCCCCAAATCTGCAGAATGAGCAACAGGTAAAGAATTGCACCAATAAGGAGGGAAAGAGCTGATATTCGTTTAGTATTCGCCGTATACAAAGTCCTCATTGAAAATGAACCAACATCTAATGATTTAAAAACTGTCAGATACCGTAACCATTGTATATGGATTCAAATCCATTGTACACAGACTAAAAAAATACATTGCATATGGAAAAGTAGTCCCTTTGTAGTATAGAGCAAAAATCCCTATTGAGATACCTTTACTGTGGCAAGTCCTGAGTTTAATATATTCAAGAAGATGGATAATAAAGGGTTTTGTGGACAGGCGGCTCTGTAACACCCCTCTCATAAGATCTCACACTCTCCAAGTCGTATTCTTTATTATATACCTGTGCCAGTATGTTACACAAATACCAACCTCTGCTAGGGTATTGGTATTGAATATATAGCGGCACAGTATGGTGGTATAAAATTATGTACCGCCCTACTTTGAATAGAAATTCTGATTGGCTGAAAAAAATTGCACTGACCTACTAATGAAGTGCTGGCAGTGACTTGCAGCACTCCACTTATTTATGCTGCAAAGGATCACAGGAGTTGAAGGGGAAAAAAGAGTAAAAGAATGCACTTTCTCTGTTTTACTTTCACTAAGATGTCAACAGATATACCAGCACACTTTGAATCCAGCTCGGACGTTGTCTTTTTTCCGTATGCAAATAATCAAATACATATATTTGAAGGTATATAATGAAAAGAAAATGTATTACCTTTCTGGTACGTCCTCGCATACCTCGTCTCTTTGGCTAAAAATATTCAACTCGCTCTGCGAGCTCGCCGAATATTTCTAGCCAAAGAAACGAGGTATGCGAGGACGTACCAGTAAGGTATATACATTTTATCTTAGTACTCTCACTACGCTCTATGGAGAAGAATTCTTAACGAACTAGGCTTAGAGCCTTGAGAATCCACTGACCTGCCTTTGTAGTGTTCAAGACGTATATCAATGCAACCAAATATTCCTATAATCTCAATGATGCCACCTAACGGGAATACTATGTGCCAGTGGATTCTCAAGGGTCTAAGCCTAGTTCGTTAAGAATTCTTCTCCCATAGATCGTAGTGAGAACCTTATACAGATTACAACTTAGAGAGTATGAGATCTTATGAGAGGGGTGTCTGTATACCACTCGAGGTTGATCTCGGCCATCGGCAATCGCTCGTGTATTATCATGACTCGACCTCTCGTCACACCTTTACCTGACAAGTGGTATTTGGACCCGAAACATTCATCATATCTGTATGCTCCAGGTATGATACCTTAAAATTCTGAGATTTTACCCTGTATCAACTGCACCCCGTACGTCACATACATGTGGAATGGGTAGCATCGGGGGTATACGTAGTTGATACGTCCACAGGTATACGGTAACACTGCTTACTCATTGTAAATATCATTGTTTATTACAGTTAGCGTTACTCAGTTAGCTGGAAGTTACCTACAAGTATTTACAAGTAACATGTTGCTGGACACTGATTGTAAACAAGCGAGTGCTGTATCATATCCAGGATTGAAAAAGACTATGGAAAACCCGAAACATGCAAAAACAAATCGCAAAATCGCTGTATTTTATTCACGAGATGGTATCCAACTCTTGATTTACGTGGACTTTAATTTCCAAGGGATCAATTTTTATTATTTTGTAAAACATCACTAATCACTAGACAGCATATTTCTCTTTTTAATTCACGGTGTTTTACTGCCCAGTTGTCAGTTGGTGGTGGAGTTGTCAGTTGGTGGTGGTTTGAATTGACCTGACAGTTTTACAATCAAGGTATCATTTTTCAGTACATATCCACTTCACGGTCTCTTTTTCATAAAATGACTTGCACATCAGCGTCGTCTATGATCTACACATCAGTCATAGTGTTGAACACATAACTAAACAGCCTTTTCGCCTGTAACATCTTGATTTCTCCTGTTTTCTAATAGTTAATAGTCTTAGTGGTGTTCTATCAAACAAATCTTTCAGGTTAAGAAAGAGTACAACTACATTAGGTACCTTTGTTGATTAATGGCCTTTTATTGAGAACCGATGTTTAGTCCATTACATGGAACTCATTCTATTAAACATTTTACCACCAAAGTAAAAAAAGAGATGAGAAGTGCTGTGAGGCCCTACTTTGCGAGTCGAAACACCATGTATGTATTGGAGTCTGCTCCCCCTGGCGGCTGTAGGGTGGGAAGCGCCGTGAGGCTGCACCGACGCTGGCCCGGCTCCAGCCAAGTTGAATTCAGGCCAGAAAGGTCGTCCAGCAGATACCCGCACACCTACTTCTGAATAATAAATATCTTCAACACCCAGCATGGACACATGTAGTATACGGTAACAGGGTTACCGTGGCTGTACATGTTATATGCAGTGTAAAATTGACGATCCAGTGCCCGTTTTCGTATTATTATATTTCCTTAAAATTATCATTAGATTGTTCTTACCCTGTTTTTGGACGATTTGTTGAGTTTCACCCACGTACATACGCCACTTGCCGTAGGTGGCGCCCCGTACCCCGTACTGCACGTTTTACCCCCGTGTGCCACTTAAATACCCCATACACCACATTCATACCCTGAACGCCACATACATACCCCGTACACCACGTACATATCCTGTAGGCCACGTACATACCTCGTACGCCACATACATACCCCGTACACCACGTACATATCCTGTAGGCCACGTACATACCCTGTACGCCACGTACATATCCTGTAGGCCACATACATACCCTGTACACCACGTACATACCCCGTACACCACATTCATACCCCGTACGCCACATACATACCCCGTACACAATGTACATACCCCATACACCACATTCATACCCTGAACGCCACGTACATACCCCGTACACCACGTACATATCCTGTAGGCCACATACATACCCCGTACGCCACATACATACCCTGTACACAATGTACATACCCCATACACCACATTCATACCCTGAACGCCACGTACATACCCCGTACACCACGTACATATCCTGTAGGCCACGTACATACCTCGTACGCCACATACATACCCGTACACTACGTACGTGTTGTATAGCCATAAAAACGAGGTAGGAGCGAGCGGTATGCGTATACGTAGGACATACGACCACAGGTATATGATTATAACTGAGACCAGGGCATGGTCAAAAGATGTCCACCTATACCAGACTGTGCCAATAATAGTCATGACATTACCAGCAGCGTGATGCACACTGAAAGCTAAGGTGATACCTGTTGCTGCATGCGATAAGCATTGCATGACAAGCGTCAATCACTGTCTGGCAAATGAGAGTCACATGAAGAGAAGCAATGATGCATAGGAAGGCGATACACACTGCAGTGCGTATCGCCTCCCACGTGCGTCGTTACGTGGGGAGCTGTATCGTAACGCGTCGTAGTCCGTCGTGGTAGGTGGGAGGCGTGTCTAACTGAGCTACTCGGTGTACCTACTGCACAGCGGGCATGTAGGATAAGCGAATGGACGTGGCCATGTAACACCAGCCCAGGATGGTCTAGATTCATTTTTAAAAGTAAATTTCATTAGGGTATAATCTCATACAGACACTTGGAGACTCGGCTAGCGCCCTTCTGCCGCCTGCTCCCTCTTACACCGGACAACATGTTGTGTGTAGGTTAGGGAAATACTGCAGAGTAGTGGTTTACAGGATGACAGTCACTGACAATGTTTTAGGTATTTTGTTACACCAGAACAATTAGGAGAGTTGAGGCTTAATGCATCACCCAGGGTCATAGGGCCATCCATAAAGTACGTACGCACCGAGGGGGGGGGGGGGTGGGGGTGGGGAAGGGTCAGAAATTTTGGAAAATGTGCGTGTATTCCCTCATTGTTCTATTGCGTACACGATTGGGAGAGGGGGTGGGGGTAAAAATTTCAGAAATTCTGCGTACGTAGTTTATGGATGGCCCCATATCAAAACGAAGTTGTAGCTAATAGATGGGAAATACAGACAAGGAGGGTAGATGTGAACTGGTGTCTTAACATCCGCAAGCAATCACAGGACCTGCTGTTATTTGAATGGTTTGAGATAAATAGAATGATTCATGAGGACGAATCACCAAAACCGAATCACGGAAATCTACAATACCGACTAAATACTAGATATTCAAATTCCATGAGAGGAACCACTTCTATGCCGCTGGCGCCACCTATGGAAACCTCGCAAAACATACCCAGAATGCATCAGCAGATGGTTGATGACGTCACGGGTCTCTTTCTGTTTCTGTCTAGTCAGCGGAAGTAGAGAGGCTGGTACCCATCCATACAGATCTCACACAAATGTCACTTTCCGGAACCAGCGACTCGTAGCTGGTACGCGGAGGGCACTCACGCGTCTTTTGATATGAGAATATCGGGACCAGCGGAGATTACTTTGTCTTAAATGTCACCGTATAATATGAGCGAGTACTTTCAGTATCGTGCTCTCACAAAGATATGGTATGTCTGTAGTATTGGACCAGGAGTGTGTCTTGAACTCTAAGTTATACTCAAGTTGATTGCATCAATATTACTAGAGTGATCTAATAAAAGGCTTTAGGTTTCAGGAAACCTCACAAGTTGCAATCAATAAAAAGCTGTGTTTTTGGGGCGACCTTACAAATAATTGAGTGCTTCTTTTTCCTATGTCTTAGAGGAAACGTATCACTGGAGAAACGTAAATGTTACACATTCTACATACCTATAGGACACAGAGTGACTGCCAGTTCCGCCATCATCTGCCAGGATATTATAAGATAACGTCACTGTAGTCGGGGACAACCACTATTTTCTGCTATCATAATCTATAGATAATCAAAAGACAAGGCTAAACCCTTATATGGTAAATTGGATAAAATCCATTGAAAACCTGACCCGCAACTTTGTGTTTTATTTAGCTCCGGGGAAAAGATGTCCGCCTCTATAACACAATAGCTATGTGCCCTATAGCTGTGAGCATCCAAAAGTCACGAACATAAAAATAAACCGGATATTCCGTGCCTGTGTGGCATAAGAAGACCTCTTGTACTGACACCAGGCACCAGCCAGCGCATTTCCGGTCAGAGTTTAAAAGATGGCGACGCTCATGTTTAGATATTGAGGCCGCCATGTTTGCCTGAGGTCAGAGCGGCCTTCCCACAATCCCCTGTCAGCAGTACGCACGGTGGATGCACGCACGAGACCGCTAACCGATTTCCTTTGTCCTTTCATATTAATATTCATGACGTCACAGCACCACCACCCGCCATATTGACAATCTCCTGTCGAAGAGGGCAGGAAAGAAAAAAATCCGCGCGTCGATAAGAAAAATAAAAAGAGAGTGGAGAGTATCGGAGCTGGCGCATTGGCCGGGCTGAGTGGGGCGGCGCGGAGAGGAGTATGTCGACAAATAGAAGAGAATCTGTCACCGAAAGAGGAGACACACCAAAAAGGCTGCCATTGATTTCTCCTCAGTCTGGGCGGGGAGGGGGAGAAGGAGAGACCGTCGGGCCGCCACACTGCAGCAGTCACCAGTTATGAAACAGCGTTTAATCCCAGCTAAATGTCGTCTGCTTCCAACGACGAAGCGCCCTCTATGTCGACGGTTTAGTTTCGCACCCACAGTAGATAGATTTAGTTTTGTATCGAGTACTTGATTAAAATCGCCTAAAACAATGCTATTCTAGAAAGAATCCCAAATATAGAATGGTTCCAGTAATACAAATTATATTCTTCTCCGTTTAGACATCCTTTTTGTAAACTTGTCTATAATGGGTGGCCTTCAACCCATCTGGGTCTCGCAAGCCACGCCTAGTTCATTTTTCGGGCACTTGATGTCACTGGGATCAATCAGTGGGGTCAGATTTTCATTGCGACAAGCGACCCGGACTCAGGGCCCCTTGTAACACCACAAAGAGCCCCAAAGGATCTGCTACCGCCACCAGGACTACTTTCTCCCCGGGGACTATTTTGTGTGGGCGGCGGAGTGATATCTAAATCGGCCATCGGCTGAGCTGGTCCCTGCGGGTATGAGCGCACTGTGAGCGGGCTGCCGAGAACCAGCGAACGCTACCTCTGGTGACTTTATTTGCTACGGACGCTGGGCGCGGGGTGTACGGTGAGCGGTACGCTGGGCGCGAGGTGTATGGCGAGCAGTACACTGGACACGGGGTGTATGGCGAGCAGTACACTGGGCGCGGGGCGTACGGCGAGCAGTACGCTGGGCGCGGGGTTACGGTGAGCAGTACGCTGGGCGCGAGGTGTACTGTGAGCAGTACACTGGGCATGGGGTGTATGGCGAGCAGTATGCTGGGCACGGGGTGTACGGCGAGCAGTACACTGGGCACGGGGTGTACGGTGAGCAGTACACTGGGCATGGGGTGTATGGCGAGCAGTATGCTGGGCGCGGGACATACGGTGAGCAGTACGCTGGGAGTGGGGTGTATGGTGAGTAGTATGCTGGGCGCGGGGTGTACGGTGAGCAGTATGCTGGGCGTGGGGTGAATGGAGAGCAGTACGCTGGGCGTGGGGTGTATAGCGAGCAGTACGCTGGGCGCAGGGTGTATAGCGAGTAGTACGCTGGGCGCGGGGTGTGCGGCGAGCAGTACGCTGGGCGTGGGGTGTATAGCGAGCAGTACGCTGGGCTCGGGGTGTGCGGCGAGCAGTACGTCGGGCTTGGGGTGTATAGCAAGCAGTACGCTGGGCGCGGGGTGTATAGCGAGCAGTACGTCGGGCTTGGGGTGTATGGCAAGCAGTACACTGGGCGCGGGGTGTATAGCGAGCAGTACGCTGGGCACGGAACGTATGGCGAGCAGTACACTGGGCGCGGGGTGTATAGCGAGCAGTACACTGGGCGTGGGGTGTATGGCGAGCAGTATGCTGGGCGTGGGGTGTATGGCGAGCAGTACGCTGGGCGCGGGGTGTATAGCGAGCAGTACGCCGGGCGTGGGGTGTATGGCGAGCAGTACGCCGGGCGTGGGGTGTATAGCGAGCAGCACGCTGGGCACGGGGCGTACGGCGAGCAGTATGCTTGGCGCGGTGTGTACGGCAAGCAGTACGTCACAGCTGTGTTGATTTCACTCCGCTTTGTCCCTCTCCTGTCTATATACGCATGAAAAGGTAGTCCCTCC
>OX465593.1:29896660-29998212 GCA_950022655.1 Alentia gelatinosa
TGCAGCCACTCTTCTCCTTCACCCTCAGCAGTGGGAGATCTACTGCCATATCAAAGGCCCTGCTGGGGATTTAGGACTAAAATGAATTCGACCACTTATGATTACTCATTCCTTACCCATGATGGCCAATGATTGCACGTCGGTATCTAAAAATCGTTGAGGGTCTTGTGTATGCCTTGTTTCTGCCGCATTTAACAGGTCCATACCGACAGAACTGTCCTCCAAACACAATGACCATCGCGGAGGTCCACCGGCCTTATTGCATAATCTATGCACAATCAATCGGTGAACACTTCTCTGCCTGTCTGTTTCAATTCACCAACATGGCGTCGGTGGTTCCCGACTGCAGATGGGTGGTGAATAGTCGGCCAGCGGAAATGGTTGGTACCCGGAT
The DNA here is from genome assembly GCA_950022655.1 of Alentia gelatinosa. Taxonomy (NCBI): domain Eukaryota; kingdom Metazoa; phylum Annelida; class Polychaeta; order Phyllodocida; family Polynoidae; genus Alentia; species Alentia gelatinosa. The sequence goes on from OX465593.1 coordinate 29,897,055, forward strand.
ATGCTCCTTGGTTTTATGGTCATGGGTACTGAATACATCATTGAGTTTATTCACCCATACCTACGTACCGCTAAAATATGCCCTCTGTCTGGCGGCCGTCGGTATGCGCTGCCCCTGTGTGCCCACTTACCCCGCCTTGACTGCCCTCAACACCGGCCCTTGTCTTATAAAAGAATCATGGCTTTTGCCCTGCAGATGGTTCTCCGGGGCATTTTAGTGCATCCAGCGTTGCGGATTTGCATGCTAAGGAAGTCTCTAGCTCCGAGTAAGGGCCAAGCTTCATAAGCTTTTCTCGTTACTCAGTGAATAAATACATAAAACCCTGCGCCATGTGCAAAGTTGAATAGCGCCTCCTGGGGTTCAATGAGTGCAGAATGACTGCCATTCATAGTCAGTCTTGTTATTGATGATCACGTTTGGTAAATTTCCCTTATGTTTACTCGCCGACGGACACAATTCAGCACAGTTCCTTGCTTCAGATACGTTTCAATGGTAGTATTGTCAAGGTGGGAGCGTGCTTCGCACACTGACCTCCTCTTCTATCTCCGCGCCGACCTCTACCCTGATCCCTACCATTGGCAGGAGGCGCAGGAAGCCAGCGTGCAGACTTTCTCCAAGCAGATTCATTGTGGCTTTTGGTGGCTGCTTGTGGCTCTCTGCTAGGAGAGTGACCGTGAGATCGTCCAATATCACGTATGGTGCCATTAAACCAGGATGTTGACGAGGAAGGTGAAGCTTTGCGACTGCAGATGTGAATGGTAGAAATACACAATGTCCAACGAACTAACCGTAAAGTAGGTGAGGTAAGTAAGGAACTAGGAGCAAATAGAATGTTCATCATTGATGAATGAGCGTGCAATTAGGAATGAATAATAATAAAAGGTTTCAGTTACATCCAGTCTATGGATAGTTTTTTGTAACCCACTTGCACCCGTTCAACCCATTTCTGCAAACACCCGAGTCTATGATCCAAACATATCAGCACCAGTGGGTCAATGAGGTATTTTGATCTCTAGTGGTTGGCCATGGTCAGTTGGGCATGCCTTTGAGACCCTGAGACACTGACACCCTGACCCATTCACACTAGCGCAGTGAATAGCACGCAGATAGTGAAGGGATAGCTTTTTCTCAGCACGCTGAAAGTGTATGTGACCACTCAAACCTTTAATAGGCAACGTATATAGCTCGTGCAAGCACGCTCTAAAACCAACAATCCCACACATGCACAAGATGGCTGACTAGAATAGATGGCGACCGAGTCGGGGCCTGCTCTTATACCGAAATTGATGAAGTCAAACACTACGCACGTTTGTCAAATATCGTATTTTGGATCATTATGATACATAGATCAACGATGCTTTTTTCACTGATAAAAGCATAAAACACACTAGATCTAGAACTTATGATGTGCCAGTTCTCTTCACTGATAAGCCAAATTGCTCTACTTATATGAGGTCATTGAAATATCATGGTGGCATGATTTGGAACAAACTGAGTCTCTTGTTAAGAAGGACTGAAACATTTGTGAGATTCAAATTGTTAACTAAGACTTATCTCAGAAGCAAGGTATGGGATATGTAATCTAGGCACAACTTGCCTATTTCTCGGTCCATATGTGGTTCATATTTACTCATTTATCTATTTTATGTGGATAGAAGTGGAGAACCTTTCTTTATGTTCTTACTCTACCAGATACATATTTTTGTAATTTTTTTAAGACAATGTTTACAAATTATGTACTTACCAAAAGTTCTGGCTAGATCATGGAAACCAGCCTTATAAAAAAGGCTGAGGTCTCAGTGGCTCAGTGTGCGGACACCTCGTTACAGAGCCTCTTCCATTTTAACTGTACATGATGATATCTCAGAGTTTATTCAATTAAATATTTGAACTGGTGCACGACATACTAGCGGATGCTGGGTGCGTCTTGAACAATACTGGAAGCGTGAAGCGTAGTGGGGACGATTAGACAAGTTGCAAGTCTTACCTACGTGAGTTCATGTGTCCGGTCACTATTCATGTGTTGACTGGTGGCTGAGGACAATATCAAACAAATAGTACAGAAATCTTTCATACATACTTAATGGATTGTTTATTCAAAATACTCTCTCCGAGTCCCAGTGTGCCCCCTTTCCCTTGTGTGGGTGTCAATGAAAACAAAGATTGTCCCACCTTCATTTGGCACTAAACTTCCCAGTCGGCACCCCCCTCCGCCACCTAACCAGTGTGTTAGGTAGTAGGTCCGTGTGAGAAGTTAATATCATACTTAGATCTAACAGTATTAAAGAAGAAACCAACAAAATTTGATCAAAGTTGTTGTTCTCCATGATTTTTATGTCAAGAGATATGAATGAGGCCAAGCGGAGTGAATATCATGTAGCATTCAAACAAGTTGGAGAACAATGTCTTTGACCCAGTTGAGTCATTTTCTGTATTTATCTCACCCCTGTACACACTAAAGGAACGTACGACACCCTAGATTTATATGTGATGTCCTAGACCATGGAAAACAAACTGTAATACTTGTAGGGGCATGGAGAACGAGTTATCAATGTTTATCCTATAGGATAAAGATACCAGGGGTGAGATGATAGTTCTAAACTTCAGGTTCAAAACAACAAAAATACCAGAAACAAATTCCACTGAGAAGAGTGTCCACCAGCCTCCCCCTCCCCTCAGTTAACCGACCAGGCGCTAAATTTCATTGATATCTGAGGGTGTGTTTTTATCTGGGGTTTCTCGACCTAATTAAACTAATTGATCTCAGCCTCGATGTGGATTCAGGAGACAGTGAGCCGTCGACGACCACGCGGGCGCACCGACAGGGCGGCTCCATGCATCACCTCAGTGAGGCGCGGCGTTTTTCTCCCTCTGAAATAGTAATCCTCCCAAGACAATTTCATTTCCTGTCAACTGAATGATTTTAGTGGGCGCCCGTCATTGGGGAACGATGTCTTTAAGACACTCCGCTGCTGGGGTCCCGCACGAGGCGTTCACAGAGGAGCGGCCGCCTCTGCCGGGGCTAATCACCTGATTAATTAGCCAGGAGGCGGGTAAATTAGTTAACCGGAGTTAGGCGTGGTTAGAATGATTATAACCCGGCGCTGGGGCCCAAATGACATTCAAAATCATACCTGATTGGACCGTTTTGTTTGCAAGTTGCAGCTTTGCGTCGGCGTTTTTGCGTGTTTGTGTTGGGGAGTGATTGCGCCGGGGTGGTTGGTTGGGACTGAGGAATAAACGAGAAGGAAGCAGGGAGAAAACTCGCAATGTGCACGAGTGTGCGGTACACGTGACAATGTACAGGGTGCAGAGTGAGTGCTAGGTCCGCCATCATCCGCCATTAAACGTGTAAGAGAGCGCCACTGTAGTCAGGGGATGCCTGTTGTTATAATCCATTAAACAAAGTTAAAACCCTCTATGGCAAGTAAAAAAAACAACAAAAAAAACCCACACCAACAACGCAACAATTTATCGATACCTTCATACGCCGCTTTGTATTGTTTTGGTCGTCGGTTGCAAGATAACTGCCTCCATTGTTGACAAAAGTGTTTCATCAGAAAACGCACAAACATCCAAGACCGAACAGTTTTACTTTTCCACCGGAGGACAGGTTAATATCTGTAGGCCCGGCCCCACTGGAGCGATACGGCCGTCGCGCACGTTTTGTGGCCCCATGAACGCCCCCTCGGCGAGGATTATGACTCCTAGTGCGATCGATTCATCGCACTCAATCGCACGAAATATCCGTGGTATGCTCCACTGATGAGATGGATGTGTCCTAATGTGTGTGGCACTACCTATATAAAATAAATTATTCCAACAGCATACGATGATTTTAAGTATACAATAGAGCCCCGCTTAACGGTGGTAGATGCCGCCAGGCTTAATCGAGGAGAGGGGCGAGGGGATAGTCACATAAAATAGGAGGCACTCCATGCCTTTGTGACGAATCCATCGCAAATCATGAACATATCAAGGCGACACTTCGCACACGTTCGGACGTTTCTTTACCCTCACCCGGCGTTTATTTTTATTGACTTGCTATGAATCCGTCGCGTCAGTGGGACTAGGGCCTAATAAGAGAGAAAACGTTTTGGCTTTCTAAACCCATTCCTCAGGTCCCCATCAAGGGATCCACCGACGTATCCCTGGTCTACCAACCTTCATCCATACTCATGCTATCATTTATACTTTTGTTATCAATGTCATTATCTTTCTATGCATATATATCTAATGTTTACCGATGCTAAACTACTGTAGATTACACAGTGAGTGTTCAGTAAAATCTTGTAATAGTACAGTGATACTCTGCTCAAAATACTCTCTACACTTTGCAACAGATACCGGAAGTAAAACAAATCCTCTGCTTGGAAATCTTATATAGAACTGGACAGAGAATTGTATAATTGTAGGTCTCTTCATAAATAAAATCTGAATGGATCCTCTTGGGAAGTATGAAAATATAAAAAGAAAAATAATCTAGGACATTTCATGAGTAGTAATGGTTTAGCAAATATCTGAACGAGATCCTATTACATGGGGACCGTAAGGGGCCTCTGGTTCCATGGGGAGAGACGGCAATGCACACCCGACATCACGCTGCCATGCTATACGGGGTACGGGTTGGTTAATTATCACCCACCTAATACAGAATGCCCATGGTAAACTATAGGAACCGCATTTGGACATACCCATCGCATGCAGGTATATTGTATACTCCGGGCTGCAAAAAACAGCGCATTTGGAAAAGAAAGTCCATATGATAAAATAGTGCATGATTAAAGTGAACTAAAATTGGCACACCACCACTTGGATAATCATATAGAACTGCATCGAGAATCGTATAAATACACAATACGCCACGAGTTTGGATGTGTCCCAATCTTCATCGAGACGAAGCCGAGTGACGATTATGGGACATCCAAACAAGGGGAAAATTGTGTATTTTATGATTCGAGTGCGGTTCTGGATTTGTCTCACCCCTTTCTATGACATTATGAACCAATAATGGTTAACTGGACGTTAAATCAAACCAACCAACTAACCAACCTTAGGAGAACCACAAATGGCATTGATTTATCTGATAGGCTCTTCAGATATTGCTGGCATGGCTGTAACGAAGCTGGCTCTGAGGCCGTATGTTCTCTGAGTGATAACTGTTCCTAAATATAACCAAGCACTAACAATCAAGCGACATGACTTTGAGGTTCCAAAAGCTCTACCATGAATAGCATCACAGATCCCAACCCATCCTGAACTAGAAGGTCATGTCACCATGAACTACCACACTTTTAAATTTGGTAGACGTTCGATCGGCTTTAGCGCCTGCTGATATGTGACTAGATCTTCTGTGGTCCCTGGCATTGTAATGAGGAAATTATGTTAATTAATTAGTCAACATGGTCTCTATAGGTCGTTCTGGTCACCTGACCTAATCCCAATCCTGTGGTTGGTGCTCCCCCACACTTTTAGTACGAGAAGTGCGTGCAAAATGTAAAGGGCACACAGCTAATGTGCCACTGAGACGGCCGTCGTGCCCCCCAAACGCCATCCAAAACACCAGTTGGATATTATCAAAAATATTTTGGGGGCCTTGCCATGGAGAAATCTTAGCCTTGTCTCAATTTTATCTATAGATTATAACAAATAATAACAATGGTTGCCCCCTTACAATGCTGCTATCTTAGAATTACCTGGCGGATGATGGCGGAACTAGCAATCACTCTGTGCCCTATAAGGTTATGGCGAGGAATTGCAGGGAAACGATTATTATTCCAGTCTGGTGCGGGGAGTGGCGTATCTAGCAGTTGTATGACAGGACCTGTCGAGATAGTTTAGCCAGGCACCCTCGGCCCATAAATTATCGTACGTCCAGCAGCACAGAGCACAGAGGGCTGATTATTGTCTGACCTACCAGTCGGTGTATCCCATGGGCGGCGTGTAATTATTCTATCACGCAGTGTATGACGTACGAGAGGACTCGTTCTCACTCCTCGTTAGATGTAAACATGGCCTGAATAGACTACTGGGCTGGCCATTGTTTTGGCTGATGCCGCACAACTTGGATTGAACATGGAGGAGAAACAGCATTATCTCACCCCTGGTATTTGTTTCCCATGGGCTTAACATTAGTAACTCGTTCTCCATGCCCCTATGAGTATTACAGTCCAATCTCCATGGTATATGACCTCATATATTCAGTGTGTCGTCCATTCCTTTAGTATGTACAGGGGTGAGATAAATACAGAAAGTGACTCATAGGGGCACAAGTCGGAGTTCTCCATGTTGATAGAATGTAAGCTAATTTCGTGGATGTTCACTGAGGGGAAAATGAAAGGGCACAATAGTGCATGAGCCAATGCATAACATTTCTAGAGATATTCGCGAAGAAAACAATAATCTCAGGCAGCTAATTACTAAATCATTCTTGTTTATTATCAAGAATGGAGATTAGATCCACCTAATCGGGTCTTTTTGTATCAAAATGAAATGATCTTCTGAATATTGCTGGTCCGGGGTTCATCACAAGAGACAAACTGAATCTGACACGATGTTATTAGAATTGCCAGAACTTGTTTGGGGCCGTTGCGATGCGTTGGCAGAAAGTCCACAGTTTGTCAGCCCAAGAAAGTCGGTCACTGCTTCCGCCACATGACCTAATTATGGATAAATGCTGAGGAAGCACTCTCTCATCAAGTAAATCATAGAATTATCGATTCAGAACACATAAAGCACCATTAATTCACTATCCATGCTCTTCCTATTGTTCTGATATCAAATTAAAAGCAGGCAGCCTGGTTTTATGGCGGGTTCTTCCCTCTTTATTTTCACAAAATATATCTTAATGAAGGATAATTTGTAGGCATTGATGGTGAATGATGAGAGAGGAAGTCTATGCGGAACTGCTTGTTTTGTGTAATTTGTAGTAACACGGTTGATGTATATTTAATCCACCTCTCGCCGGGCTCACTCACGTGAACACAATGAGAAAATAGTACAAGTTCTAAAGTGTAATAACCGAGAGCAGCTATTAGTCAGGTCTCCTGATTCATCAGTAACTCTATTTTATAGTTCCAGTGTAGAACTTGGCAGTTTGTCACTTAGTGACAGTTGCTAACAGTAATTATCTCACCCCTGGTACAAGTTTAGCCGTAGGAATGACATTGAGCCGTAGGAATAAAAAGACTCAACTCAACAGTCAAAACATCAACATGGAGATTTAAATGTTCTTAACTGGATTCGTATTTTGAATTATTCTGGTATTGTGATGTTATTTTAATGTCTGTGAAAGGGGTAAGATAAATCCAGAAATGCATTTGAATTTTGAAATAAACAATACTCCACTCGTGTGGATGCGCCATATTAAGGGATGAAACTCCTGGACAGCCGTTTATGGACAGACTTGAGTGAAAATGTGAGTAGTGAGGCCGTAGGGGTGACCTTAGGTCTTTTGTACTACACAATATACTTGAGGTGGAGGGACGTATTTATGTAACAAAAGGCCGAGAACGGCATCCCTACAGCTCAGTCACTACGTTTTCTTGTTGTCACCTTAGAGTGAGAAATAACTCCATTTTATTCACTTATTAAATCATCTATTCACAGCTCATTCACTACGTCTCAGTGAGCCCGAACATTATTTATACTGCACCTCTAACAGTGGGTAGTATTTCATAGGTGTTCGACCACAAGTATATAATGATAAATGATTCAAATGAAGCAATACTCCGCATTAAGTGAAGTAGTCCGTTCTGAAACAGTGCCCCATAATTCGTGGCTTCAATGCATCCAATACTAAGAGCTGATATTTATGTAACAGCTTCACTGAGTAGAACTTCCTCATATGTAATATATCATAACACTTTTCTGTTATTGTTCCTTGTCTCACGCACACTCACGGACGTGGAGGAACGACAAATGTAATGTCGAATATTCAGTGAATAAACCATTAACAAAACCCAATACATTTCACTTGTAATTTAAACATACACATTTAGGCAGTGATCTATGGTCGAAGTTAAAGTCAGTCAGTACATACACAACTTGATTGTTTATATCTTTAAGCATTGTGTTAAAGTTGTTTACTTTTGTTTTTCAGGTACGTAGCTAAGTTCTTCTCCACTGCTGAACGGTAGGAACCTGATTTACTCTAGTCGACTAAACTATCCAAACAAACAAGCAAACTCTAGTCAACCAGCTTAGTCCATACTACACAATTAAAGAGGGTGCGTTCCTTTACCCTACCCCTCAGATAAATCTCTTTAGACCCAGTATGGTGTGACCGTATGACACGGTCATGCCATAAAACATGTACATGCCACGCGTGACGAATGAGATTAAATTTATGTGAAGGTATAGATCAAAATCTAAAAGTCACTGAATTTCATATAATGGATAAAATCTAAATACCACCCTATTTCTGATAAACTATTTACATGACATTTGTTGTTTTCCGCTACACATATCACTCAGCTCTACTTAGTGAAATCATTTCGCAACGACGACTCACACCATACAAACAATTATATGAAATTCTGTGACGTTTCTTGATAGTATGAATTTAATCTATATTTGTTAGTTCGTTCACTCCAAGGTCACATAATACGTTTAACATGTACCTTTGGGTGTTGAGATGTATTTGTTTCGTATAAATCTAATCAGTAGAGTATTAGGTGTATGTCTAAGGTTACTGAGGTGCGGCTCACATCGTGATCTGTGAACCATCCTCCTCATAGCGGGAGTCAAAGAAGGCGAGACATGTTTAAACACCGGGCGAGTTGATCGATTGACGCTACCATCTCCAAAACACTCTGATATTTTATCTGGATCTGACATTTAAAAATATTTAACACATCACAATCAAATAAAAAAGACCACTTTCTGACCCACTTCCACTTGCCTTATTCTTTTAGAATGATCAAAGTTAACATTTTCCCGCAATTCTCTAAAACAGTGGCGCGTGTAGCAGAATAAAAGCACACTCCAACACGTAGCCGTTTGTAATCCAGTCAAACGGGCGATAATGGGGCGGTTACTGTCTGTTCAGTCTTATGTGTTACACTGCGTGGGCGATACATGGAGACGATCAAGTCACACTAGCTGAGTTCTGTTGTACTTATTTTCAGTTTTCAAACATACGGAGAAGGCTGATTACTCCAGGATATGATATGAGGAAACATGTTTGCTGTGGCTGTACGGGATAAATACGCGGCTCCCCAAGTATGAATCACTTTCAAACGGAGTATGCCTGTTTTTGTATTATCATATACCTTAAAATAACAATCTGTTACCGTCACTTTTGGACGATTTGTTGGGTTTCGCCCCCGTACATGCCCAGCACGCCACATACATACCCCATATGCCACGTACGTGTTGTACGGCCATTAATACGACATGGGTAGGAGTGGGCGGGATACGTAGGACATATGATCACATGTAATATCAACACCTTATTACGGTACTCTGATAAAGAACCAGCATAAAACACAATACCAGAAGTCAAGGTACTGCTGCCAACGCACTAAATATCTCAACGAATAAAATAACACTCTCCCCGAATACCCTATTTCTCCTCCATTGACAAGTGTCTATGTGAGTGTGTCAATTGAAGCTTTAATAATTCTTTGCTAGATGAATTGACATTGACCAAAAAATATAGCATTCTCAGGGATGACAGTTTTCCTGTTTGACACCACGTTTTCATGGTGTGCTTAAATCATCTTCACATGAGAGCTGGATAGTGGGGACGAGCAGGATATGGAATAGTTTAGTTCTCCTACCCAGAACTCACGGACAATTGCCGGACAATTACTGAATACAAAATCTAGACATATTTTCAGATTTTTAATAATTTAACGGAGTATGGATTTATAGCCATAGAATAATTATGGACATGTTAAACTCAGATTATTTGAAATGGCTGCCCTTCTACAGGTGCAGCAAGCATCCGGGGGGAGATGGTGCACACAGCGGGGATTTCCATGAGTGGGCTCACTCTCCCAGCAGATCTGTCGTGGTGCTTACCAATCTCTGCTTCAACCCGGTGACGTCACCTCTTAAAATAAACTACATTTGGGGTTCAGATAGATATATCGAACCAAAATTATGAAAGTCTAACAAATCATGGAAAATATCATGGAAAACTGGAAGCTTTAAATGTGCTTGACAGACAAGTCAGCTGTTTCTTTTTCAGCTCTAAAACACGGCATAGTGTGTATCCACAGTTGATTAGACCCTTCAAAGAAGCGCATGTGTCAAGTTGACAAAGAAAACCCTGCAACACTTGAGATGCCTTCCACTGAAGAAACTAATCCTGCAGACTCCAATTTGGCATCACTAATAACATGAATGAGTGTGCAGTGACCAGTATATCAATATGTAGCACTGTTTACGGGGGAGAACTGCTGTTATCAGCTCTTGTAATCCGTTGATAACTGCACCTGCCACCTGGTGTTTTGGGAAGATGGCCACCTCCATAACAGAATAGCTGTTTGCCCTATAGACTCAATCTGGTAATTAAAAGACATATGAAAGCAAAAAACCAGACCACTGGTTGTAAGCGTGCTCACTCCCTTCCTTCCGCCAGGAAAACGGAGTCATTAAAATGGCGGCATTTGAGTTTGGGCGGGAAAAGCGAGTGTAAAAACCAGACGACATTGTTTTTCTGGAGACGTTCCGGAGAAGAGGAATGAAGGCGGTGTAAAATACGGAGAGGGCTCGAGGCACTCGGCCATTATCTCATTAATTACTTAACTTTCTTCACTTAAACCTGGACACCATAACTGGGTGGTCTTAATGGTTCAACTCATTTACAGCCAGTCCAGAGTCGCGACACCTGGCTGGGTCACATGACCTCGTGACGTCATGTCGGCACGTGATCACGGCGCTCTCGTTGCTCGGTGCAAATTCTCTCAACGCTGATGAAAGTAAGAAAAGTCAGGGGTCTATTTTAATAACTTATGCCAACGAGAGGAAGGGTACAAGGAGGCCTCGTATGAGGGATATCGTCCAAGGCAGTCCTAGCCGATGGAAGTAATCCATAAGCGATGTATAAAGTTGACCCACATCGTCCCTGGGTCTCGTCGGCGTACTAAAAGGGCCTTCATGAACGAGTTTAAGTTATTCAACAGGCCCCAGGTGTGACCGTTAGGATTGAAACACAACGTCATCAATTACCAATTTGAATTTTATCAAAAGTCAGGGTATAATAGCCTATTCAATAAAGATAGAGGCCATTCTCGACCGAACATAATCTAACTGAATCAAGGGTAAATCAAGCGGAATCTAGAACCCAAAAATCTGATCTTCTTGCATTTGAAAATGTCCAAGTCTGATTTTGAATTATTCTTTTTTACAAAATCAAACTATTACTCTATCAGAAAAGAATGCGGAAGCCTGACTTTTAAGCATGTAACAATGGCTAAGTCTGGACTTTTTGGTGTGTGAAAATGGCAAAGTTTTGCACTTTTCGCCATGTAAGACTGTCAAAGTCTGACTTTTTAAGGATGTAACAATGGCTAAGCCCTGACTTTTCAGCATGGAAGAATGTCAAAATCTGACACTTGTACCAAGTTCACCAAAGGCTAAGCCTTGACCTTTCCAGTAGAACAGGCCGATGGCAATTTCTTAGGTCGCCCCCTCCTACAAACTTTTTAAATGTTCTGACGCCCCTATTTGGGGTAGGATTCCACCCTTACATTGCTTCGTCTACCGTTTTATATCAGGAACAAATGGTTCGTTTAACATTGATGAATGAGCGTGGCATAATATGAAATTAACAATTAAAATGTTTAGGTTTTTCTCAGTCTGTGGGTCATTTACTGTGACACACTTGGCAACCAGCCAACACCGTGGGGCGGGTGGGACTAGGACTTCCCCAGGTATAAGCCTTGTCAAACATCTGAGGGGGCGGCGGGGGGTGTTGGGGAGTTGCGATTTTTTTTTGCATATACGCCTAACGTATATAACATGTATACGACCAGCGTATACATGTTGCGCAGAGGATATTTCCTCTCGTATACGCCCTGTGTGAAATACAGCCAAGACGCGTCTGTATTTAAAAGGAAACAGTCTTGTATACGCCTCATACGCTGGCATGAAATATGGGTGTATATATATAGAACAGGTCAATTTACAGCCGATACATGCACTTCCGCGATGGCGTACATAGCAATAAAATGGTGGTTATGGCGTAGTGCAACGAGCTATATCTATAACTTCATTGAAGGTCCAAATATGCCCTGCACCAATAGCCCACTGAGGTATTTCGGTCTATCATGATTGTTCATAGTCAGCTGGGCACTCCTCTAAGACGCTATGACACTGGCTCTCTTCCCCATACCAATATGACAGAGTTTCCATGCAGATAGTGAATATGATATTGGGAGAGTGAGGGGAGAGTGGAAGTGGAGTGAAAATATAAACTCGGGAGAGTGAGGGGAGAGTGCAGGTGGAGTGAGAATAAAGTGTTGGGAGAGTGAGGGGAGAGTGTAGATGCAGTGAGAATAGAGTGTCGGGAGAGTGAGGGGAGAGTGGAGGTGGAGTGAGAATAGAGTGTCGGGAGAGTGAGGGGAGAGTGGAGGTGGAGTGAGAATAAAGTGTCGGGAGAGTGAGGGGAGAGTGTAGATGCAGTGAGAATAGAGTGTCGGGAGAGTGAGGGGAGAGTGGAGGTGGAGTGAGAATAAAGTGTCGGGAGAGTGAGGGGAGAGTGTAGATGCAGTGAGAATAGAGTGTCGGGAGAGTGAGGGGAGAGTGGAGGTGGAGTGAGAATAAAGTGTCAGGAGAGTGAGGGGAGAGTGGAGGTGGAGTGAGAATAAAGTGTCGGGAGAGTGAGGAGAGAGTGGAGGTTGGTTGTTTTCGTGGGAGGCACCTCTGTGTAAGTCTTTGATGCTGTAGGAAATCAGGTTTGTCCGTGGACCAGACTAATAGAAGCCTATTGCTTGCTCTCTGGGAACCCCCGGGGGCATTTTGCTTAACCCTCTTGGGTGTGAGACTTGCTGGCCCTCACCTCACATGTTTACTCTTTGAATGACTCCGTTGAACAGTCTGCTTGTATCATTTATTCACATCAACATTAACCACACTTAAGGACATGTTTTTTTACCAACCAGAAGTGTTCTAACAGAAGGAGATCCCGACCTTCAACATAAATCCATTCATAAATCGCTCACAGGACTCACACTGTGATGTGATCAGAAGGTGCAGGTCCATCAACTTCAAACCTAGAAAGCAGGTTGATTCAGTGAAGCTCTCACGGAATTCCGCGATATGCAGGAAGGCGGGCGCCCAATACAAACCGGAACGTTTTCAGTCGCCAGCTCAGAAACTATTCAAGCCTTTGACGCCCGCCGCCGACACGTCAAGTAACACCCGCCACCCTTCAACAATACCCTGAGATTCTCGTTTTTATTATTCTACCCGAGCCGAGCGGCGGCGGCGCCATCATGCTTTCGCGCCATTAATCGCGAGCAGACGATATTTGGCATCAGGGAGAGAGTAGGTCCGCAGCGAGCGGCCCCGCAGTGAATGGCTTTTTCTATTGGTTGATTATTAATTCAGCCGGTCTCGCGGGAGGCCCGGCATAACTCGATTGTGGCGACATCTCGTGGTCAGCGGACGTCACTGTCGGCGGGCGGACAGTACGCATGCGCTGACATAGAAACATGGCCGCCCGGTCTCTACTCTCCTACATCTTCATTATCCAGGGCCGGGGCCGCTGGCCCGGCGCGCCCGGGTGTGGAGGAACGTGGATAACTGATAGAAGTTGGTGCGGGCCGGGGATTAGGTTTGTAGTGTCATTAGTGGGCGAGTTATGGCGCGCCTTCCACGCCCGCCAGCCACACTGCGCCCCTCCCACCACCGCATCACTGCACCGCTCGACAATCCTTACAATGTTACAAGCACACACTGCGTTCCTCGATATTCACGCGGTGACTGCGCTGTTCAACTTCTATGCAAAGAAAAAAAAACTGCACTGCTCGATATGTATTGAGATAGAAACCACACTCTTGCTCGTAATACCCATCGGGTCGACACCACACTGCGCCGTGCACCAAGCCGAATCCCTCTTGGAAGGTGGATCATACGCAGGGGCCATCCTCTGTGGGCATCAATGCTGTAGCATCCATGCCCGGGCCCCTCATTTGGAGCTGTGTCTATTGGCATTTACGATACACCCCTGACACAAGTGAGCAGTTCTACATGCACCAAACTCATTGATAGCAGTCTGAAGATGATACAGGTCTGGCATGGATCGGGAGGGGGCTGTACCCGGCAGGAATCGCATGGCGCCAGTCGGTCTGTAGGGTACCAGGAGCGACATGGTCCACACGAGATAATTGTATTAGGCCGTGTATGGCGGATGGGCGTGTATGGCGGATGGGCGTGTATGGCGGGTGGGCGTGTATGGGGGGGGTGGGCGTGTATGGGGGGTGGGCGTGTATGGCGGATGGGCGTGTATGGCGGATGGGCGTGTATGGCGGGTGGGCGTGTATGGGGGGGTGGGCGTGTATGGGGGGTGGGCGTGTATGGCTGGTGGGCGTGTATGGCGGGTGGGCGTGTATGGCGGGTGGGCGTGTATGGGGGGTGGGCGTGTATGGGGGGTGGGCGTGTATGGGGGGTGGGCATGTATGGCGGGTGGGCGTGTATGGGGGGTGGGCGTGTATGGCGGGTGGGCGTGTATGGCGGGTGGGCGTGTATGGCGGGTGGGCGTGTATGGGGGGTGGGCGTGTATGGGGAGTGGGCGTGTATGGGGGGTGGGCATGTATGGGGGGTGGGCGTGTATGGGGGGTGGGCATGTATGGGGGGTGGGCGTGTATGGGGGGTGGGCGTGTATGGCGGATGGGCGTGTATGGCGGGTGGGCGTGTATGGGGGGGGTGGGCGTGTATGGGGGGTGGGCATGTATGGGGGGTGGGCGTGTATGGGGGGTGGGCGTGTATGGGGGTGGGCGTGTATGGGGGGTGGGCGTGTATGGGGGTTGGGCGTGTATGGGGGGTGGGCATGTATGGGGGGTGGGCGTGTATGGGGGGTGGGCGTGTATGGCGGGTGGGCATGTATGGGGGTGGGCGTGTATGGCGGGTGGGCGTGTATGGCGGATGGGCGTGTATGGCGTGTGGGCTTGTATGGCGTGTGGGCTTGTATGGTGGGTGGGCGGGTATGGTGCGGGCGGGTGCGGGTGGGTGTGGCGCAGGTGTGTATGGCGCGGGCGTGTATGGCCCAGGTGTGTATGGCACAGGTGTGTATGGCGGGGGCGTTTATTGCACGGGCATGTATGGCGCGGGCGTGTATGGCGCGGGCGTGTATGGCGCGGGCATGTATGGTGCAGGCATGTATGGTGCAGGCGTGTATGGCGCAGGCGTGTATGGCCCAGGCGGGTGATACCCGAGGGCCAGTTAGTGGCCAGGCCTTCTACCATCTGACAAACTGCCCAATAGAGACTTGCCATGTCTGGCAAGCACAAAGAAACTCCATTGTAGAGGAGAGAGTAAATTGAGTACATGAGACATATATTCAGGCATTCTACTCAATATAACAGTGTAGAATCAAGATCAGAAAAATAGATGCCTTTTCAGCAAATTATTCTCTAAATTTCGATTAACAACTGGGCGCACCTTGAAACAGGTAATTTCCAAAGAAGAATTACCGGCTTGATTGATATGAAATACGCATATTGCGATTCTTATTGGTCTTACAACGTATATCAATTCAGGGATGCAAGTTCTTTGACAAGTGAGGGAATTCCGATATTACATATACACAATCAACCCCAGAATATATATCGATCTGTCCCAAAAATGATATTATAAATTATGCTTTTTAATTTATGCTTCCCTCAGTCCGGACTGTGTACATTCCTGTAGTTTAACTATTTAAAGCCCACTTCACACTGTGCGAATGGAGGTACGACTGGAGTTACGCCCCCAGGCGCAAGCGTTCCAGTTGCAAGCGGTGTGGTACGTTGTGACTGGGCGTACGTTGTGACTGGGCGTACGTTGTGACTGGGCGTACGTTGTGACTGGGCGTACGTTGTGACTGGGCGTACGTTGTGACTGGGCGTACGTTGTGACTGGGCGTACGTTGTGACTGGGCGTACGTTGTGACTGGGCGTACGTTGTGACTGGGCGTACGTTGTGACTGGGCGTACGTTGTGACTGGGCGTACGTTGTGACTGGGCGTACGTTGTGACTGGGCGTACGTTGTGACTGGGCGTACGTTGTGACTGGGCGTACGTTGTGACTGGGCGTACGTTGTGACTGGGCGTACGTTGTGACTGGGCGTACGTTGTGACTGGGCGTACCTTGTGACTGGGCGTACCTTGTGACTGGGCGTACCTTGTGACTGGGCGTACCTTGTGACTGGGCGTACCTTGTGACTGGGCGTACCTTGTGACTGGGCATAGCTTGTGACTGGGTGCACCTTGTGACTGGGCGTACCTTGTGACTGGGCATACCGGATTTGGAACTTCCAGTTTCAAGTCGGCGACTAGAAGTACCCGCTCGCAGGCTTTACAGTCGCACAGTGTGAACGGGGCTGTAATCTGATCCTGAGAGTCACATGTAAAAAGATGTGGCGATATTAAATAGCCTCAAGATGCATCGTCCTGTTACATTTTTAACGCATTCTAGAGGCAGACAGAATTGGTGCTAGACGACTTGAGATCGTGGGGCAAGATAAGCCAGGCCCGTGTAAGCAGCCCCACTAGCTATAGTAGATAAGCTGGCTAGGATTAATTCAGCTAAGCCCGCCGCAGGAGAGGAGGGCTATAAAAATGTTCGCTGGATGCTGGTCGACGAGTCACGTGGGCTCACATTGTTACGTGTCATGGAGCACCTAACATTGTTCACATGTCATGGAGCAGCTCACAATGTTTACGTGTCATGGAGCAGCTCACTTTGTTAACGTGTCATGGAGCAGCTAACCTTGTTTACGTGTCATGGAGCAGCTCACATTTTTTACATGTCATGGAGCAGCTCACATTTTTTACGTGTCATGGAGCGGCTCACGTTGTTTACGTGTCATGGAGCAGCTCACTTTGTTTACATGTCATGGAGCAGCTCACATTGTTTACATGTCATGGAGCAGCTCACGTTGTTTACATGTCATGGAGCAGCTCACATTTTTTACATGTTATGGAGCAGCTCACATTTTTTACGTGTCATGGAGCAGCTCACCTTGTTTACATGTCATGGAGCAGCTCACTTTGTTTACGTGTCATGGAGCAGCTCACATTGTTTACGTGTCATGGAGCAGCTCACTTTGTTTATGTGTCATGGAGCAGCTCACATTGTTTACGTGTCATGGAGCAGCTCTCAGAGCAGATGTCAGCCTCCTTACACGCCGTATCGAGCCGGACAAGGCTCTGTGCTAACATCGGCGTGAGTGGGGAAGCATTGCTTGTCTCACCCCTTGTACAAATCTAGCCATAGGGATAACATTGAAAAAATATGCGCAATGATTACCCATGTAAAGCATAATACTATGCCATGGTTGTGGCGGATTGATGTGAGATGACGTCATAACCAACTGGCCAATCAGCGGCCAGGATTTGTGAAAATAGGCAAGACATCAACACGGAGATTTAAACGTTCCTAACTGTATTCGGAATGTAATTTGGATTATTCTGATATTGAGTTGATATTCTTATGTCTGTGAAAGGGGAGAAATGAATCCAGAGCTGCATTCGAATCTTGAAATAAACAATATTCCACTCGTTTGGATGCGCCCTAATCTTCACTTGGCTTCGCTTCAAATACAATTGCGGCGCATCCAAACTCGTGGAGTATTGTCTATCTATATGATTTTCGATGCAGTTCTATTTAAGGATGGCTACAGGCTATAGGCTACAGCAGAGGATAAAGTGATAAGAAGATAAGGTGATGAGTTAATGATACAATGACGAGTTGACTCTGAGAAAGTAGCTAGGTAATATCAGCTGATAATTGTAAAGTACTGACCAATATAAGTAAGGCGATCCAATGTTTACAAGGTGATTCCCGAGTGGTGAGCAGAGCTTTCCAATATCTCAAGGAGAGCAATGTTTTCATTCGTTTTACCTATTTGAAATGAGAAATTAATCGGGCCTCATTCGCTTTATAAAGACCCTCAATCCCATGCTGTGGCTGACGCATTTTCCAAGTTTCACCAGTATTTCCACTTTTCTGATTCCCCCGACTGGCATCTCGATGAGTGCGCATGGATACAGTGAGAACCGTGTGGTGAGATGAACAAGCGACGTGACACCTGTTATGAAGTGGTAAACAAGTGATGATACACCTGTTATAAAGTGGTAAACAAGTGATGATACACCTGTTATAAAGTGGTAAACAAGTGATGATACACCTGTTATAAAGTGGTAAACAAGTGATGTGACACCTGTTATAAAGTGGTAAACAAGTGATGATACACCTGTTATAAAGTGGTAAACAAGTGATGATACACCTGTTATAAAGTGGTAAACAAGTGATGTGACACCTGTTATAAAGTGGTAAACAAGTGATGATACACCTGTTATAAAGTGGTAAACAAGTGATGATACACCTGTTATAAAGTGGTAAACAAGTGATGTGACACCTGTTATAAAGTGGTAAACAAGTGATGTGACACCTGTTATAAAGTGGTAAACAAGTGATGTGACACCTGCTATAAAGTGGTGGACAACTGATGACGTGATAGGGTGGTGAGGTGGTCACGTGATCAGGTAGCATTCGGCACACTATGCGGTAATCGATGCGCTGTAATTCCCCAGTGGTGGGGCTAGCGTGTGGCAAATGAGATTATCTTTAGTGTCGATATCAATATGTGATATTATTATAGACCTATGCCGGTAAGTCACACAGATACCAAACTCTGCTACGCTATTAGTATTATTGTCATACCACACAGTATGGTGGTATGGAAACAAATACACACATACACGTACGCTGTTTCTTTTTATAAGAAATATTCTAGTAAAATGTATTTACGTCATTGGTACGTACTTACTTTCCGCGTTTCTGTCAATAAAAATGATACGTGAGTAAGAACCAATAAGGCTAATATATCTTACATTTACCATATGCCCTCATTTATAAATAATTGGTAAAATACTTAATATGATGTTGCGACGTCCGAGCTGGCTTCAAAGTGTACAGAGGTGGAGTTGTCACCAATTTACATTCGGATTGGTTGGTGATTGTTCAGCCAATAACAACACATGTTGCTACGTTATAGAATTAATACCAATACCACAGAAGAGGTCGGTATTTATGCACTATACTGGCACAGGTGTATGGTAACAAACCAGTCCTACGAGCACTTTGATATATTTATCCAAATTGAACACGGTAGGAGACGACGTGATCGGTGTTTTCTGGAGACCTTGTAATGAAGTCTTCATGTACGAACACACAGGAACGGTCCTAATGCACTGATGAAGATCTGTTCATTCACTTGCAAAGACTTTTGGTGCTTCACTTTTGAATTTCTAATGCCGATGAATGTCAACATATTCTCGTAAGTAGAAATACGTATTGCGGTTCGGCCTTCAACGAAGTTACCCGTTAGTACTTACCCCTGCCTACAAACATGGACATATAGTATCATGAATGAGATAACTGGAAGTTTTGATATCATCATTTCAGGATACACCATGGACCAGAAAAAACTCATTGGCTTCATCTATTGGCACACCCAAATTTGTTGAATCCCATTTATACAGAATTACAAAATCGTTGCAACTGGTTGAAAACAACGACAGCGCAATCACTTCAATATAGCTGTCCATATCTTGAAATAGAAGTCTGATTTTGTTTCCTGCCCCATGATTATAATACTTTTATCTGTTTTCGATCAACATTGTTTTTCAAAGTAGCTACATACATTTAGTATCTCTCATTTTCCCTAAGCTCTTGTGATCTAAACACTGTTAAGCCAACCACATTCCGGTCAGAAGGGGGATTTCCGGGGACTCTCTGCGAGAGGATGAGAACGAAGACGCGTCCCGCTTTGTAGGTCAGCGTCTCTGGACGCTCACAGACAATTTACCTCAATTTAACTCATCAGGAGCGCTCTTCTATCTGCCCGACCGAGTCCGACTGAGGCCGACCGAGTCCGACCGAGTCCAACTGGGGCCGATCGAGTCCAATAGAGTCCGACCGAAGCCGACCGAGGCCGACCGAGGCGACCGAGGCCGCACCCATTGTAAACTGGCGTCTCTCGCTGACAGTGGACTCACCAGCCCGCGGCGTGTAATCACTGATTGTGGTCGCCATGGTCCCTTTACCCATAATTCCCAGGTAGGTATCATCCGGGCCACATCGGGGTAAGGGAAAGGCGCCTCCGGCAGGAGGCCCAGTCTCGTCCAATCAGCGACCCGCTTACGGCCATCGTCGGGCATAAATGAACCAATCAGCGGGCGCGGAGCTCTGATCTGCGGCGACTGCCCCGCAGCCAATCATTTCCTGTGCATTTAAGACGTTTAGACGGGCGTGGCTGGTAGCCGGCGGTCGCCATTACTGATTCTTATTATAGGTAGGAGGAAGCGGGCGGGGTGAGGGGCCGGGAGGGGGCGGGGGCGGGGGCTGGACTAGGGAGGGGGGGGGGGGCTAATAGCTAGGGCTTCTGAAGTTCCAACACTCGCTTGTATCTAAGAAAAGCCCCGATCAAGTTTCCCAACTGCCACACCAAAATGCAATAATATTGTCCCCGCCTACCGCTAGGCGGCAGCTCGTGTGAAAACAATTAGGTGACGTCGCGCGGCACAGAGCGTCGGCCTCGCCGTGATTTGACTAATTCCTCCAAGTTCTCCTCCATGCCTTTTTGGCACATTCCTCCGGGCACTAGCGCCTGGGAAATTGGAAGGAAAGGTTCATGCTAGCCGATGGGTCTGAGGACGCCCTCCTATTATCGCTCAAGTAGCCTCAAGCTTAAGGATCCCCTATTATCGCTCAAGTGACCTCAAACCCGGAACAAGCGGTAATTCTGGGCACGGGATCCGGCACAGAAGGCGGCTGGACGGGGCGGCGCCCTTTGTGAACGTCGCGGCGTGGGCGAGGTCTGTGATATTTCACTGAACTCATCATTATTCACCTGAGAAAGGCGCAGTTGAGAGCCTGAGACCCTGGCCTAGAGGCGTGGACACCTCCACTACCCACGGTACATGCGTCCAACCTAAAAGTAAATATTATACGAAAAGTTAATTGTGTAAAAAGGTCAATGAACCGAGACGTCGACGACAGGTCCAGCTGAGTCATGCCTGATTTGCGATCATCTTGATTCAATGAATTGTCGACAATACTTGCTTGGAGTTGTTACACTTACTTGTACTTTAAGGGATAGAAATTATTATCAATGACAAAGGGTAAGAAATACAAGTACGGCTGCCCGTCTAAGAGGAACATTGTTTATTGTCTGCGTAAACGGAACCTGCTGCTGAACCGTGTGCCAGTAGCCGGTTCCTGGTCGGTACAAACACAGTGTCTACCTGAGGCCTGCCCGTCGTATGGGTACCAGCAGGTGGTGTCTGTCATCGCCTCGACGTTCGTAGACACGACTCCACCACAGAGATGTAGACAACAGTGAGGGAAATAGGACATGATGTAGGAGACATTAAAACCGGCAAAGATGGATCACCTCGGCAAAACGTATAAGGCACAGAGTGAGTACTGGGTCTGCCATCATCCGCCAGGAAATTGTAAGAGAGCGCCAGAGTCAGGGACAACCATCGTTAACTGCTGTTATTATCTATAGATAATCATCAGACAAGACTTTGATAACTGGTGTTCTGTTTGGGGCCATCCATAAATGATGTCACACTTAGGGGGTGGGTGTTGGGGTAGATTGAAAAGTGCGGCACAGGCTAAAAATCAAAGGGTGGTATCCAGAGTTGTGTGACAGAACACGCGTCATCTAATTCCCAGTCTGAGAAGCTCCTGACTGCCATGCTGGAAACGTGTTGGGAAAAGTATGATCATAAGCAGTCACAGCAGGCTGCATACACAAATCCACTGAAAAAGTCAAACAACGACGGAAAAGGGCAGCCAAATAGGAGAAAGTCACATCAAGAAACGTCAGTACATGTAGTGCTATACATGGTTAAGTGTAACAGCAGAGAGTGCTATTATACTTGGAAGAGTTCTTTGTTTCTGATCAATGAGGACAGGTTTCTGCCAGGGATGCATGATGCCTATTGCCACATTTTCACCTGATTGTGACATTTAGCACAACCCACTGGCTATATGACACTTTTGGGCAAATGATCATTAGGTGGAATAGAGGATAACAATTTCTAGTCAATGATCTATCCCTCCAACATTAAGCAATTTGACACCACCTGATATTTCAGCTCACCAATTAAATGATTCTGGGTACAATTAGTCAGTGGCAAACTGCAGATTCACACTCTGGATCTTCAGTGGTCACCTCCCAGAAGGACTTTCCCTCAGCGATGATGACCTTCACCCTATTCGCACATGTAGGAACCCCACCGGTTTGTCTTTTATACTCAGCTGTCGCTTAGGAAGGGATTATCTTCAGGTTTCTCTGTCAGGTAGAAATTGTGCTCCCCAACAAATGAAGTGAATGCTGAGCAGTCATCAGGTGGACATGGTCTGTTATGGGGTCGATGAATACGCACAAGGATAAATCCCCAAATGCCACCACCCATTAACTTTTTACAGTTGCTCAGAATGAGCTGTTTACAAGTTCTGAATTGTTCTTCGGAGACAACGAGCCAACGTCATCTTGGTACTCGTTGTCCACTCGCAGACTCTTGGGTCGTTGTCATCGATTGATTGAAACTATATCACGTGAATGCCTCACATTAGAAACTTCGATATTTGGTAAATATGTACGATAACTTGTTCCAGGCTGTTTATAAAACGTCTCTGAACTCGCAATTTGCGGGCGTCTGCCATTTTAAAATTTTCCACCCAGACGAGTGCTTCGACCTCTCAGCCAATCAGATTGCGTTATTTGTTCAAAGCGTGCAGTCTGTCAATATCAAAAGGCACCAGTATAAAGGTACACGGCGTACAGTGCAATCTGCGTACACTGATTTTACCCCAAGAAGCAGTACTTATTTGTACTGAGTTAGTGCATAGGTAAATGATAATACAGACCTGTTGATGACGTAGCATCCTCGCTGTCTCTCGGATATCACTATGCATCAACTACATGGAGATTATGGCCATTATTGTACACAAAACGAGTCATTGTTGTGTATGTCTTCAATTTGTAGGCCTTACATGCCTTTAGAAGCTAACTTCTAATGTCTTTAGAAGCTAACTTCTAGTGTCTCTAGATGCTAACTTCTGACTAAAATGATGGATATATTCCTCCTATATTAAGGCATGCAGGCAAAAGAGCTCTACTATACAAATAACCCACTAATGAGAACAAATTCCCTTGTCCGCACACACAAAGACGATTTACGATCTGATTCAAAATGGCAGCCAGTTTCATCACGTGATCACCCTGCAGCGTCCCCTGACCGGAAGACGCCAACCCGGCTGTTTGTGTGGGCAGTCGGGAGGCTCATCAGTGGTGACGTGTGCCTTCAGCCGGCCTAATGACTTACACAAGGCCATGCCTCTCCGCATTATTATGGGATGTCGGCCAGGCGGCGGCCATTAACCTCCGCTGATTGGCTAATCACTGTCACCTGATACATCCTCCTGCTAACCCCAACGGGGGCAATGATATAGGTCTATTAAGTATACATATACACACACCTGGTCTTCTGTCAATATGGGATTGCCTACAGCCCTATATATAATATATATATATATATGTGTGTGTATATGTGCGCGTAGCTATCTGGCTCTAGTTATTTGTCAGGTTATTTGTCATGTGACCAGGTTAAACCCGCCGACACACGCCGACACACATCTCCCCAGGAGAGGCACTATACGCAGAACAGCGGGGCTCTAGACGCCGAGACGTAAACACGGCAATAAATTGATTTTACTGTTTATTTTATCAAGTGAAGTGAGAAATTGCGTCGCGGACAGGACCGAGAGGCGGGAGTGAGGGAGAGAGGGAGGGAGACTGGGAGGTAGTGCAAGAAGGAGGAGTAATTATTGTTATAGTAGATAAGCCATGTTGAGGCAGCGATAAGACGTTACCCTTGTACCCCACCCCCGTACCCTACCTCTACAACCCCCATACCCTTCCCTCGTACACGACCCCCGTACCCCATCCCTTTGTCCCATCCCTGTACCCCCCGTACCCCACCCTGTACCCCACCCCTGTACCCCACCCCGTACCCCACCCCGTACCCCACCCCGTACCCCACCCCGTACCCCACCCTGTACCCCACCCCGTACCCCACCCCGTACCCCACCCCGTACCCCATGGATATGTTTGGGTCTGCTGACTGCACCTTATCAGTGTGTCACTGGGGAGTGCAGATTAGAGTGGAGATAAGGTGGGTAGAGGGGCGTTTTGTCACGGGTGTAACAGTAGCAGGGTTTCTGTGTTTTTACTTGAGGGTCCATGGGCAAGGTGACGGTAGATAGAGGGTATCCATGTTCAATACTCCATGGTGTAATGGGACATAGCCATTCTTATGTACGTGCCGCCATTTGTCATCCGCCGCAACGGCCTCCTAACAGATCCTTCGAGCCACTTTGACTCACACTGTTTCATAGTATCTGTTGGGAGAGTGCCGACATCCAGCCATTTGATCTCCGACCCTCCAGGCAGATCCTCTGCTCTACTTGGTTTGCAAGTGGGTTGGGGGATCTCGTGGGAGTTAAGAGCTCCAGTGAGCCCGCTAACAGATGAACAAGGAAAGACGGTCTGCTCTGTATCCTATAGAGATATAAACACAGTATGCTGCCTGATATAGTGTGGAACAAACACAAACTGTTACCTGTCACAAACTACATGCATTATGAATACACGGTGTTCCCTGCTTTGCTCCTTTAGCGGCGAATGTGCGGTTCTGGGTTTATCTCACCCCTTTCACGGACATTAGAATAACATCACAATATCAGAATAATTCAAATTTCTCCACAAATCCAGTAAGGAACGTATAAATCTACATGTCGGTGTCTTGTCTGATTGGCCAGTCGATCATGCCGTCATCTCACATCATTCTGCCACGACCATGGCGTACTATTGTCACTTTACATGGGGGATCGTTGTGTATGATCTATTAATGCTATTCCTAGACTTGTACCAGGGGGTCAGATGAATATGCGTATAATATTCCCAGCAACTGTTGCTGATCTTCTTAGCTATTAGGTGTGCGAATTTCATCTTGCGAGATGGGCTTCCTCACGTCAACTCTATGCGAGTTTGTTGGGGTGGTATCATTCTCTCAGAAAATTCTTCTTTATTTTTAACTATTAGTTTTATTTAGCTATTTCTTAGCTCTATGGTTTATATATATAGCTATCACAGTGGAACATTTTCTGCAGGTATTGACGACCGGAAGAACATTGCTAAAAGATATCAATTGTAAAAGGTTTAAAGACACTCTTCGAACAGAAAGTCAGCCAATTCTTCGGTGCTGTAGTAGTATATGACTTGTCAGTTTGAAGATGGCGACCTATAGACCGAGCAGTTTCCAGCTTACTTCGCTGACGTACAATACACTTATCGGATTTTTTCATTACTAACTAACATCATCATAATTAGTGACTTTGATGAGTTATGGAAGAACTATACATAGATAGTATAATGAACACTTTATTCACTAATATGAGTACCCAGGTCGTTGGGTCTGGTTCTGTGTTGAAAGTTAAAACGCGTTCAAGATTGTAAAGGGAAATTTTACCCTACAATAGCAGATTATCTCATAGTATCATACTTTTATCAGAAAAAAAATTCGAAAAAAACCAACAAATGGCTGAGATTTCCTGACTATTATGAACTCAGGTATTAACAGGAAACTGAGGTTAGATATATCAAAACTAAGGTTACCTAAACAATCCTTAATTTTTGTTTTCTTGTAGTATCTGTTGATAGACAACCTTTAAACCCAATTCGGAAGAGGCACATATGAATTGACTGTTCGAGAAATGACAGCCGTTCAATAACGGTACCACCAACCAATCTATAATGACGACTATGTATGTTATCACAACAAAATGAGCTCACCAATTTGTCAGGAATTCCGTAAAGCCAGACATTAATAGTAGCAACAGGGAGGTCATTCAGGACATGGAGTAGCCGAGTTTCTCTTTCTCCTTTCAACTCTTTTATGTCCACAAAATGTAAGAAAAGGACAAGCAAAAGCTTTTGACCAGGAAAACTACGATGCACGTCATGACGTATGGGAAGTGTGTTCTAGGAGAAAACAACTGAATTGTATGGACAAATGTTGTTATGAAAAATGGACATTGCTCTATAAAAATGTGACGCTTGACGCAGAACGATATCAACGAGGTGAAGTCAAGTTAAAGTCCGCGTTCAAATGAGTTGGAGGATGACAAGTTTAACTAAAAGAAGTAGCTTTCTGTATTTATCTCATCCCTGTATACACTAAAAGAATGGGCGACACACTGGATATATAACATCATAGACCACCATGGAGAACGGACTGCAATACTCATATGGGCATGGAGAATGAGTTACCAATGATAAGCTTATTGGACAAAAACACCACCTGGTTTTAAACCTGCCTGGTTTTGAACCTGCCTGGTTTTGAACCTGCCTGGTTTTGAACCTGCCTGGTTTTGAACCTGCCTGGTTTTGAACCTGCCTGGTTTTGAACCTGCCTGGTTTTGAACCTGCCTGGTTTTGAACCTGCCTGGTTTTGAACCTGCCTGGTTTTGAACCTGCCTGGTTTTGAGCCTGCCTGGTTTTGAACCTGCCTGGTTTTGAACCTGCCTGGTTTTAAACTTGTCTGGTGTAGTCCCAGTGCAGGTCTCAAACACGCATGCGCCTGTCCTGCGGCACCTTGCGGCTGGCGAAGAAAGTATTTTACCTGGCTGGTCATGTACAACACCAGATTAGTGTTTCTATGACAAGCAGGGTACCAGCGGAATATCTACCCGCTGGTTGCTCGGAATGGGATTAGTGAGGCCGGGGACAGGCGTAGGCGCTTTGATGTGATTGCCGACACAATAAAACCAGCCCCGTGGCGGGAGCAGGACTCCATTCCAACATGGGTTTGGGTTTATGAAGGTAATAAAGATCACTAGTGCTTTGATGAGGTGGATATTAAACTAATAGTGAGATCAATCTCAAACAGTCTCAAAATCAAGCTTCATGGCAAAATACGATATTGTAAGTATCTTCTGTCATTTACTTCTTCTGCCATGTAAAGGAATTTCTAGTTTCACAACTATGGCGTATAGTATTCTTCAAAGTGCTTTTCTCACTCCTTCCCAGTATCAATTAAGATTGCTGTTCGGTGGCGATCAAAGGCCTGCAATGTTCTCTCGTGGCTCTCATGTCATCACTGATCGTCTCTGATAAAAACAAGCTGTCAACCCCAGGGGCTCTGGACGTTTAATTTTAAAGGTTAGAATGAAACTATTTACTTTTTCATAGAGGCTGCTCTAGAATTAGACCTATCCTGAATAGCAGGAGATTAAATGGAAAAAAGAAAAGGAGAAAAAGAACAGAAAAAACCCAGCGGCCGAGTGGCCCTCCCAGGCACAGGGAGGCTTCCTTAAGTGGTCTAATTTACCCAGCTGAGTCACGTGACCAACAACAGCAACAACTCAATGACAAACACGCGGTAAACACAGGGTCGAGCCCCGTCTCTAACAATGTAGCGATGACATGATGACACGAGGCCTCACAGAAGTACTCCAACTTGGCAGTTCAGCTGTCAAAAAAGAGCCTGCTGGATGGTATTTTCCTCTTAAAAAAACCTCATCCGATTTGATCAGTGTTTGGGCTTGAGATCTGACTCGTCGTCCCAACACAGGTTAGACTCAAAATGATGGTCTTGCAACTAGCGACTCCAGCTCGAATACCTAATTAGATTATTCCCAGAACAATTACCCTGACCCTGGATAACACTGATCCCATGAGAAGTATCTTTTATCTAAATTGAAAGAAAAACAAGGTAATGAGTCTCAAATCATTATTCCATGATACCTCTGGTGATTTTTAAATAAAGCAATTAGTTCCTGCTTAAATTCTAGATCGAGTCAACAAGTTTCAGCGCCTTTAGGTGGCCTTGATATTGTTAATTGGATATCTTCTTGGTTTAATAGGCTTCACCTTTCCTGCAGAAAACCGCTAGTGAATGATTGGTTATACTGATTTATTTTATCCTGGTGTAAACATCCACAGACTAAGCATTAGGAACTAGTACTCAACAGGCTTGTGAGTATGTTAACTCATACTCAATGTTAACTCATACTCAATAGGTGATAAACAGATAAATATTTCCAGGCTAAGATAAAATCAGAGACATGTTCGTGTTTTGTCTGAGTCCTCGTCTCTATTCACCATCTCGTTTGGAGCGCTTTAGAACATTCACTCGGCTATCGCCTCGTTCGTATTACTGCGTACTCTAAAGTGAATGGTTAATCGAGAAATAGACCAAACACTCATCAATTTCTTTCTTAATCTCAAAATAACATTTTAATATCAATGGTTTCCACGGCTTTAGAATATTAATCAAAAGTTTAATCATATCAAATTTTAGTCTTAAGGAAAGTAATCGGATTATCAGTAGACCTAATACGATGAAAATAGATACCGATGAACTGTTAGATAAGTATTATCGATTTAAGATAATGCTTTAGAATGAAAAACCTCCATTTCTTCTACTTACAAAACAACAATAAACCTGGGTTCTGGATGTTCGTTCGTGGGATGGCGATGCTTTCTGTCGACCCTCTGTGGACCTAATTTCAACACAGGGGTATTTTTACTAGTTCTCCTATGACCTTGCCGGAAGTGGAAACCGGGGTCACTTAGCAGGTCATTGATCCGGGCATTGGCTGTTTCCGGTCACGTGACCATTGACCTGCTCTGATCAATTACTCAGCTCGGTAAAAAAACAGAAGAAGATAATAACTGGAAATAGCGGGACAAAGTCAAACTACACGGAAACAGTTTGGAAAGGCTTTAAAAAAGGAAGCTAGCTTTTTGATGTGCGAGATCACACAGTTTGTAGACAATCAATCTGATAACAGTTTAAATCCATTTTACTAACCCATATACAT
Source organism: Alentia gelatinosa (assembly GCA_950022655.1). NCBI lineage: Eukaryota > Metazoa > Annelida > Polychaeta > Phyllodocida > Polynoidae > Alentia > Alentia gelatinosa. The sequence continues at coordinate 29,926,170 of OX465593.1, forward strand.
CACACGTATGACTATATATCTCAGCATACAATGGAAATGGACTATTAATTGAAATATTCGGGCAACTGATAATGAATAGTGGTTACATCCTAAAATTATTAAAATGAAAGTAGCCTTATTCCTCCGTTTTAGCATCAAAAGTGTTATGTAGTAAAATCGACGAATGGGGAGTTACCGTTGAGGTAAGGTACTACTTCCGGTAAGTGACGTCAATGTCGATGTGGACGTCGTGACGTCGTGTGCCGTGACGTCACACTGTAATGGTAAAACGCTCGATCCACTTCACATCCGGTCTCGTGAGTGACTGTGGCACAAACTGAACGCCACTTACCGGAAACAGTAAGAATACATATGATGTATGACTATATATCTCAGCATACAATGGAAATGGACTATTAATTGAAATATTCGGGCAACTGATAATGAATAGTGGTTACATCCTAAAATTATTAAAATGAAAGTAGCCTTATTCCTCCGTTTTAGCATCAAAAGTGTTATGTAGTAAAATCGACGAATGGGGAGTTACCGTTGAGGTAAGGTACTACTTCCGGTAAGTGACGTCAATGTCGATGTGGACGTCGTGACGTCGTGTGCCGTGACGTCACACTGTAATGGTAAAACGCTCGATCCACTTCACATCCGGTCTCGTGAGTGACTGTGGCACAAACTGAACGCCACTTACCGGAAACAGTAAGAATACATATGATGCATGAGCAGACTGCATGGAGAGGCGTTGAGGAAACTGAGGCATCAGCCTGATATAGAGAGACAGATTGCGTCTAGTAGGTCTGGAAACCAAGGTCAAACTACTTTCATGTGATGGTTTGACCTCTGACCTATGTTTGACCTTCAGTGAGGGCTTGACCTTGGTAATCCCTTCATGGTGACCTCAACCAAGGTCATGCAGTGCATTATTCACACATAACGTCAGAGCATCAGCGATTTAATGACGTCACCTGAGGCAATGACGTCACGGCCGTAACCGGATCTATCCTGTTAGGGCAAGGTTCTGATTTATTATACAGTTTCCGGGCCATGCTAGGAAGCAGCAGTGGACGTTCCCCGTATAGCATGAGAAGAATTGACCAATCAGCAAGAACATACTCCCTAGTCTTTTAGCTGCTCTTGATAGAATGTTCTAATTTCTGCCGTTATCGAGAGAAATACATTACTAGAGTATTCATATTTGATATCATAATCTATCAGAATAGATTCACCTTATTCTGACTTCACAAATGTGTGGTTAGCGAGGGTGTAATACAACTGGAGGAACTGATTGGTAAAATAGAACAAGCATATATGAGTCCACCTCGAAATAAATGCCTTCTTTTAGAAACTTGATGAAGTATCCTAATTTTTTATATTTCATCAATATCTCAACATTTGAATCAGATCCAGTTCTTTCTGCTGGGATTGAGGTCAGCTTACGATGTTTGGCTACTGCGAGATAGAGAAAGGGAAAACCCCAGTGATATGGTTGTGGTGTCATTTATCTCACCCATGATACAAGTTTAGCCAATAGGAATAAACATTAACAAATTATACACAACGATCACCCACTTTAAGTGAAAATTCTACGCCATGGTCATGCAGAGTGATATGATATGACGGCATGATCGACTGTCCAATCAGAGGCTAGGATTTCAGAAAACAGACAAGACATCAAAATGGAAATTATACGTTCCTAACTGGATTTGCTAAGTAATTTGAATCATGCTGATATTGTGATCTCATTCTGATGCCCATAAATGGGGTGAGATAAATCCTGAACTGCCCTCGAATCGTAAAATCAGCAATACTCCGCTTGTTTTGTCCTTGATGATGATTACAATGACACCCAAACTCGCGGAGTATTGTTCCCTTATACGATTCTCGATACAATTCTATTTAATTCCTTTATTTAGTGCGCTGTTTTATAGATCCTTGTCTATTGTGGCATACATTATACTCACTTAACGTTATTCTAACTGTGATACCACTGTGCTCTAATAGCCACTCCATCATGATTTTATTCTGCGAATATGAACTCTTACATCACGTCGCCGCCTCGGTGAGCCTTTTTTACGTGGAATACGGCCGGCTTCTTTCATGTAAAATGATATCTAGTGTTAGTCATACATAGCATAGGCACCCCTCAGGCCACCACTCCTTTTTCAGTCTGCAATATAAATGATGTCTGACGGTGTGGTTCCTCTTGTTGCGATAAGGAAAAAGGGATGAGTGTCATATAAGAGCAGGGTGGAGCTGAAGGATGGCTGTACAGTTACTGTACGCAGCAAATAACTCACCGCTACACTCCACGCCTGCCTTCTGGGAACAGGATAATTACAGCAGTGTGAATGCAGGTGTCTAGATCTCAGTTCAGATTTCTTGATAGGAAAATAGATCATATTGTCATTGGAGTTAGCAGGGCTTACTAAAATTTATTATCCACCTAATACGGAGTTTCTATATTCAATAGGGAGCCTACAGATCCCTACTGAGCAGTATCCGGAAAGCCTTATTCTACTGAGGTAGGATACGAGGAAAAAAGGTCCTTAGCATGTAAAGTAGTGCGTCAGAAGTTCGACGGCGAAATAGTGTTTCCTTTGATAACTGATATCTGGGATACTGGATTATAAATAAATTACTATCTCGATCTGCATGGTCGTATTCCACTTGTCGTTGACCTTTTGCAATATAGTTGACACTACCCGATACCCTCGCATTCACTCAGATCGCATTCATTAACTACGCAAAGAATATGACCATGCAGGTACAAATTACGGTGAATTGTGTATATTTTCATCAGTGTTGTGGAAGGAAAAGCCTTTTGGGGTCACTTACACCACACACAGTTGTGATAAAGTCGAGGATTAACATGAATTATGTTGTAAAATGCGTCTCATGCCGGGGGAGGTCGCCGTCGCCGCTACCTGACCGCGATGACCCGACGTCGGTCGTACCGGGGACACACCGAGCGAGGAACGCGGCCATTTCCCGAATCGCCAACATAAAATGGCCTATATGTGAGCTACTATTTCATATTTCACCTGAGTATTGCTCCCGAGGCGCTAAATTATAATTAGGATATATTACTATGAAATGATATCTCACATACATGCCATTTTGTGTTGGCGATTACAGAGATCGCCGCCTTGACGCGCTTGGTGTGTCGCCGGTATAAATACGCTACCCTGTGACTTGCTGAACCGCAGGTTGCTTCGAGGTCTGAAAGAACCAAAGGCCTTTCTACTATTCACACACAACTATGATAAATAAGGTCTTATCACCATAACATGTTGTATTCCTTACTTCCCTAGCCTTATGCTAGGTTTACACCATCACCCCGACAGTCCCGACAGTGAATTCTCCTCGTTGCCGTACTCCGTCGGGACTGCCGTAGTCCGCCTTAAGTCGTCGGGATTTTGAATCGTATTGAATTCTGTCACGACTGTCCCGGCAACCCACCATGGCTACTGAGAATGGGGACTTCCATGAGTGGCCGTAATTGACCGTAGTCCGCCTTAGGTCGTCGGGATTGTAAATCGTAACTCGATTGGCTTCTGGATACGCTAGGCCTATGGAGCAGAAGTCTACTGTAGTCTGCCGGGATATTCATTCAACGTCCAACAGTCACAGCGAGAGAATACATTGAATAAGATTTATGCAAACCACCGGAGAAGGTGAACAACTGTAAACTGTTGGGAACATGAAAGTTTGATGAATGTTTTTCATTTTTTTATGAACCCTATTCACTTGTGTTCTAAAATAGTGAATTATGGGAAGGAATACAAGTATTTTATATCACATATCAACAACAAAAATCATACACTGCATGATAGTGAGAGCTCATATCCCATCGGGTTTGAATAGCATAGACATTCACAAGGCAAAGCCGTAAACTTTAATTTGTTTCTGAATTTATCTCACCCCTCACAGTGACTAATTGGCTAACATTTGTGATATAATCCCCCATTGATTTTTCTAAATACTCAATGGGCATTGAGTACGAGTCCCAATGTGGACAAATACCAGAGGTGAGATAACAGCCAGTAACCTAGACAGTATTGATCTTTGTTGTCGTTTTCCCAACTCTCATGTATTTTACATCCGCTTACATCCAAAATTGCTTCCACTAAAAGATTCATACACAAAACAACACCCGACACCTATATTATGATACTAACAATCCTAAATCTTATTGCCCTGTCTATTATTCAACAAAACTTTTGAAAAGGAAAAAGACATTCGGATCTGTACACAAGCATAGCCTTGAAGTAAACTAATACATTCAATAATAAGATAAACCTAATTATTGCACACGAGGGGAAATTCCCTGTCACAAATATGTCAAATATCATGACGTAATCGCTCCCAGACGACATTTCACCAGTCAGGTGACCTACTTTAAACACTAACGTGAGTGTCCCCAGGATTGATTGTCCTGAATTAAACTTAACTAAAAACACAAAGCTCAAACAATTGAATAACACCATGCGTGAAATGACGAAACGACTAAATCTTGTTTACATCTTAATCGCCATTTTGACAACTAGGCGGTACAGTGTGCTCTAATTGTTTTTGCGCCATTACAAAAGCAGATGGAAAGAATTATTCAACCGTGCGTTGTGTTTTTCCCCGGCATCCTCCTCTTCTCTCTCTCTCTCTCTCTCTCTCCGCGCATGGCCGTGCGGTGAAGTGTACAATTTCTCCCCCAGGGGGAGCCATTCCGTCAGACGCAGCACTCAATTAGAAGTTCGCCATTTTTAGTCTCGCGCCAACGTGATTAAAATGTGACACGTGATTGGCCATGACGCTCACGTCACAGACGAGATCCCGCGAGATTCACGAGAGCTATGCGCGGCCCCCTGGGAAGGCATCGGCGTCATCCGTCGGTCTCCCCCTCTCCGTTTTCTTCTTTTTAGCATTTTTTGTCTTTTATTTTGTCTTTTATTTTGTCTGTTATTTTCTTCTGACGGAGGATGGAGGGGCTGGGGCGAGAACGGCGTCATTAAGAAGAGACTGTCATGTCGTGAAAGTAGCAAACGATTACCGTAAATCAGCCGACAAAAAGGGCGGGAATACTCGAGTAGCAGACGATATTTTGTGCGTATCATATAACAACATATAATAAACCTTTTCCCAAAGTGTTACACGCAGATTGCAGTGCATGCTAGAAGCTACCATCATGAATAAATATACGGTATACATGTCATAGTTAATCCGGTATCAATATTCTCGTGCGCTAGTTATGCAAACCAGACTTTCATGGATATTAATAAACACAGGCACGACACTGGGTGTCTTTTTCTGTGATGACAGTTGACAGTTGACAGGTGTCGTCGGGAGGTGTGTGACGGCGCGCAGCTGTCAACCGTCGCGCTGACAGCAGAGGGAAACCAGTGACGTGTCGGTAAGATGACGTCACGTAAACGTCACTCACCTCACACGCGTCTGCTTCTCAGGGACGTTTTTGTGACTTGTTCTCTCATCTCCATCGCACCGTCTTTATTGGACGGCCTCAGTCTCTACATCGACATCTCACTATCTATTGATATCTTTACTCGTGTTGGAAAATCGTCTTTTCCCCATGGATAGCCTGCAGAACTGCTTCTGTGTCTTCATATCTTTACTTTCTCATTTCTCTTCTCGTTTTCACCTTCCTTTCACTCACCCCTCGAACTCCATACCAGCCTATCCACATTTCTCTACCCACATCCCCCGAGTAGATATTGGGAACTCAGCCACAACTCACCCCAGGTTCTTCTCGTCCTGAAACGAACTCGCTCCGTTTTCATTTCTCCGTGCCCTGTATAAACTAGAAACAAATGGTTTATCATTGATGAATGAGCATTGAATTCTATGGGTCATTTTCAGTTACCCACTGCACCCAGTCAACCAGCAGTTGCCATTTCTGCCTAGGGTCAAAAGATATCAGGCACTGGTGGGTCAATGATGTAATTCGGTCTCTAGGAATTGGTCAAGGTCAGCTGGGTACACCTCTAATAAGCTGAAACTCTGGCCCTCTGCTCCTTTGGCAATAACACAGTATTAGCAGACAGATGATGAAGGGCTAGTTTTTTGCAGCAAGCTCAAAGTCTATGTGACCTTAATTAGGCAGAGTATATGAGCGTGTGGTCCATACTCAAAATCAATCGCCATCATAAATATGCTTATATATGAGGTATAAGTTGAAGAACAATGACGAGTTGCTTTCTGTATTTACCTTACCTCTTTACACACTAAACGAATGGATGATGCACAGGATATAGACCATGGAGAACGGACTGCAGTACTTGTAGGTGCATGAAGAATGAGTTCCCAATGTCAAGCCTATGGGAGAAAAATACTAGGGGTGAGATAAAGCTCAGTCGGTAGAATGTTGGATTTGGGTTTGGGGCTCAGACGTACTGCTGTTCTCCTTGTCTGTCATCTTTATCTCCTAGATTCTATCTTGCTGTGATATGATCCTGGCAGTTACTACTTAGAAAGAAACTGATGAGTTTGGAGTGCGCAGTAATATGAACGAGGCGACAGCGGAGTGAATATTCTGAAGCTCTCCAAACGAGATGGCGAACTGGATTGCGAGAGGACTCAGACCAAGCACGAATATGTCTCTGATATTATCCTAGCCTGGAAATATTTATTTGTTTATCACCCATTGGGTATGAGTTACCGCACTCCAAAGCCTGTTGAGTATGAGTTCCTCACGTAAAGCCCAAGGACGTGCATACCAGGCTAAGATAAAGCATAAACCACCATCAAGCAACAACCATCCCATGTGTTAGTCACTGCTGCGCTCAGCACTTGTCCATCCGTGACTCCCGAGTTAAAGCTGCCTTTGAGGTATAGTCGCAGACTGCGTCCATTGCTTAAACCCAAGCCCCTCAACCCCGCCTAAAGCCCTGTCTCCACCCAGCCCCAACACGCCCTGCCCCAGTCTCCACCCAGCCCAAAGCCCTCAGTCTCCACCCAGCCCCAACACGCCCTGCCCCAGTCTCAACCCAGCCCCAACACGCCCTGCCCCCGTCTCAACCCAGCCCCAACACGCCCTGCCCCAGTCTCAACCCAGCCCCAACATGCCCTGCCCCCGTCTCAACCCCGCCCAAAGCCCTGTCTCCACCCAGCCCCAACACGCCCTGCCCCAGTCTCCACCCAGCCCAAAGCCCTCAGTCTCCACCCAGCCCCAACACGCCCTGCCCCAGTCTCAACCCCGCCCAAAGCCCTGTCTCCACCCAGCCCCAACACGCCCTGCCCCAGTCTCAACCCCGCCCAAAGCCCTGTCTCCACCCAGCCCCAACACGCCCTGCCCCAGTCTCAACCCCGCCCCAACACGCCCTGCCCCAGTCTCAACCCCGCCCCAACACGCCCTGCCCCAGTCTCAACCCTGGCCAAAGCCCTCAGTCTCCACCAAGCCCCAACACGCCCTACCCCCGTCTCAACCCCGCCCCAACACGCCCTGCCCCAGTCTCAACCCTGGCCAAAGCCCTCAGTCTCCACCAAGCCCCAACACGCCCTGCCCCAGTCTAAACCCCGCCCAAAGCCCTCAGTCTCCACCCAGCCCCAAACATGCCCTGCCCCAGTCTCAACCCCGCCCAAAGCCCTGTCTCCGCCCAGCCCCAACATGCCCTCCCCACGTCTCAACCCAGCCCCAACATGCCCTGCCCCAGTCTCACCCCCGCTCCAACATGCCCTGCCCCAGTCTCAACCCCGCCCAAAGCCCTCAGTCTCCACCCAGCCCCAACAAGCCCTGCCCCAGTCTCAACCCCGCCCTAACATGCCCTGCCCCAGTCTCAACCCTGCCCCAACATGCCCTGCCCCAGTCTCAACCCCGCCCAAAGCCCTCAGTCTCCACCCAGCCCCAACACACCCTGCCCCAGTCTCAACCCCGCCCTAACATGCCCTGCCCCAGTCTCAACCCTGCCCCAACATGCCCTGCCCCAGTCTCAACCCCGCCCAAAGCCCTCAGTCTCCACCCAGCCCCAACACGCCCTGCCCTCAGTCTCCACCCAGCCCCAACATGCCCTGCCCCAGTCTCAACCCTGCCCCAACATGCCCTGCCCCAGTCTCAACCCCGCCCAAAGCCCTCAGTCTCCACCCAGCCCCAACACGCCCTGCCCTCAGTCTCCACCCAGCCCCAACATGCCCTGCCCCAGTCTCAACCCCGCCCAAAGCCCTCAGTCTCCACCCAGCCCCAACACGTACAGTGGCCCTGCCACTCCTCCTGTCTGCCTGTAAAGAGAGCGTCTATTCAGCCACATCTGGATGTTCTACAGTCGCCAAATGTCGTCTGCTCTCTCTAAGCACGCGCTGGTTGTTGTCGGGCCGCACACTGCGCCACTCCATGAGGCCGGCACTCTCCGTGTCCTCAAAGTGCAGCTCGCTGGGCGCCGGCGCCATTCTTACTTTGGCTGGTTGCCGGGCGGTGCAGTGTTTGCTGGTACCCGGCCTCACACAGATCCCGCCGCCATCGATCGCCGCCCCCAACGCGCCTGCGCCGAGACGCCGGACGTCGACGCATGCGCCGACGGCCCGGGGGATACCCCAAAACGGTAAACATACACTGGACAAACGAAACGACAGACGGCCGGTGCCAGAGTAAAACGCGCCTCCTACACAAACTAACTGAAATGCTACAAGACCCTGGTGGCTTGCAGTTTCTGGGCTGCTTTCTGATCAGTAGCTTGTCGCGCGGTGGGTGAGGGCAGCTGATGGAGGGCAGAGTGTGTGGGGCAAATTGTGCAATGTGGAAGGTTGGTGGTTCGCAGGTGAGATGGAGATAGTGGGTTGTTCGTATTCGGCCACTGTTAACCGATTGAGGTGTGGTGGGTGGCAGGTGGTTGATAGTCCATTGTAGGCAGCAGTGCATGGCCAGTGGGTAGTTTGTATTCGGCCACTGTTAACGAGATGATGCAGTAGGTAGCAGGTGGCAGATAAGCCACTGTGGGCGATAGGCATTAGGTAAACCCTTTAACAGCTGCACATCCTTCACTGTGCAATATATACAATGGCAGGCAATATTGATATTTCTATGTCTGGCTTTTGAATTTTCAATTTTGAAACTCATGTGTCTGACAGAGAGATGGCAGTGGTCAGTATTAACAGGCAATGTGTGGTAGGTGGCAGGTGATGGATAACCCACTATGGGTGGCAGGTCATGGATAGCCCACTATAGGTGGCAGGTGAGGGATAAACCACTATGGGTGGCAGGTGATGGATGACCCACTATGGGTGGCAGGTGATGGATGACCCACTATGGGTGGCAGGTGATGGATAGCCCACTATGGGTGGCAGGTGATGGATATCCCACTATGGGTGGCAGGTGACGGATGTCCCACTATGGGTGGCAGGTGACGGATAGCCCACTGTGGGTAGCAGGTGATGGATAGCCCACTATGATTGGCAGGTGAGGGATACCTCACTTTCGGTTTGGATGGATTACAGCCCACTTTAGTTGGCAGTTGGTGGATAGCTCACTATGGGTGGCACGCAGTTAACACATTACTTAAGTCAGTATTGGTGAATGGTTAATTGTGTAGCATGACATTTATGATATAAGAGGTCTTTTTTTTTTTTTTCCCCTGTGATTATGTATGGATGAATGTCGGTTCTATCTTTTCTACGTTACTGTACATAGTTCCGACTACTCCATGGAAGAACGTCAACTGTATTGGTGATTATTGTATGTCGCTAAACCTTACTCAATAATAAAAACAAATCTCTGAGTAGCCGACATTGCATAGATCATAGTGGATGGCATATAAAAAAGGACAGCAGATTGATGCCACAAGGCTACACAGCAGTTGATGGGGACATATCATAATTGTGAACAATGGTGGTAAGTAGTGCAGATGATATAGGGCACAGAGTGATTGCTAGTTCGTCTATGATCTGCCAGGAAACTTTAGTTTGCACCAGTGTAGTTGGGGGACAACCACCATTATCTACTGTTATAATCAATAGATAATCATGAGACGAGGCTAAAACCCTTCTATAGAAGGCTAGAAACACTTTTTTGATAAAATCCATTGATAACTGGTCCTGCCACATGGTGTTTTAGCTGGCGTTGGGGGCAAGATTGCCGTGTCCATGGCATAATAGCTATGTGCCCTATACGGAGATGCTACGTTGCTGCGGAGAGACCCAGTGGGATTTGGACAAAAAGTGGGCAAATATGTAGGAGGGATGCTGAAGATAAACGAAAATACATGTTAGGAGAGGGAAACATGTCTACTTAAACATTAAAGGCAGGCAGTATAAAGGTTGGAATCACACTTGAGACAGGAAACAAGGTGAGGGAGAGTGCTGGGGAGGTGGTAGCCCAGAATGCGGGAGCGGGGGTGAGGTGTGACCGGCGGGAAACGCGGAGAAATGTCGTCTGCTTTCAGGGGCAGAGGAACGCAGCACACGGCACATGGCTGTAAGATGGATTCAGGAGGAATACAAGGCAAACTGCAAGATGAATCACAGTTTAGAAAAAGGTCCGGATAACTTGGGGCATGATGCGAGCAGCAACGGGAGCAGCATCAGGGGTTGGGATAAACGATGGGGTGGAAGCTTGTCAGGAATGTTGGCGGGAATGAGAGACGACCAGCCGGAAGTAGGACAGTGTGCGCACGCGCGGCCCGGCGGCGTGCCGCGCGGTGCAGTGTGGGAGGCGCCTGAAGGCTTTGTTGGTTCCTGTTTTTGTTGGCCGAGTTCGATTTGGACAAGGACGGCACAGGGAAAACAGAGGAACACTCGATTTGGAGCTAAACGATTCTTTTACTTCGGCCGACAATTCAATCACCTTGGACTGAAACAGTCGGAGGATAGGCTTGAGGCTAGGTGCAACATTGCTTATCAGATTATGGAATATTTCATCTCTGTTAGAATACACACTTAAAGGTGCAGCACGTCATGGACATTGACTATGTGTGCACATAAATGTTACAATGGTTTATCTCAACCCCGGTATTTTTATCCATAGGCTTAACATTATTATCTCACCACCGGTATTTTCATCCATAGCTTATCATTATTATGGAACCCCTGGTACTTCCCCCCCCCCCCCCCCATCAATTTAACATTGAGAACTTGTATCAAACGCCCTTTGAGTATTTAGAAAAAATACTCAATGGGGGATTATGTCACAAAAGTTTGCCCATTAGTCAATATGAAGGGTGAGATAAATTCAGGAACCTATTCAAGTTTAGGGTCAGAGCGCGATCCCATCTTGTTTGGATCGCTACATAATTCACGCCGCTTCACCTTGTGAATTATTACGCTATTCAAACTCGATGGGATACGAGCTCTGACCCTAAACTTCAATAGGTTTCCTCCATAATATGCGACAAGGACGTTTGTTAATCATTTGAAACCATAACTCTGTAATATTTAGGCGATAGTGACCACGATCGGAGTGTCAGTGCGTTTTTTAAACGTGGCCCTTAGAATTCCAGGACATCCTTTGCAGTCGTTATTGTTTACTTTGTTGATATCTTAGTGGAAGACGTTTTGTTGTGTAGAATCAAAACCACCTCGTTATGGACCTAAAAAGGGTAAAATCTGTAAAACTCATAATAAGGATATTTGTAAGATCGTCCTCTATTAAAACGGATCACTTTAAGTAACGATAATGCAACAAAGACAACGATAAGATCAATTATTTAATCGTTCTTAGTTATAAAACCACCACCATGGACAGTACTAGGTACGATAGAATTACTGAACTTAGGAATATATGTTTCGAACTTCTTGTCGTATCCAGCCAGGGCTTAAAGTACACTGCAACACTCCGTTTCCATTTCAATCCGGGCTTACAGTTGAGGACAGCAGTGTGCTCCGCCAGCATGCTCACCAGGGACTGACCTGATTTATGTGTGGTTTTAATTAATTACGAGACAGTTGTTTCCCCTTCATGAATTAATTAACACGACGGACTAATGACCGCTGGGTCCGTGCTGCGGAGTGTGGGTGTGGTGCAGGGTGTTTGGTCTGCCAAACCCGGTATGTACCCAGACCTCTCCCAATCACCACAATCACCACAATCACAACCACTGAGGTGTGTAAGGACATTGAGCCTGTAATGTTAAGTTTTTATCCTGCATAGATATGTAATATCATTCCTCTCACCTCTGGTACAAGTTATACCCGTAATAATCATCCACGTAAAGTGACAATGCTACACCCTGGTTGTGGCAGAGTTGTATGAGATGACATCATAATCAAATGGACGTTCAGCGATCAGGATTTCAGAGTGCAGACAAGACATCAACATGGACTTTTAAATCCTAACTGGATTTGCGAAGTGATTTGAATTATTCTGATATTGTGATGCTATTCTAATGTCTGTGAAAGGAGTGAGATAAATCAGAACCACACTCGAATTGTTAAGTAGACAATGTTCCCCGTATATAGATGCGACTTCGCCTCGATGACGACTGCATGTGGATCATTTTCTATATACATGTATACGATTCTCGATCAGGTTCTATATATCTAACCCACCTCTGGTTTATTTCTCCACAAACGTACCTCTCCCAAATTGGGTAGAAAAATGACAAACTGGCATTGTGTACGAGGATGTTCTCTTTAGTTGTATATTCTAATGACACTATCTATACAGGGCGTGGTGGGGGTAAGATCGGAAACCAATTCAAGTGGTTAGGGTTCACTATTAAGAGAAAACGTAGTTAGTGAGCTCGTAGCCATTGCTGTTCAAGGTCTTTTGTGCCCGACGCCAGAGGCGGAGGGAATATTTTATGAGACAAGAGGCCAAGAACGGAATCCCTCCAGGTTCTGTCACTACGCTTTGTTATTATCATACACCTAAATACACAAAACTCCGATCAGTTTACTTGCAAAGTACACTAGTTTAGCTACAGGTACAGTGCGCCGGAACATTCACTACGTCTCAGTGAGCCCGAACATCATTAATGAGCGAAGAGAATGACAGAGTTACCTACTCTAAAACAGCGCGTAACCTTCCTGCACTCACAGGAACATGGAGCTGTAAATAAGACTGTGAGATAAGCACTGAACCGGTTTGAACAAAGGTGATATGTTACATTTTTAAATACCACAGGTTTTTCTCAACTATCCATTAACTTGATTGCCAGGAATCGATTATCATGCATTATTACATCGATCTACAGATAACCCACACATTATTTTGTTAAAATCAAAGTATCACTTGAGCCTGATGAGTAACCATTTATAAAACACGCCTGGTATTGATGGTGTAAGGAGTGGGAGACTTTCTTATCATTGGCAAAGCGTTTTAAGAAATAATCACTTTCGATTGTTTCTTTGGAAGTGCGGCACATAGAATCAAATTGAAACCAAAATTAAAAATTGATCGTCACCTGCGCCACATCCCTACACCCGACCTGAACTTCACTCACCAGAGAGTACATGGATCCGGCCACATCGACTATGTATGCCACCTTCCCCATCTTTATTAAAGGGGACGAAAGTGGTTTGTGCCAGTGGTAAAAGTGTGACTTCTGAGCGTTACAACTCATTTACATGTTTGCTGCTCTCCCATCTTATTTCCTATATTGTAATTACACAGTGAGATAATGGTGACTGGTGCCGGAGTGTAAACACTGTCAGACAATGAAGCACACCACTCATTGAGAATACCTCCACTTTTAACCACTCCCGGATGCGAACTACACACAGATAATAACATCACATCTACGTACGTGAAATCTATTTACATCACACCAACAAAGCGCAATCATTCTCACGCTTTATAGATATACGAGTACGAATCACACCTTCTTAATGCACTTAATCTACAGAGATTGTTGGTTTACCGAGACCATGATTCCAGTCCCTACCTCTCATCCTGTGCATGATATGCTCCCCCCATCCATCATATACTTATAGCACTATATCACACGATATTACCTTAACACCTCTCAACAAGCTATGTGTAGCATGTACATTAAACCTATAGTATACACATCACAATTACACATACCACAACCCAAAACACCACTCCCATATGGCACACACACTCTGCATGTACTCTCCTCACCAGAGTTCCACCCAGCACCCAGCACCCCCCCCCCCCCACCCCACCCCCCACTAAACACCCAGCACCCAGCACCCAGCACCCAGCACCCAGCACCCCCCCCCCCACTAAACACCCAGCACCCAGCACCCGGCACCCGGCACCCAGCACCCAGCACCCGGCACCCAGCACCCAGCACCCAGCACCCAGCACCCAGCACCCAGCACCCGGCACCCAGCACCCAGCACCCGGCACCCAGCACCCAGCACCCAGCACCCAGCACCCGGCACCCGGCACCCAGCACCCACCACCCAGCACCCGGCACCCAGCACCCAGCACCCGGCACCCAGCACCTAGCACCCAGCACCCAGCACCCTGCACCCAGCACCCAGGACCCAGGACCCAGGACCCAGGACCCAGGACCCACCACCCATCACCCACCACCCACCACCCACCACCCACCACCCACCACCCACAACCCACCACCCACCATCCACAACCCACCACCCACAACCCACCACCCACCACCCACCACCCACAACCCACAACCCGCCACCCTCCACCCAGCACCCAGCACCCAGCACCCAGCACCCAGCACCCAGCACCCAGCACCCCCCACCCCCCCCACCCCCCACTAAACACCCAGCACCCAGCACCCAGCACCCGCCACCCGCCACCCGCCACCTTCCACCCACCACCCAGCACCCCCCACTAAGCACCCAGCACCCAGCACCCAGCACCCGCCACCCCCCCACCCCCCCCAACCCCCACTAAACACCCAGCACCCAGCACCCAGCACCCGCCACCCCGCCACCCGCCACCTTCCACCCACCACCCAGCACCCCCCACTAAGCACCCAGCACCCACCACCCAGCACCCCCCACTAAACACCCAGCACCCAGCACCCAGCACCCAGCACCCAGCACCCGGCACCCACCACCCACCACCCACCACCCAGCACCCCCCCCCCCCCACCCCCCACTAAACACCCAGCACCCAGCACCCAGCACCCGGCACCCAGCACCCCCCACCCCCCCACCCCCCACTAAACACCCAGCACCCAGCACCCAGCACCCAGGACCCAGCACCCAGGACCCAGGACCCAGGACCCAGGACCCAGGACCCAGGACCCAGGACCCAGGACCCACCACCCAGCACCCGCCACCCGCCACCCTCCACCCGGCACCCAGCACCCAGCACCCGGCACCCAGCACCCAGCACCCAGCACCCAGCACCCTGCACCCAGCACCCAGGACCCAGGACCCAGGACCCAGGACCCACCACCCACCACCCATCACCCACCACCCACCACCCACCACCCACCACCCACAACCCACCACCCACCATCCACAACCCACCACCCACCACCCACAACCCACCACCCACCACCCACCACCCACAACCCACAACCCACCACCCACCACCCACCACCCACCACCCACTACCCACCACCCACCACCCACCACCCACCACCCACCACCCACAACCCACCACCCACCATCCACCACCCACCACCCACCACCCACCACCCACCACTAACCACCCACCACTAAACACCCAGCACCCAGCACCCAGCACCCAGCACCCAGCACCCAGCACCCACCACCAACCACCCACCACCCACCACCCACCACCCACCACCCACCACCCACCACCCACCACTAAACACCCAGCACCCACCCAGCACCCACCACTAAACACCCAGCACCCAGCACCCACCATCCACCATCCACCACCCAGCACCCAGCACCCACCATCCACCACCCAGCACCCAGCACCCGTCACCCAGCACCCGTCACCCAGCACCCAGGACCCGCCCAGCGCCCAGCACCCAGCACCCAGCACCCAGCACCCAGCACCCAGCACCCAGCACCCAGCACCCAGCACCCGGCACCCAGCACCCAGGACCCAGGACCCAGCACCCACCACCCCAGCACCCAGCACCCAGCACCCACCACCCAGCACCCGCCACCCGCCACCCAGCACCCAGCACCCACCACCCAGCACCCGCCACCCGCCACCCAGCACCCAGCACCCAGCACCCACCACCCACCACCCGCCACCCACCACCCACCATTCACCACTCGGCACCCACCACCTGCCACCCAGCACCCACCACCCAGCACCCAGCACCCAGCACCCACCACCCGCCACCCACCACCCACCATTCACCACTCGGCACCCACCACCTGCCACCCAGCACCCGCCACCCGCCACCCGCCACCCGCCACCCAGCACCCAGCACCCGCCATCCGCCACCCACCACCCGCCACCCACCACCCGCCACCCACCACCCGCCACCCACCACCCGCCACCCACCACCCACCACCCGCCACCAACCACCCACCACTAAACACCCACCACTAAACACCCACCACCCACCACCCACCACCCACCACCCACCACCCAGCACCCAGCACCCAGCACCCACCATTAAACACCCACCACCCACCACCCACCACCCACTGAGAGACTGGCCACAGAGCTGGTGCCCTCCAGGCCAGTCGCAGCTGAGCGGGTAATAAAGGGTTAATATCGAGCACTGGAGGTCAATATTGATCTGGTATTGATTGATGATCGGTGAGTGATTCGGCCTGGGGCTACACGAGCAGCGCACTGCCTCCTCACCCCCCTCATCCCCTCCCCCTCACACCCCTCCCCCTTACACCCTCCTCCTCACACCCCTCCTCCTCACACCCCTCCCCCTCACACCCCTCCCCCTCACACCCCTCCCTCTCACACCACAAAACCACCAGCACACCACCACCACCAAACCCAGTTCATTTCTACTGAAGATAAATGTTTACCCTTAACCACTTGGGTGTGTGATGTGGTATGTTCAGGGTGTATTTTTGTAGATTGATGAGGTGTGGGGTGAGTATACACAGGGTGGTGGGTGTGTGACTGGAGGCTGATGGGTAGATAGGTCGGTGATGAGGTGTGGGGTGAGTATACATGGGTTGGTGGGTGTGTGATTGGAGGCTGATGTGTAGATAGGGTGGTGATGAGGTGTGGGGTGAGTATACACAGGGTGGTGGGTGTGTGATTGGAGGCTGATGTGTAGATAGGGTGGTGATGAGGTGTGGGGTGAGTATACACAGGGTGGTGGGTGTGTGACTGGAGGCTGATGAGTAGATAGGGTGGTGATGAGGTGTGGGGTGAGTATACACGGGTTGGTGGGTGTGTGACTGGAGGCTGATGTGTAGATAGGGTGGTGATGAGGTGTGGGGTGAGTATACACAGAGTGGTGGGTGTGTGACTGGAGGCTGATGTGTAGATAGGGTGGTGATGAGGTGTGGGGTGAGTATACACGGGTTGGTGGGTGTGTGACTGGAGGCTGATGTGTAGATAGGGTGGTGATGAGGTGTGGGGTGAGTATACACAGGGTGGTGGGTGTGTGACTGGAGGCTGATGGGTAGATAGGGTGGTGATGAGGTGTGGGGTGAGTATACACGGGTTGGTGGGTGTGTGACTGGAGGCTGATGTGTAGATAGGGTGGTGATGAGGTGTGGGGTGAGTATACACAGGGTGGTGGGTGTGTGACTGGAGGCTGATGTGTAGATAGGGTGGTGATGAGGTGTGGGGTGAGTATACACGGGTTGGTGCATGTGTGACTGGAGGCTGATGGGTAGATAGGGTGGTGATGAGGTGTGGGGTGAGTATACACGGGTTGGTGGGTGTGTGACTGGAGGCTGATGTGTAGATAGGGTGGTGATGAGGTGTGGGGTGAGTATACACAGGGTGGTGGGTGTGTGATTGGAGGCTGATGGGTAGATGGTGATGAGGTGTGGGGTGAGTATACACAGGTTGGTGGGTGTGGAATTAGAGGCTATTGTGTAGAAGGGGCGGCGGTATTGAGGTTGCGCGGTTCTGGGCTGAATGGGTTTGCGTGTGGTTGTATGTGGATGTGGGGCGGGTAGTTGACAAGCTATTTGGGGTTGTTTGGGGCCTCATATAGGCGTGATGTGCCGGAAGTAGGCTGTTGTAAGGCCTAGCACTGACACCATCTCCCCATTGTCTACCCCATAGTGCCCTCATCCCACACTGGCCACAGCCCACCCCACCCCACCCCACCCCATCTTTACCACGTCACTTACTTAGCAAGACCTGCCTATATAAATTATGACCAAATAACAATTAAAATGTTTGGGTTACATTCAGTATAAGATAAGTTACCCTCCTCTACCCAGTTGCCCCCAGTTAATTGCCATTTCGGCAACTGCCTATGACTAGGACCCAAACATATCAAACGCCAGTGGGTCTTGAGATATATATATTTTTTTGAATGATTGGTCATGGTCAGCTGGGCACACCCCTAAGACCCTGAGACACCGGCACCCTGCTCCTATATCAAAGTGAATAGAACGCAGATAGTGAGGGTAAACCAGTCTCCTCGTGTGAATCCCGGTTAAGGGTGTGAAGGGCGCCCGTCTCGGGTACACCAGTCCCTACGTGTGAATTGCGGTTAAGGGTGTGAAGGGCGCCCGTCTCGGGTATACCAGTCTCCTCGTGTGAATCCCGATTAAGGGTGTGAAGGGCGCCCGTCTCGGGTACATCAGTCTCCTCATGTGAATCCCGGTTAAGGGTGTGAAGGGCGCCCGTCTCGGGTACATCAGTCTCCTCGTGTGAATCCCGGTTAAGAGTGTGAAGGGCGCCCGTCTCGGGTACATCAGTCTCCTCGTGTGAATCGCGGTTAAGGGTGTGAAGGGCGCCCGTCTCGGGTACATCAGTCCCCTCATGTGAATCCCGGTTAAGGGTGTGAAGGGCGCCCGTCTCGGGTACATCAGTCTCCTCGTGTGAATCCCGGTTAAGAGTGTGAAGGGCGCCCGTCTCGGGTACATCAGTCTCCTCGTGTGAATCCCGGTTAAGGGTGTGAAGGGCGCCGTCTCGGGTACATCAGTCTCCTCGTGTGAATCCCGGTTAAGAGTGTGAAGGGCGCCCGTCTCGGGTACATCAGTCTCCTCGTGTGAATCGCGGTTAAGGGTGTGAAGGGCGCCCGTCTCGGGTACATCAGTCCCCTCATGTGAATCCCGGTTAAGGGTGTGAAGGGCGCCCGTCTCGGGTACATCAGTCTC
Organism: Alentia gelatinosa; assembly: GCA_950022655.1. Taxonomy (NCBI): domain Eukaryota; kingdom Metazoa; phylum Annelida; class Polychaeta; order Phyllodocida; family Polynoidae; genus Alentia; species Alentia gelatinosa. The sequence goes on from OX465593.1 coordinate 29,945,229, forward strand.
CTCGTGTGAATCCCGGTTAAGAGTGTGAAGGGCGCCCGTCTCGGGTACATCAGTCTCCTCGTGTGAATCCCGGTTAAGGGTGTGAAGGGCGCCGTCTCGGGTACATCAGTCTCCTCGTGTGAATCCCGGTTAAGAGTGTGAAGGGCGCCGTCTCGGGTACATCAGTCTCCTCGTGTGAATCCCGATTAAGGGTGTGAAGGGCGCCCGTCTCGGGTACATCAGTCTCCTCGTGTGAATCCCGTCATGTAACCGGTCTGCACCGCTGTGGTCACTCATCTCTTTCTCCTACTCATATTTATGCACTTCTTTTCTTTCACTGCAAATTCAAAATTTGATATTCATAGAAAGATGTTTGCGAATACATGCGACAAAAAGCAATGTGTGTGTTCTCATGCGCTTCCCTTTATCGACCTTTGGCTGTAGTTTTGCATGGGAGACTTCAGGTGTTGTGTTTTTTTAAACATATTCTAGGATTTCAATTAAAACGCCGGCCGAGAACCAGCGAACTGGTCTCGGGACATGGAAGGTGTCTCAGGAAAAACAGCCGCTGACCTTCTGTCACATCCGGTCAAGCCGATCCCAGGGGGCGCTGCGCGATGTCCGCCGCCACCTGGTGGGAGACGCACGGGGAGGGGGGGGGGGGTCTGACCACCACCACACACCACACAACTAGCAGTACATGGTTGGGAGGGACAAGGACAGGGCCGACCGCTTGCACGGGGGTAAAATAAACATCTGATAGAGGGATCCGTTCTGAGCAAAGGTGTCCGTTAACGCGGGGTGACCGCTTACGCGGGGTGTCCGTTAGGCGGGGTCTACTGCGTATAGGGCGTGAGAGCAAGCTGTAATAAACCATGAATGATGCCTTTAAGGAACCGAGCTGTCTCAAATACCGCCATATGGCTCTCATCTCCCACTAAGAAACGATTTCTTTAAAAGAAAATTGACAATTTGATAAGGACCTACCTCTTGGGGGGAATTTCCGAAGCAGCTGTGAACAATATGCCAGAGACAAACATTATTTCAGTGAACATTATTGGAGTAATCTTTGGCGGGAAAATGAAGACATTTTGTGTGTTCTTGTCAGCCTGTGGACGCTGGTGACAGGTCATGTGACAGGTCAGGTGACGCGCGGCGGGCTTTTTCTCACAGATGGCCGACAGGGGGCGTGGCGGGGCTGTCTGCATGCTGCGCGCGCCGCTTTTATCTCCATGTCGTCTGCTCTCCCCTGGGTCATGACCTTTCCTTCATTATGACAGCGCCACCTTCAGGCACGCGGATATACCACCGTTAATCCCCGCCAAACCACAGACGCCGCAATTACACATAAAACCGAGATGCAAGCAAGGCTTATTTTTGTTCCTTATTACTCGGTCATGATTGTGGTATAAGTGGCATTGATGTCCTTGAGTGAAAGGCCTTTGAATCGGCGCCCGAAGGAGTAAGATTTGCTTCAGAGGCATGGATTCTTTTTTCTCCGTGAGCTTGTTTTGCTTGGTGGGGTAAAGGGTTTTTTACTACCATTTTTTTTCGTGCCGGGTACCCCATTCCAGGCCACAATGTTACTAGTAGAAAGCAAACATAACTCTAATTTTCTTGATAACATTCCAGCCCTCCTTTAGTCGTCTATTTGTATCTGGTCTCATGAAAAAGGTTAAAAATACCAAAGATGGAATCTGTAGAAGGATGATAAAAGCATATAGAAAACATGTATCTTGTCGGCAAGTCAAGATAATCATGTATAAGTGTTAAGTATCACGTCAGAGATCCATTCTGAATGCCTCAGTTCCCTCAACGCCTCTAAGTGCATTGTGCGCATGTGTCAAATTTATTCTTGCTATTTCCAGTAGGTAACGTCCATTTTGTGCCACAGTCACTCAGCGATAGGATGTGAAGTGTACTATCATTATCTGTAGCACTTGTCATCTTTCAAGAGAACCAAATAACTCAAATCAAAGTACACACATTTCTCAATAAAACATGTACAGTGTATTGAGCACAGAGTGATTGTTAGCTTCATCCTCATCCGCCAGGAAATTGTAAGTTAGTGCCACTGTAGTCGTGGGACAGCCATTAATTTCTGCTATCATAATCTATAGATAATCGTTAGATGAGGCTAAAACTCCATTTTGGCAAACCCCAAAATCCTAAGAAAGATAAAAATCTATTGAAAACTGTACCTGCCACCTGGTGTTTTGTTTAGCATCGGGAGCAAGATTGCAGCCTCCATAAGACAATAGCTATGTGCCTTATAGCGTTTGTGACTACGTCAGAGAAGCCGACAGAAACAGAGGCAATGCTCTGTCACTTGGTAGTACAATGATGGATGTTCCTTGAATTACATGGGCCCTAGCCAAAGGATGCTCTATCGCCTCACCATTTAATATGCGTCTCAGATTCCATATTATCCCTTTTTAATTCCAAAATCTGATATAGACGATGTTTCTACCTTTTTCTATCGTAATATTTCTTGTAACCAGCAAAGGGCAGTGAGTTGTTTCCCTGATTTCAGAATAAATAGTAGATACTTTCACGTTTGTGGTTGATGTATTATACCTTACTGAGGGTTGTCTGTAGAAGACAGAAAAGAGGCATGGTAAGATGTCCTTAGAAGAAGATGTAAGTGATTTAAAACGTTAATTCCTATTCTACAGAGAAAACCATCATTTACCAACGAACCTGGGCATTCTCAACTATGTATATGTGAATATGTTATATTTATCATCCATATAGTCACAAATACGTTGAAACCATAAATTGCCATATTTCAGTGAGTATCAACAGAGAAGACTTTGTTTGCTTTCCATGAACAAATTTAGAATATCAGAAATCTGTTTGGGAGTGTGTTTCTCAATGATAATTGGCCTGAGACCTGGAATTAATTAATTTAACTCCACAATCAATGGTTATGGGATTTGACTACTTAGAAACAATGTGTAGTGGTTTACTGTCGCCCACTACATTGTCAATGTCCTGGAAAGTTATTTTAATATTTATAAACTATTATTTAATCAAGAGTAAGATAAAAGATAATTTTAGAAATTGATGACATTGATCTTATTTATCATCATAAATCAATGTCCTAAATTGCTATGCATGCTCGAGACACGAAGTAATGGCAGACTACATAACCTGCGTAAGTCTACACCAAACTAGCATGACAAAAATGTCATTTAATGAACTTGTGAAGTAATCTTTGGGTAGAGTGTGGCCGAACATTCACTATGTGAGTGAGCCCGAACATTATTTAGGGACCGTTTATTATTTACGATAGGGGGGTATAAGCTATTGGAGGGGAGGGGGCGGTTTATATAAGGGTATTGCCTGGTGGGGGGAGGGGCATTTTATTTAGAGGTATTTGCCTGGGGGGCATTTTGAGTCTCAATCAAGCCATTCACAATGGTAAAAGCTGCAAGTCAGAGACTAAATACCTTTTGAAAGAGAGCATGTCTGAGACTATGTACTGGGTGTGTCCTTCCATATGAATCCAATCCGCCATTTTCTTTCAAGAATGGGAGAGCTCAGTTTTAGTATTCTGCTCTGGAATTTTTGGACAGAGGGAAAATTATTGGAGACTTTGGTAAAAGATGTAGAGTAGACAAGTCTCAAGTACATGAGTCTCTCTGTGTGAATCTCACTTAACTGAAAAATTTGGTATAAAAGCAGCAATCTTGCTAAGCCAAAATGTGAAAGTAGTGCCTTGCAGGGTTTTGTATGTTTGACACCAAAACACCCGGAAACTATCAATAATGATGTAAAAACTAGTATGGTCTATTATTCACAATCTTTTAAAAACTTCAAATATATGAAAGATAAACCAGGACTATTTTATGCACAAGAAAATTGCAATGACTTTAGAGTTTGTTGGTTGTGTATGAATATGCTAAGACTATCAAAGGCAATACCGCTGTCAGGAGATTGCTCCATGACCTTATGCAGTGCAGCTCCGCTCTATTAGTATCTATACTCAGCTCAATGGTCGATATCAGGTGATCCCCATGCAATGTAGCTTAGCACATACAAATAGTCTTTTTGATGCCTCCACTGTCTCAATAGAACACCCCCTTAATATAGGTGTCATAGCAGCAGGTACATAAGTGCCAGTGCTAACATGTCCTGACAGGCTAAGGTTTCACTTCCTATAGCTCAGTTTGCAGCCATTGCTCTTAAACCATCACTAGTGGTCCACATTTCCCAAGGGCTGGATAGCTGCATATTAGAGGATTTTACTATAGAAGTTTAAAATTTGCACCCAGAGTCCACCTGGCTTTATCTACTTATATTATATATGTGTACATATACATGTGTATTTGAGAAAAAATCAATTCAAGGCCATTGCCTAGGGGAAGGGGGGGGGGGAATGTATATCAGGGTATTTGTTGGGGGGGGGGGGCGTAATTTTGAGGTATTTTTTAGGGGGAGAGTTTATTTTGGGGTATTTCCAAGGAGGGCACTTTATTTTGAGGTATTTCCGAGGGGGGGGGGGGGGCATTTAATTTTGAGGCCTTTCCGAGGGGAGGGGATTCATTTTGGAGGATTCGCTAAGCAAAACACACACCTCCCCTGCCATAGATAATGAATGGTCCCTTATACTATGCTCCTAGCAGCTGGTAGTATATGGTAGACGTTCAGCCATAGCTGTATAATAATACACAATAACGACTAACTTTGTATACAACCGACCAAACCCTCCTCGTGGTTAATGACGTAATATCCTCGATGTCACTCAGCTATTACTATGTATTAACTGCGCCACTAAATTACAATGACCTGTATTATCGCCCACAATCTACTCCGCAGAGAAGGAAACCGTGATCTTCAATCTCACGCTGGTGCCTGGCAGGTTACACTCACTATACACAACAGTACGCTGATTACCAGCTTCCTGTGCCTGCAAAGCGTTCTTTTTTTTTGCAACGTGGAACAAAACGGTGTTGGGGAAAATCTTTAAAGAAAAAGAAACACCGGCCACACTTTCAACTTGACAGAGCTGCATCTTCTGGTTTGCGTGCCTCGCTCTCTGCATCTGGGTCTTATTTATGTTTTCTAAAGGGATTGCCAATTTACTGTAATCTCCAAAGAGGAAACCAGTAAACAAACAAACAAACACAAAATAACAAAGGATGGATATCGACGAGTAGAGTATACTGGCTGGACAATCAAAATGGTGATCGAATCGGTCTTGGTATGGTTGATAGTCAGAGGCCATAGGAACTCTCTGATGTGGGAGGAGGGTTTTGAGAGGGCAGGGTCAGTCTCCAAGACGATGGTGGTGTTGCTGACTCTCTCCATTTTACACTCTCCAAGCAGATTCAATCTTGCTGGCTTCTTACTCAAGACGTGTTCACAAAATATGCGCTTGGAGAGTACCAGCGTCCGCGCCTACATCCGGGGCTGCTAGATTTAAGGTCTCACAACAAAGAATCTCATTCCGTCTCGGCCTGATAAAAGAAGCAGCCGGCGTCTCCTATTCCCCGGTGTCCACCATTTCAACTCTGCATTGTGATACCTAAAGATACGCCCGAGCCCGGATGAATCGGCTTATTTGATTGGTTGTTTGTCAGAGCGACTGTACCCTACAGGCCACTGGGAAATCTTTGCGCGGGCCCCGAGGGGAAGGCGTTGGGCGAGGATTTACATGATATCACATGTTTTTATGTGGTGGTTACATGCAATCAAACAATGTAATCATGTGTGGTGTGTGAATGTGCGCTTTTCAGCGGGCGCGCGGCGACAGATCATCACCGGGCACTTTATTAGTGTTAATCAGACCGACAAATACCAGCACCCCCGCCGGCGGGCTGCGGCGGGCGGGCTGCGGCGGGCGGGCTGCGGCGGGCGGGCTGCGGCGGGCGGGCTGCGGCGGGCGGGCTGCGGCGGGCGGGCTGCGGCCGGCGGGCTGCGGCCGGCGGCGGGCGGGCTGCGGCCGGCGGGCTGCGGCCGTCAGCTGGTTGCAGAAGGGGGGCGGGGCCCGTTTAGGATGCATCATCCTTAGGATGTGGTCATCACAGAGAAACACGGCACACACGACGTGCTATACACCTACTGTAGGCTTAGTACTACCTTTTAATATGCTAGGTATACACTGGGCCCTGGCAGCCCCAGCGGCCACGTTTCACCAAAACGTAGGGCACCGTTGCAGATGGTCACGGCGCCATAAATTTGTATTTACACTGAGCCTCTGGCAGCTCTGGTTTGGGGATGTTTAAGGAGTCTGTTTAATCCACGGTTCCCTGCACGGCCGGCTGCGGTCAGTCATATCCTGAACATTTTGTCCACGGTTCCCTGCTCGGCAGCCTGCGTTCCCACACATTCAGTCACGTGGCAGTCACAAGGTCTCAATACATAACCACAATGGGAGCCAATTGAGACCAGCAGCATGACAGTGACCCCACTTTATTATTATGTGGGATCGTAATGATAATGAAAAACTATTATTGTAAAATGGATGTTCAATAAAGAAAGTTGTGAAAGATACTCTATGGCACTATTTACTCTATGGCCGACTATGGCCGTCAGGGTAAACCTTTAGCTGACTCAAAATTCTTTCCGGCCAGCCACTGCGACAGGCTGTGTCACGGTCTGTCACGTTTGTCCATCCCGCCCCCCTGAGTCGCGTCACGTCCTTCATGGAGAAGAATTGTGATTAAAATCTCCTTATATATGACTCTTATAGCACACTAATCCTGGACATTTATTCTCAAGTTAGCCTTTGGGGCCACCCATGAAGGACGTACGCAGGATTTCTGATTTTTCTAACCCCCCCCTCCCCCAACTCCTGTCCATCTTGTAGGCAATAGAAGAGATGTACTCAAATTCCTAATTGGGGACGGCCCCTCTAGAATATTTCCATGATTTTCAACGTCTGAGCTATTTGTCTTTTTGGCAGATTCTAACGCCAGACAACGTTGGTGCCGCATGCCATAACGAATACACAATACAGAGCCAGGAACTGGGCAAATAATCAATAGTTGTGAGGAAACATCTGCACTTAAAATATATGTCAACCGAGACGGGAGGTTTTCTCTTTTTTTTCAAAACCCTTTCTCTATCCTGGAAATGTCATCTCATTATACAATCTAGTTACATAGGTTTCATAATCCGACATTTAAATATTTCTTTTGATTACGTTCACTAAAGATCTAGCGATCAAGTCAAGGATGTAAAGGAGTTTACATAAGTCATGCAATGGCTCATTGAACTTGCCTTTCAGTCATTTAGTCTTTGTTCGGATGTTTACAAAACAGTCAATAGAGTAAAGTATACTGATCTTATAAGCCCTTCGTCAGGCCGTCTGAAACGTGGACTCAGTCTGGGAACACATGTTTGAGGAATGAGCCGAGGATTCCAAAAAGCGAGTAATTTAAAGTTTCGGTTTTATACATTCAGTTCTTTTTTTTGGTAGAGTTCTTTTATTGGTGGAAAATCACCACAGTTTACATTTCAAGTCACAATATACGTCAACCAATAGAAGGCTAATGGTCATTACTGTAACCCATTGGCACCAAGGCACCCACCTAGTTCTACAGCGACCATTGTGAGATTGGGATGTGTCAAGCCGTACTTCAGTCTGTAGTGATTGGGGATGGTCGGCTGAGCACGCCTCCAAGTCGCGCTACTCCTCTCCAAACTACCAATGCCACAGAGTTGGCGCGCAGATCATGAAGTGTTTTTTCACCTTGTTAGTAAGATATCGCCAATGAATTGGTAATACTGAAGATGAAACCAAGTTTGAGTCCAAGTCGTCATTCTCCACGAATTTGATGCAGAGTGATATGGACGAGGTTAGTGAATACCTCGTAGAGTTTAAACGTGTTGGAGAACAACGATTTTGATCAGAACGAGTTGCTTTGTGTATTCATCTCACCCCTGTACACACTAAAAGAATTGAGGACATAGTAGATATATGATGCTATAGACCATGGAGAATGGACGGCGATACCCATAGGGGCATGGATAACGAGTTCCCAGTGTTAAGCCTGTGGGAGGAAAATACCAGGAGTGAGATAAACATGTGTAAACATAACACAGTGACATGGTTAGAGATAAAGGGTGGTCAGATGGAGGGGTGAGCTCTCTGATTGCTCATTCGGTACTAAATAGTGGAGTCAGTATTTCATTTAGTAAATCACTTTTAATTAATTTGGATTGAATTCTCACACAACCAACAAACACCAGAATAAAGTTATAACATGGAGTAGGATTTATTCAAGGTACTTCAGATTTTAGTTACATGGTTTATATCGACGTGACACAACGGCCTTATCGTGGGCCTTCTTCAGGTGTGCATAAATGGTTAATACAGCTCTTATGATTATGGAGTACTTTTTCATGGTGGTTGCTATGGCAACGTATACAGTTCTGCAGTCTTCAATCTTAATTAATTGTTATTGACTTTGCGATAAGTGCGATATTTCTTTTGCTTGACTATCGCCTTAAAGGTTGGGCCTTTCTGGTCTTCTTCCCTTACAAAGACCCTAAGGTTAAGATACTACAACAACGACAACAACTGCAGAATCTATATATCTGATGGCCTTCAATGGTAATTTTTGCAGCAACATCCTAGTTACCATGGTAACATTCTATACTACAGAAAATGGTCAAATCATATTTCTGAATGGTTCACTTAATCCTACACCCATAAACACCCAAAAGTAAAGGTATCAGACTTGCAAATCGGACAATCATTGTCGAAATTTGTTATTCTTAGCTCTCCCATGGCATTTTGTCAGCCATCTTGTAATCCAAATGGCCGACATATTTGAAAGTGCTATTGGCCGAGAAGTTGTGATGGTTTTCAGTCATGTCTTTTGATTTCAATTAGTTTTACTAAACATATATCTATTTGTTTGTAATGTATAGATTAAAAGATCCGATCAACGCACAACAAACCTAAATTCTGTATATACTGAACCTGACTCTTGATTTGATCCAGTCACAAGGCACACATACAATGACACTCATCAAAACCACAGACGTTGTACAACTCACCTTCACTATTCTAATTCGGCCACTTATCGATTGAAATCAATGTGCAATTTGTCTCATCTACCCTTGACTCCGTAAAGAATATTGATTCAATTTCCTCCGTGACATTTTCACTGTGGTGCTGCCTTTAAGTCTCATTACATCCCTGACAAAACAAAAGATGAATGACTAACCATACTCTGCCTGGCCATGGTTAATGTTCTAAAAAGAAGCGTCATAATGACTAAGAAATTGAATCGAAGCATGTGAATAATGATCTTGTCAGGTTCATTTTCTGTGGAATACTGCTCATATTTATGATTATTTCACTAAGAATATATTTGCAAGCCTCATATTGTTAACTATGAACGTACATAAAAGCTCTTAGGTGTCATAGGTCAATGATGTTATAACCTATTTAAAACATCGGGATAAAATGTTGGTTACTCTCATTCTGAACAGTACATTTGCAGTAAAAGAATGGATGGTTGACGCGTAGTTATACACGAGCGCTAGCGAGTGTTTTACGATGTCAACTCAAGTGTGTTTACAGAGCTTGAAATACCTCAGTTGTCAATAGTGGTGAGTGAAGTTAGGGGTAGAGGGCGAATGTTTTGGCCCCGAAGTTGGGATGGAATTTACTGGACTGAAATATGTAAGTCAAAAGAAGCAATGAAATCGATATGGTATGAACCTACCTCCCAGCAGTACATACAAACAGTCAGAATGGGGCATAGTTTACTGAGTCCCCATACCTTTTCAGTATACGATGGATAATAACAGCTCGGCAGGGTTAAAGGTAAACACAAATGTGGTTTTTGGTCTTGTTTAGCATCGATCGCTCTGTGTAAAATGGGTCAGTGTCCATAGAGTTTCTATTAGCGTCGCCTTGCACCCCGCCATTAACCGGCGCAGTTAATTCGGGCGGGAAAACGTTTGGCGGGAAGCGAGCAGACGACATTCTGACTGAAGTTGATTGATTACTGCCGAGAACCAGCGAATCCATCACATGACCTCGTGACTATATTTCATTTTTCTTTTTAAATTTTGTTGCACGTCTACAATTAAGTGGTCTTGAAATATTTACACTTTTAATGTATTTGGTCTGAAAGTCGACTTCCTGCTTTGACTCAGGTAAAAAAGAAAGGTACCCGCTGCAACTGAGGAACGTAAATATTAAATAATACCGGCAGCAAATATTTCCCTCTTTTGTATTGGCCATACAGTCCACCTCATACAACGTTCTCCATGCGCAACCCGCTTAAAAAGAACATGTTAATTTGAATTCAAACACACTTAAGTCCAATTCTCGCAGATTAAATTTACGATTGCTAAAGTAATCCAAACAAGCAAATAGTGGATGCCTGATGTGATTCAGCCGAAATAAACTTTTCATTGCGATGAATGCGATCTTGAAATTAGGCTCCGGCTTTTTATGTGTTCGGATAGAATCAGAAATACGTAAAAGCCATGCACTGCCTTGGAGAGTGCAGTGCCTTCTGCTCTGTTAGTATGGGGATGATCAATTGATTCAGTCTTAAAAGTGGAAACTTTTCTATCTGAAATGGGCACTTTTGAATTTCAGCATGTTTAATGCATGTGGCATCTTCCAGGCCAGTTCCACTTCACTTCATGTCCACTTCACTTCAGTTCCACTGAAACTCTCTTGATATTCGCCAAATCACGTTTTCACTCAACAATGGATCTTGATAACTAGAATTATGGCCTTGGAGAATCATACGGCTGTTTCCATCAAGACTTGCACTCATATATATAAAAAAAAAAGGAAAAAATATAACACTGTTGATTAATGGATAACGACAATTCCGGAGGGAGATGGAGGGAACGTGTAACACGGTTGGGATTTGGATCGCAAGAAAGGCTGAATATTTCATAACACAAAACTAAGTCCAATCTGATACACATCTGTAAAGAATGATTGTGCACACACTTCCCTAAGTTACAACATTTATGACTCACGTCAGACCTAATAGTCTGAGTACAAAGCAATTGAAAGAAATCTCCGATAAGACCCTGCCTTAGGCCCCGTGGTATGCGTGGACTGGGCGAATTCCTTGGAGGTAATTAAATATTCACAAATCTCCCCAGGTTCAGATCGTAGCGATTGCTATTTGCGCATTTGGAGGCCCGACCAACTATCAATAATACAAGCCTGATTAAATCTCAATACAAATGAGTCATTGTACATAATCATACCCCATTAGCTGATTATAGCTTTCAGCTGGCCGCGGAGCCGTGCCTCTCTCAACAGGGAGCGGGTCGGCCGTGACCCGGGCGCCGCAGATTGTACGTGGACACGGAATTAACTGAGCTCGTAATGATCCTCTGATTGCCAGGTCTCTGCGTATTCTAATGGAGTCATGTCGCCAGGATTCTTCGTGTTTTCTATCACCCCTGGTATTTTTGTCCCGTAGGCTTAATATTGCTAACTCGTTCTCCATGCCCCTACGAGTATTTCAGTCCATTCCCCATGACCTATAATGCCACATGTCCAGTGTGTCATCCCATTTTTAGTGTATACAGGGGTGAAAGTGACTCGTTTTGGTCAGATTTGTGTTCTCCATCTCATTTGAATGCTATGTGATATTCAATCGGTTTCGCCTCTTCAATTTGCTCTTTGTCAAATTCCTCATCATGCATTGTACAAAAGATATAGACAGTAAAATGTATGCATAATTCCATAGGGAGCATTTCGTACAGAAATCTAGATACAGCAGCATATCTACTTCAAAAGAGAGTATTCATTATGCAGGAATATAGAAACAGCAAAATATATAGTTCATAAGGGAGCATTCATTATACAGAAATTTAGAAACAGCTAAAGAAAGGTTTCGTAGGGAGCATTCGCCAACAGAAGATTTTAAGCTCTGGTTGGAATATATAGAGGCATTGTTAGTGTGACTGAATGGAATCTGTTCAGAGATATTTTGATCAGAAATATTCACTGAGTTCGAAGAACGGGGTGAGTATTTCTGACCAAAATATCGAGGAACAGATTCCATTCAGTCACACTCACTGTGTCTCTTTATTATATACCTAGAAATCATTAAAAACGCCATTCTATAGCTCACTAAATAGTAGACTGAGTGGTCACGTGGGACGGAGGCACGTATGGATATTCTTTCGTCACTCAATGCCGAACGGAAGTGAGACATTGGCCTATAGGTATAGTCATAGTACCGACGAGGAGAGTATCAGGGAAGGTGGAGGGTGTCGACGGTGTGTGGTTTGTTGATGAGGAGATTAAAGCCGTCCACCACACCTCCCCACGCCTCGTTAAGCCTAAAACAATCACTAATCACCACCCGACCTCACCAACCACCTGACCTCCAAACTCAGCCTGACGTAAGCCTCGTGTTAAGCCTACGTTAAGCAACGTTAATGGTCGTCTTTTAACACTTTGCCACCAGGCTGGACCATCCGGCCAGGTCGGTGTGGACGCGCCGGGCCGCTGCCGGGCTGCCGCTCACAGGCAGCGCTTATATCTATCTACCTGTGTATTTACATGTAGAGACGATGTATACCCATGTATCTACATGCATTCACTATCCACTCAATACATAGTCCATAGTAAACACTTGTTTGCTCCGGGTTGCTAAAGCCGGCGCATACGGAAAAATTGTGAAAAAAAGTGCATGCCTTAATGAACTAACATGAGAACCCCACTTGTCACTCACAACAAAGCGGTCGTATGCTCGTCGGAGTTGCCTCTGCAATATCCTTGCATGTGCTCGGATACTACGATGCGTCAACTCCTCGGGGCATACGACCGCTGGAATCTGAGACCACTTAATATTGTGGATGTATATAATGATAAAGCGGTGAGAGTTTGGAGAATAGTATGAAGTTATGAGAGTGGGAAGTTAAAGTTTTTGGTGGGTGGGTGGTATTTTTGGTTAGTCGCGTGGCTCTAAGAGATACACATCTATGTATGTATGTATGTATGTATATATGTATGTATGTATGTATGTATGTATGTATGTATGTATGTATGTATGTATGTATGTATGTATGTAAGTATGTATGTATGTATGTATGTATGTATGTATGTATGTATGTATGTATGTATGTATGTATGTATGTATGTATGTATGTATGTAAGTAAGTATGTATGTAAGTAAGTATGTATGTATGTATATTTGTATGAAAGACTTTATCCACCACCACCGCTTCACGACCTAGAAAAAACCAATATGACGTTTGTCACTGTCAAAAGTAAAAACCAAATGAACTAAAATCACGAAAGGCACGCATATATATATATATATATATTTCTATTTATTTGGTGTATGTGTCACTAGCGAGTATCTATGACTTATATGAGGGGTGGATGGTCGAGTTGGTCACCAAACAGAATTCTACTTGATATAAGTCTTCTCATACAGGGAATATTTACATTGACGGGTTAACAAATAATGGGTCAGGGGTAAATTAGTAATATTGAATCCGTCACACAATGGTATGATGGCAGAGCGCAGCAAGGTATTGTCAAATCTGTAATCCAATAATAGAAAGGTAAATAGCCGTTAGGTAATAAGAAATGAATTAATGAATGTTTGGTCTGTGTCCCTCTTGCCATCGAATTTTGAGCACGCAGTAATATGAATGAGGCGATAGCCGAGTTAATTTTATGAAGTGCTCCAAACGAGATGACAAATGGGGACTCAGATCAAACACGAATGTATTTCTGTTTTCATCTTAGCCCAGAGTTACTTATCTGTTTGTCGCCCATTGAGTATAAGTTACTATACTCACCAGCCTGTAGAGTATGTGTTCCTAACATTAAATGTAAGGACGTTTATAAATACCAGACTAAGATAAACCATCTCGAGTATTGAGTACTGGGGCCTTTCCTGTTGGTGACCACGGATTAGTTTTGTCCGCAGGTGAATTATACAGAGAACGGCTTTCTTGAAAACTAAAACGCATAAAAGAATATTAAATGCCTATGTGCTATCTGTTACTCAGCATGACTTGGAATGAGTTCTAACTATAGAAATATATCTTTTTATCTTACCGCTATTGTCATAAGAAAACTACTGAACATAAACACCGGACCCAGCAAAAATGATGTAAATAATGTAGGTGTAAAAAATGTTTAAAAAAGAGTTGAAACAGCTAAAGGATTACACACTAAACTGCTGATTGCTCGATGTAAAACCACCTGAAACTTGAAGAACTATCAATCAGAAAAGTATGCAAATATTGCTAAAGCTTCTGGCCATTACTACATACTCAGGCGCACGGGGAAGCAGGCCAATATGCTGGGTAATGATAAGCCGAGTTGATTGTTCTTGGACGAGGACCAGGTTGCAGTGTGGTGTATATGTTCTGGGGCTTAGGTAGGGTTACCTTATTAAGCCGCTTACGTTGGTATGTCAGCCGATTAGACCCGATATAGAGGCGGAGGTACCCCGACACAACAATCTGCTCACGAGCTTAGTGCTCCCTGAAACGTAGGCAGTAACGAGTGAGTGTGGGTGAGTGTGGGTGTGTGGGTGTGGGTTTGGGTGTGGATGAGGGTGTGTTGGTGTAGATGTGGATGTGGGTGCGGTTTGTATTTGGGTATACAATGCTGTATTACCTTGGGGTACTGGAAGCAGTTTATTTCTTATTTCAAGAGTGTTGAATAGAAATTTGAAATATGAAGATACAAATCAAAAGAAATTAATACTGAATATACATGCATATATGAAATTAATAATTAAAGAATAAGAAAATTTGTTCAATAAATGCAATGAATGAATTAGTTGAATATATATAAGGCAATTTTTAGAATTAGATTGAATATAATGGGAAAAAAGAGAAATAAGTAATAATCAAAAAATGAAAAATAAATGCAATAATAATAATAATAATAATAATAATAATAATAATAATAAATAGATAAAAATGAAAATATATTGCAAAAATATATTTAAGTTTATAATTAGATAGAATAAGAATAAAACCAACAATAAAGTCAATCAGAAAATGTATGTATATGAAAAAATGATAATACAAATAGAATTAAAAATTGAATAAAATGATTTGAAAAAATATGTAAATTGAAACAAATGGAAATGAGTCATTTACAAATCTATGTGGAGGAATTTTTTATTTGATTCAATTTAATTGATTTGATTTAGTTTATCCTTATTTTTAGGTTGAGAATTTAATTTATCTAATCTATTATAGTTTATTTGATTCAGTTTGTTTTGGAGATAATTTGATGTTCATGCCCTTAGGCTGCATTGTTTCCAGTAGCTGTATCCACTTATATTCAATATCTCTTCGTTTGATTTTGTCTTTCTCTGCTGAGCCGTGGTCAAGATTTTGAAACATTGAATAGATAACGATGTCCTGTTCTATAGTATGATAGAAGTCATTGAATTACTGGTTTGTTTAGGTTATGCCAAATCTCTGAGAGATGGCCAGTGAGTCTTTCCCTAAGAGGTTCTGAAGTTTCCCCTACATAGTATTCTTAACATCTTTTGCACTCAATGATGTATATTAGATTTGCAGAATTACAGGTAAATCTTCTTACTATTGGGTAGACACAATCAAGGGTGAGGGATGGAATTTCAGAGGTTTCCTTAATCTACAAACAGCATTCACAGCCACGCTGACCACATTTCAATGCTGCTCCCATGGGCCACTCATTACCTGTTGCAGTGGGTGTGGTTGGATGTGTGGGCGTGGGTGTGGGTTTCTGGGTGTAGGTGTGAGTGTGTGGGTGTGGGTGTTGGTGAGGGTGAGGGTGAGGGTGAGGGTATGGTTGGTGAGGGTGTGGGTATGGGTGAGTGTAGGTGTGGGTGTGGGTGAGGGTATGGGTGTGGGTATAGGTGGGTATGTTGGTTAGAGTATGTGTTAGGGTGTGGGTGTGGGTGTGGGTGAGGGAAAGGCTGAGGGTGAGGGTGTGGGTGTTGGTGGGTGAGGGTGTGGGTGTTGGTGGGTGTGGGTGTGGGTGTTGGTGGGTGTGGGTGGGTGATCTTGTATGAGTGCGTTCATATATTTATGATATTATTATCTAGTGTTGGGAAAATATTGCATGGTCTGTAGATGTATTGATATGCATGTGCTTTGAGTTTGTCGGGGCAGGGTTCCAGGTTATATTAGCGAAGTCAAATGGATTCAAGGTTAAATCGGTATAGAAAGGTCACAGGTTTTAGATTGTATTCGGTGCAGTTTTCACTGTTAGCACTCTAGTCGCACGGCTGAAGACTTTCTAAATTTCAATGTTGAAGATTGCATAGACAGGGATTAATCTGAATTTGTATTGGCTTAGACTGTATGAGTAGGATCTAATTCAAGGTTGTATACCATGGTCAGGGTTAAGACAGTATGAACGTGGTGAAGGTCAAGGGTGTATCAGCAGGGTCAAGGTTAAGACAGTGTGAACGTAGTGAAGGTCAAGGTTGTATCAGCAGCGTCAAGGTTAAGACAGTGTGAACGTGGTGACGGTCAAGGTTCTATCACTAGGCCAAGGTAAAGACAGTATGAGCAGGGACAAAGGTCAAGGTTGCAACTGTAGGGTTAAGGTTGGGACAGTATGAGCATGGTGAAGGTCAAGGTTGTATCAGCAGGGTCAGGGTTAAGACATTATGAGCAAGGTTAAGGTTGAGACAGTATGAGTAGGGACCAAGTGAGAGATTGCATTAACATGGGTAGATTCAGTTTAACATGGTTGAAATCTGATACTCTGATAAATGATTAGAATTGATGTTATATTACCAGTATTGATATGTGAAGTTGTGTTGAGGCTTCATTTGTGAAATTAATTTAACTTTATGGGCGAAGGGTGAAGGAGAAAAGTGGAAAGGCTGACAAATTACGGGTGAAAGGTGTTACTCGATAAGTACCTCATTCCACCAACATCCCGAGAACATTCTATAATTTCTTTCAATGATCATACAAATATCACTGTTGAATATCAAACACTATATAACGGATCAAATATTCAAAACTATGTAGAATGCTCACATGATAACGCAGGTACTGCTAGGCGGTACAGAATAAATAGTGTTCAGGCTCACTGAGACGTAGTGAATGGGCTATGAATCAATGATTTAAAAAGTGAATAAAATAGCGTTTTTTCGTGTTTTTACGTTTATAATAGTAAGAAAACATAGTGACTGAGCCGTTGGGATATCGTTCTGCGCCTTTTGTAACATAAATTATGCACGTCACTCGGCCTCTGGCATCAGTTCGTATTGTATGTAATACACACGACCTCCGGCGTCATCAATACAGCTCAGGCACTGCACAATTCTAAAGCCCAGAGTACTGCAAAATTGTAAAGCGTAGAATAGCGACACATATAACACTCATATGATCCTCGTTCAGTCAATACTCCTTGTAATTGAGCGCAGAGACCACTGAACCTCCGCCACTAGAATACACAGTTGGATATATGACTTGATGATTGAGTGGCACATTCCGGCAGGTGCTCCTAACTAATTGATTAACCCTCTCCGCCTCGTGGAGCCGACCCCCCAGGCTGAAAAACAACGCCTAATCCCCAGGGATAACAGGTCTGGGTTTCACAAATATTTAATGTAGACTTGTGAGGTCGAGCTTCGAAACCTCTCTATGAGCTAGGTCAGACTCTAGATTTCTACCCTGTTCACACTGTAATCTACGATTAGATTTCTACCCTGTACGCACCGTGAACCTCGATTAGATTTCTACCCTGTACACAATGTGAACCTCGATTAGATTTCTACCCTGTACACAGCGTGATCTACGATTAGATTTCTACCCTGTACACACTGTGATCTACGATTAGATTTCTACCCTGTACACAGCGTGATCTACGATTAGATTTCTACCCTGTACGCACTGTGATCTACGATTAGGTTTCTACCCTGTACACAGCGTGATCTACGATTAGATTTCTACCCTGTACACACTGTGATCTACGATTAGATTTCTACCCTGTACACACCGTGATCCACGATTAGATTTCTACTCTGAACACACTTTGAGCCACGATCGTCTGCGAAGGAAGTGAGGTCGTTTGACAGAATATTAGAAAACAAAACACACCTGACCCATTCAGAGTCCACGAAAATATATCTGTCTTTACCTGACTTGCCTTGGAAAGACCTCATGCGATCCATTAAAATCCCTTTGCTCTTTCTCTTTCTCCATAAGGAGAGTCACAATGCTAAATGGATACAAAAGAGAATTCAACAAACGATCTCGCTTTTTTTTTCTGTTATATACCAATTTATTATCGGTTGTAAAAGGGTAATTGACCCAGCAAAATGCAGTTTTAATGGATGTAAGCACGATCAGAGTATGAAGTTGTATAGCAAAATAAAAATGGATGTAACACACTACTGCTCTTCACAAGAGCGAAAATGGATACCTCCTGGTTACGAAATAAACACTTCTGAATAAAAACATAAATAAACAAAAAGAAAGAACTTCCTTGGTAATGGGATATGATTCATTACTTAAAGCAAACATGTAGGATCCATTGTCCTGTCACGGTAGTCCATAATGTGGGAGAAGGGCAGCAGCTGGCGGACATTCTCAGAATGAATCTTACTCCCGGCTGAAGTGCAGACACAATAGCGAAACAAACAATCCAGACTCCATTCTTCTCCACCCAACTCCACTCTACAGGTGTTTATCTTCCACCCTCCCGATGCATCACGCCCTGCACTAATATGAACCTCCATCATACAGTATGTGCTATATTGTAATTTCTGACAATATCTGTTTTGTTAGACCTCCGGCGCCCTTTTAAAATGGATAAGGTACAATGATCCCCGCGTCATTTCTCAAATCAGTTCTAATGAATCTGCCTGATTATGGCACTTCATTTCGTTTTACTTTCAAAGGAAATTTCATTTGCGTCATTTGCTTTACATCTAGATGAGATTGGTTTCCAAGATTAAAGTGGTAAGTCAGCCTGTTCAGATGATCTTTCAGTATCAAGGCTCTTCTGTCTGGTACATACAATTTGTTTATCTTAAAAGCAGTTCAATATGAACTTGTCTGTGCAGTTTCTCACCTTGTTCCATCTCCTTGTATTTTTTAAATGAGACTAACTGAAGAAGAGACCAACAAATTTGGTTAATGGCTCTCTACGATTTCTACATGGAGCAATATGAACGAGGCGAAGCTGAGGGAATAAGGCGGAGAGTTCAAACGAGTTGGAGAATGCCGTGTACTAGCGTCAGTGAATACAGTCAGGACCACGTATAAGAGGCCAATTGTAAAAAGAGGATTACGTGACCTGACACGTCTCCCTTCATGTTATTTTCTATTTCACCTAGTATATTAAATATTATACCAACGTTCAGTGTAAATGTCATATTCACTGAGCCAAAATTTAAATTTCATTACACAAAACCGTTGTTTTATAAATGCCCCATCAGTGTGATACTTCCTTAGTCACACATGTTTAGAATTCTAGTTTAAGAAAAAGCAGAAAGAAAGAACCCTCAGCCTCTGGGCTCTTTAGAGCATTACATTGATATTTCTAACAACAGTAATGATACAACAGAGTAAAGGCAAGGTACTCTGTACTCTCTAATTATCAAGTGATACAAAATGGACAGTTTAAAAAAATTCGGTTCGCATACAACACTCGCGGTCTACCACCTCCCCGTGTCTGAGTTTTATAAATATTTTCACTGTTCATTACACTATATTTACTATTTGTTGAACAAACTCAGCTTTTCGATTAGACAAAAATTCCTTCACCAAAAATAGGAACAATTACTAGTCTACAGAATAACAGTGACGTGAATAATAATGATATCAATAATCAAGTTGAAGGTTGTTCTACAAAAAAAACAGATTTAAAATTGATGGTTTTATTGGGAGTTGTTCATCGAAATAGGGGGAGGGACAGATAAATAATTTTGGTTGCAAAATTTCGTCTCAATCAATAAAAGGTCTTCAGGCACTAGTATCAATAATAATGATGTTGATGACAAAATATTGATTGCAGTATCACGATATACAATACAATGTTACACCCTTACCCAATCATCCCTACATAGCTCCGGCTAAGGCCTTTTGATGTAAACAGCATATGATATTTATTCAACTCTCCAAGTTGCTGAGAATATAGACATATAAGGTCAATGTAAGTACGAGGTACAGCCCTTGGAGAGCTGTAGATGCGTACTTACAATGTATGTGTTGGGGTGAAGATTTGTAGCTAATTCAGCCTATGCGACAGCGACAAGCCGATTCTTCCCGGTCACACCTTTTATCCGTCGGGTCGGTCAGAATCGGTAAAGTTTATGTCGCTGTACGCCCTTCATAGACTTGATCATAATTGTGTAGGGCATTTACTAGCACGAAAATAATGACCGACTACGCCCGAAGATTGTCGTTGTACGCACTTCACCGACTGTTTCCGATTCTGAGTCGGGCGTTTAAATAGTCCTGATGTGTATCGTTCTATATACAAGTATCGTATTCCACTTTGTAGGGGGATAGAGTAGAGGCTGCTTTAGATCTGAAAACAGTTTTTCATCTCAAATAGAACAAATAATTGTGTATAAAGGCCCATCACGCGGTCCGGGGCTCAGCCGGGCCCGACGCCCGGCCGCACCCTTTGATCGGAGTCGGGTCGTTTTACAAGGTTATAAAGGAGGAGGTGTGATCGGGAAGAATTGCTTTATCAATATATGGGGGAATAAGACATTATTGTTCAAGATTATTTTTTCAATTCAATGATCTGTGACTGCTGCCCCTTCTGAGACTCAGTGATCTGTGACCACCCTGCTCTGAGACTCAGTGATCTGTGACCACCCTGCTCTGAGACTCAGTGATCTGTGACTGCACTGCTCTGAGACTCAGTGATCTGTGACCACCCCGTTCTGAGACTCAGTGAGCTGTGACCGCCTTGCTCTGAGACTCAGTGATCTGTGACCACCCTGCTCTGAGACTCAGTGATCTGTGACCCAATGCTCTGAGACTCAGTGATCTGTGACCGCCCTGCTCTGAGACTAAGTGAGCTGTGACTGCTGCCTGCTCTGAGACTCAGTGATCTGTGACCACCCTGCTCTGAGACTCAGTGATCTGTGACCGCCCCGTTCTGAGACTCAGTGAGCTGTGACCGCCCCGTTCTGAGAGTCAGTGATCTGCGACCGCCCCGTTCTGAGACTCAGTGATCTGTGACCGCCCCGTTCTGAGACTCAGTGATCTGTGACCACCCTGCTTTTAGACTGAGTGATCTGTGACTGCTGCCTGCTCTGAGACCGCACTGCTCTGAGACTCAGTGATCTGTGACCACCCCATTCTGAGACTCAATGATCTATGATCGTCCTGCTCTGAGACTCAGTGATCTGTGACCACCCTATTCTGAAACTCAGTGAGCTGTGACCGCCCTGCTCTGAGACTCAGTGATCTGTGACCACCCTGCTCTGAGACTCAGTGATCTGTGACCGCCCTGCTCTGAGACTCAGTGATCTGTGACCGCCCTGCTCTGAGACTCAGTGATCTGTGACTGCCCTGCTCTGAGACTCAGTGATCTGTGACCGCCTGCTCTGAGACTCAGTGATCTGTGACTGCCCTGCTCTGAGACTCAGTGGTCTGTGACCGCCCTGCTCTAAGACTCAGTGGTCTGTGACCGCCCTGCTCTGAGACTCAGTGATCTGTGACGGCCGCCTGCTCTGAGACTCAGTGATCTGTGACCGCCTGCTCTGAGACTCAGTGATCTGTGACCGCCCTGCTCTGAGACTCGTCCAGTGCCTGTCGCTGAGGTCCGTGTTGATCCCTGTATCAAAGCCACTCATAAGGCTTCTTGTGCGTACTTTAACGTGGATAAAACAGCTTCCAGAGGCAAACCCAGTCTTGTAAAGCGTTAAGAGAACAACCACTTAAATATCTTATTTAGATGCACTACATGATGCTTTTACGACGTCTCACTTTGATGATGGTGTGTGGAGGAAGATATTCTGTTCTTCATTTAGATGGTTTTATCGGTTTAATATTTTACAGTGTTTACCTACATCTAAAGGAGTAGAAACGCATAGATCTGGCTGAACATCTAGATGTATTAATCATAAAAATCTGACCTGTGTTTAGATATAGCAGCCACTCACAGGGGTGACATACATACATGCTATCAAATATCGGTACACCACTTGTCAGGAACAAATGCATATGCGTACTATATGAGGAAATCTAGAGAGACCTCATAGAACTAATGGTTGTTATAGAAAGGTACAGTGGTAGACCGCTAAATGTACTTCATTGGTGAACTATATCAATAATAGAAAAATAAATCTGAAACCAGTGAATATTGTGTATGTATTAGGGAGATAATATACGTTATTTGTTCATTTAGGTATGCACTATATTTTCATGCGCACTATTGCTTCCAAATGCTCTGGTTTCTGAAGCCCCGAGCATACAACATATCTGTATGCTCTGGTAATATTGATACACACTCCCTATGTGGTTTTTTTGACAACTTGTATGGGGTTGATATTTCTTTACTATATACCCATGCCGTATATTCTGTAAATACGCACCGTTTCGCCATATAACGTATAAATACTGTTCCGTACGGCAAAATACGAAACACTGTTCCGTACATGTCTACTAAAATATTAGTTGTTAGACCACATTAGGTTAATTATTATATCAATTTTGGGTATATAGTAAATATAAAACGAACCACCATGCTTGTACAAGTTACAAACTCGATGAAAATTTACTGTTAATACGGAACTCGGCATAAATGCCTCGTTCCATACAAACCATAAATTTTCATCTCGTTCTGTAGCTTATACAGCATGGTCAGGTATAAGCATGCTCCGGGTATGGTGATACACCCCCCCCCCCCCCCTATGTGGACACCTTGTCAGGGTGGATATATCTGTATGCTCCGGGTATGGTGATATACACTGCCCATGTGTTTCCTATGGACACTTTGTGTTAGGTGGATAATAAATAAGTTAACGTTGCGGTAAGGCTCAGACGTGTCTTCTGGCTCAGTGGCAGTGACTAAGGCCCTCTCCTCCTCCCGCCCTCAGGGCTGCACCATGTCTGTTGTCAAGTCCCTCCCTCAAGCTGCTAGAAATGCCACTGAGTCAACTACACCACATTAAGTTGACATTTCTAAAGTAGTATTTCCTCCCCCGGCCGCTGAATACAACTTAGGACTGCTGGTTATTTTTGGAGGGTATTATATTGTTGGGTTATATCAATCTTCTACAGGATTCAACCTTCTACAGCGTTTCGCTTTCAATAGTGTCCCGAAAATATCTGAGCGTTGACTATTTTGGCGGCCATGTTGGGACGCGCGGGGGACGCTCGGGAGACGCGCTGTCAGCCCGAGTCAGTAAGGCGCTTAAAGCCAGGCTTCACTGCAGGTGCGAAATGACAAATAAGTTGTATGAGTTATAAACCTAATCCTGCAGGACACGCCAGATTACATCAAGTTGGTTTGGCAGGCCTGACTGAGGCGTGTTTTCTGATTTGTTATCCTGCAGTTTATCCCATTAGTCAAATTGAAGTTTCCTGTTTTTCCCGGCGTCCCACTCGGGACTTCTTCACTCTGAAAGGACAGTTGCGGATTGTTAGACCACAGCATCATGTCAATTAAAAGACTTGTCATTTCCTTTGATACGTCTCTGACTGTCAAACCCTAATTAACCAAGTATTTCTGGTGAAACCTGGAAGATGATGTGCAGTAATTAACAAGATCAATTAGACATAGTGACCGCCAAAAGAAAGGATGATAGGCATGTCAAACATCTATCTTATGAATACTAGTAACGATAGGATATTACCGTTTTTGCATCTTGAATATTAGAATATGTTCAGAATTACTTTTAATGGCTGTAGGCCTAATGACCGTCATAATATCCTAATCCGAAGGAGAGGACAATCAAATTCAGCAGATAACTATCCGATACAGTATGGAGTATAAAGGCTCGAGTTCTAACCACCACCAAATCATTCATTATGAACTTTGAGTGTGTAAGTTACATGAACAACATGTGTGTATGTATAACGATACACATAGGGATGTGTTTACTAAATAGGTGATAATGTTAAAGTGTGCTGAGCAAATGAACAGCTCAACAGAAGTGGTAGAGAAAAGAAGGAGAGGTAGGGAGCTGGGTAAATGAGATGATGGCCACACTCTGAGCAAATATGAATTATTTGTAAATTGATAAGATGGACACACGGGTGGATGAACAGAAAATGGAATAGATAATACTTAGATAAAGGAAAAAGAAACGAAATATATTGTGGATGTTTAAATCGATAAATTGATGATTAGATAAAATAGGATATAAAGGGATACCAAGATATATTAAGTAAAGCCAATATAAGCACACATACATACACAGGAATACACACAGTATTATACCGACATATCCCGGAGCTTTGTATCACCTCAACCACATGAATCTACTGTTTTTATGTCCTGAGTATAGGGTGACACAGGTTTCCTATAAACCAAATCCTCTTCACCTATTCTCAGCCAGCCCCTTCCTCCTCACCGCCCCCTCTCTGACGTCACTCCTGGTAGTGAATTCAAATTTCACTGTAGGTTGCCATGGTGACGGGGAGGGCGGGATACTTCATCATATTAGGCTGGGCGTTGTGGGGAGGTGATAGCGGCGAGCAGACGACTTTACCTCACGGCGCTGCATACTGGGCACGCGTTTTGGCGCCAAAACCACCTCAACACGCGTCCT
Source organism: Alentia gelatinosa (assembly GCA_950022655.1). Classification (NCBI taxonomy): domain Eukaryota; kingdom Metazoa; phylum Annelida; class Polychaeta; order Phyllodocida; family Polynoidae; genus Alentia; species Alentia gelatinosa. The sequence goes on from OX465593.1 coordinate 29,969,885, forward strand.
GTTGTACGAGTGGACGTCCAAGGGTCCCAGGGGACAAATGATTTCACTGAGAAATACCTAACTCAGGGAGGTGTGTCTTGTGACAGGGTTGGTTATCTGTGAAGTTTATCAGATGATATGAAGGAAACTCATGAGATGAAAATAACCTGGTTCGTACTCCACAATTTTTAATGTGGAGTAATTCATGAAGCCCGGTCAAAAGACCAATGTGCACCAAACGTCAGACGTTTCAGGGCGACATTCTCCCGGAATTTAATAATAATTGTCGTGCCCCAACTGCTGGTCGGCTCACGATATTACAAGGCTATTTTACAGGAAGCTCTCACAAAACCACTGGTTTCTGCTAAACAGCAAATTATTTGACTCTGAGCAAATATGCATTTTCATATACGTACAGTTTTATTGAATAAAGTAATACTTTTTCCCGCTTGCCAACCGTATCAAAATAAACACAGGGAATCTGTCACACTCACACTATGACAACAGCACTAGGAAGTGGACATTTCTTTGACCATCCTCAATCCAACCAACCTGAGTCAATGTGTGTACATCATCTATAGTCAGGACCATAGTCAGTACATCTACAGGACTTACCCTGGACATCAGTAAAAGGAAGTATCGAGTAGTTGGGACTTTAGATTCTCTGTTAACAATCAATTGATTGGATCTATTCATAACCCTGATCAATATCCTTATCTAACCCACTAGACACCTGCCTCAGGTCTCCTCTGTACTCCCAGGAACATCATAAAGCCGCAGTTTGTCCAAGTAGCCTCTTATCAAAGTTGAACCACCTTCGGGCCGGTGGTTGTGCTGTTAACGACACGAACTTCCTCTATTGTAGCTATGTCGGAAGATCTCTGTGTCGTAGTTTGTCACGGCGTGTCGGGAGGGGTTTAACAGAAATCAGAAGGTGACGGCGCGCCACACCTTACTGTGACTTTATACTTACACCGGACGGCGACGTGATTCCCTGTACTCAGCGGTACGTGTAAGATCCCTGATTGTGTTGGAGCATGTCTGAACACTACTAGAAACCCTGCTCCACCACACCACGTCGTTCCGACACGTCCCGACAAGGTTTGGTTTCTACAATACTCCGAACATGTTCGATCATGTCGGGAGGCTTGTAACACGGCGCTTGTGTCAGAAGTGTGTCGGAGTGTATCGTAAGGAATGTTGGAATGCCTGATCACAAAACACGATTCTGGGTCAGAAGAAAGACAGAACGTTTATCGGAGTGTGTTGGGAGCTCAGTTGGTGCAGGGTAAAGTCCCCACCCTCAGGGCTCCCGATACACACCGACACACCTTAAGACCCGGCCCCACTGGTGCGATGCGATTGTCGCACACGTTTTATGGCCCCATAAACGCCCCCTCGGCGGGGTTTATGACCCCTATTGCGATGGAAGCATCACACTCAATCGCATGTAAAACCCAGGGTATGCCCCGCTGATGCGATGGAATCGTCGCATCACTTCTGGCACCACCTATGTATAATACTCATAAAATTTAATTTCTAATATTGATAAGGTACTCAAATCTAATCATAATTATATCACTTCGGTTGAAGTAAACGCAGGCGGGTTGGGGTGGTGAGGTCACGTGACCAGGACCACGTGACCGGAACCACGTGAGAGTCCCTAACGACGAGGAGTGAGTCCGTAACGACCGCGCTCTGAGACGCATTAACGCCAACTCTTCAGTTAGCCCCAACCTGTTACTTCAACTTGAGCAGTTCTGTGGATTCTGCGCTAAGGGTTGAGTTTGAGTTGTATTTAGTTGATAATATCTCAAATCTTACTTGGTAAGGGGAGTTCCGTATCATCGATCAGAAGCTCTTGGCTATGTTACATATGACTCAGTCAGTTAGATAAAATGATAGACTCAATAGATAAGTCATGATGCTGAGACAAGTTATGATACTGCCATGTATTACTGCACACTATAAAATATTCCTTTCATGCAGGGCATATCGACATACTACTCATTATACGATAAGTCGTGAAGCGCACGTGAAAACAAACTGATGACGTTACAAAGAGTTCCCACTTCGGAGCTACTTCCTGACGGCTATGTTTCCCTTCAAGCCCTGTGAGTGTCACACTTCTAAGGACTATGTGTCCATTCATCAGAAGAGATACAGATTATGAATGGAATTCCCTCGAGCAGTCTCAGATCATACTTCCAGCTTGTCGCAAACCCTACACTGCTCGACTAATGCATTGTGACATAATGGTTGACATTCAAATAGATTCAAAGTCGGTAACCACGGCAAGATGATATTGGCAACACGTACCGCCACCACTTCGTGACTTCGGAGATGTTTATCAAATACCCGGCAATGAATAAGACTGCATAATATCTAGAATTCGAGGTATCTAACGTTGGCCGTTCACGTAATGCTGTTTAAATAGCTTAAATATGTGAAATCAATCAACAACGAGTTCACAGTAGGAGATCCGCAGAGTGTCATGTAGTTCGGCCTGTCTGACGTGACGGGGCCGCCACAGTGTGTCAGTCGGCGTAACGGGAGCGTGACTGGACTCGTTGTCATCAATTGTTCTGGCATATTTGAGCTATTAAATCGTATCAAGTGAATTCCCCACGGTATATACCTCATTAATTGGCCATTGCCACTTTTAGGCATTACAGGAAAGACGACTGAATGTGTGAATCAGTCGAAAGCTAAAATGGAAGTCCAGCACACAGAATGTGCTCGTTGTGCATGCGCGAAAATATGTTCATTGATGTCACTTTTCTGATCGTAGTCTCTATGAGTTGCAGTTTGCTTGATCTAACCTAACCTCAGCCTGGGCGAGTGCGTTGGAGTCATGTCACATTCTCCAAGCAGAGTTTAGATCTGCTATAAACTTTAGAGCCAATGAAAGTGAAGATTATTTAGGCAGGTGTAATAGACTTGCGGATTGATATTGTGACGTGCTCACTGTGGCGGGTGGGAGTGACAGTGTCAACAGAGTCAGGCTCCGGTCAGTTTGGGCGGATTACAAACAATCTAAGGTATATAATGATAGAAAAACAGTCATGACGCCAGTACACACATACCTATTTCTTCTGAACAATTTCATCTGCCACACCTCACATAAGTATGTGAGCATTGGAGTCATAACTATTTTATTACTCAATATCCCTGTGTAATACGTCATGATATCTCAGATTATATCTCTGTGTCATGATGTCTTAAGCCATAACCATTATAAATAACACCTGCAGTCATTGTCTGATTTACAATTTTTGTTTTATCAGTAATTTCATTAAGTTGTTTGATACATGGAGATCGGTTGTTGGATTTTCTGTGTTCAGATAATTTTCAAAACAGTTCCGATACAGTATTTGAACATTCTTTATGACTGCCCTTTTCTCTTCCTAGTTCCATGTCCGTTTGACTACCATTTTATTTGTTTTACACGTGTCATTGATCATGTTTCTGCGGGTACACTTTGTCCGATCCGACCATTATCAAATTAATGCTGGCCGATAGCGCGGAGAGGCCCGCCGCCCGTGGAGCCCGTCAGAGCGGCCTCCCCTCCCCGCGCCACACGCCGCGCTCAGATAGCGCCTCGCCCACTCCGCTTTGTCACCAAACCCCACCAACCTCAGCCCCAGTTGGTGAATAGGTATTATCATGGCCATAGACACAGTTGCCATAGTAACCTAAAGGGGGTGGGGCGGCGGGCTCTAGCAGGAAGCCCCGACCTTGTTATGATTGCCTCGGTGGCCGAGGGCGGCAGCACTAGCGTCTTATCAATAGCTACCGCAGAATTGAGGTCAAGGTCAAGGTTAGAGAATCGGCTGGACCTTCGACACTTGACCTTTGACCCTTGATCACGAGGCAGTTCTCAAAGTAATAGTGCTGATGTATGGGAGTGAGTGAAAGTGTATTTGTGTTTACTAAATGTGGAGGAGAGTTCCGTTATTTCTCGTGTGGGTCCTCTTGACTTTTTATCAAAAATGAATAGTTCAATGAAATTACAGTTTTTATTTACACTTACACATATACTGCTTGCAGAAGGGAATATTAAGGGCACATAGCCATTGTGTTATGGAGGCGGGCATCTTGCTCCCCGGCACTAAACAATACACCAGGTAGCGGGTCCAGTTATCAATGAGTTTTATTTTTATCTAAATTTTGGGTTTGCCATCATAGGAATTTGACCTTGTCTCTTGGTTATCTATATACTATGACAGCATAAAATAGAGGTTGTCCCCTGACAACAGTGGCACTATCTTACAATTTCCTGGTAGATGAAGGCGGAACTAACAACCACTCTGTGCCCAAATCACATTGATGGGAATGGTGTTTGAAGCACAATAATGATACTTGCCTTGATACTATATGAATTTATGCACAGTTCTCTGTGTGATCCTATATGTTAAGAAGTAATTTGAATAACATTTCTATACATGTGTAGGGCCTATATCAACGTGAGCAGGGCTGAATATGGATAGTAAATAAGAGGAATCCGTGTGGCTCAGCAATGTGACTAACCAGGTCGGTGTTGGTCTGAAGCCGGGCTCCCACCACGCGCACCGCACACACGACCAGCGGTCCCACATGCGTCCCACACAGAATCGCGTTTTCCGTCAGAATGAGCAGGATTCTCGTAGTAGAGGGCGCTCCCTCCGACGTGGTTTCTGACACACTCCGGCACACTCTAATAGACTGGCGGTGTCGCATGCCTTCAGACAAAATCTACCATGACCGATTTATCACAGGGCCCAGACTGTGTCGGAGTGTGTCTGAAGCATTCTCTACTATGTGTAAGCTGTGCACCTCGACCTCCCGACCCACCTACAGCTACATGTCTCTGGTGCGTGTCGTACCCCTTCTTATTTCAGAAAACCTGTTCTGACACACTGCGACACACTGCGATATAGCCTATCTGATAGGCATACGACTTGAAAATGTACATGGTAGCCTTATCGTAGCCATGTCAGAGTGTGTGGGGAGCGGTGGGAGACCGGCGTTAATTGAACATTCGTGCTGAATCTCTACGAGTGCTGCGCTGGGTAGCGTGCTCACTTTCCAGGTCTCTATCCCTGAATCGCTGTACATCAGTGCTTGCCTGTCATCCTCAGCACCCGAATTTGACACCAGCATGAGTTTTTTTTCATTGTAAGAAAAAAAAGCGAATATATAAGCGTTTGTCAACGATGTGGTGCGTTATTGAAAGCTGTAATCTGAGACCCTGCTGCTGGTGGCGCCGACCGACGCCTCGTCTGTACCGTAGGCCCGGCTCTGTAGTTGGTCAGTCCCGACGGTTACTAGAGAACTCAAAACGACCTCCACCCGTAGTTGTCAGGAGAACTCGACCCGCTTTGGAGAACTCGACCTAGGAAGTCGACTTTAGATACTTATGGACAAATCACGTTTTTTCCCTTTTGTTTTTATTTGCACTGTAAAGAGGTACATTTAGCTTGCCTCTGCATAGCAGATTTTCAGGCTAGCTTCTGTTAACAGGTAATTATGATTAACGTGAACATGTCTCAGTGTACCAAATATATGTACAAGGTGATGCATGGAATTAGATGAGAAACGTGTAAATGGGGAGATAATGGACGATGAACCTTCTATGATGAGCTGTTTTGGCCTGATTTAGTCAAACCGGCACAAAATGGGCCATCAGTGTTTCTCATAAAATTTTTGTTTTATATTCTTTTTATAGCCGATTATAGCTGTTTCACGTAAAATGAAACGTCTGACTGGTTTTAGACAAGTTAACCAGAAGATTTGGAAAATGAGTCCAGCTAGGGCTGCAGGGTTAGGGTTAGGGTTAGGGCATACACTTGTATGACCGTCGGTAAAGGATGGGGTTAGGGATAGGGGTGAGGTTAAGGTTAGGGTTAGGATTTCTGTTTGTTTTCTTCCACTGAGAAGAACATATTTGAAACCAAGATAACATACACTCTACTAAGTAGTATTTATCCACAGGTGGAAAAATGAGATACTTGAGTTTGGAAGATGTAGAATAGGTTGAAAATTACAGGTCAAGCTCATCACAGGTCGAGTGTTTATAACAGGGGGATTTTGTCATAGGTTGAGTTTTTCTAATGGGTCAAGTTTGTGATTGGTCAAGTTTTTCTAATGGATCGAGTGTGTCACGGGTCAAGTTTTTCACCCTGTTCACCCACACCACCACCCTGTACACCCACACCACACCCTGTACACCCACACCACCACCCTGTACACCCACACCACACCATCACCCTGTACACCCACACCACACCCTGTACACCCACACCACACCCTGTACACCCACACCCACACCCTGTACACCCACACCAAACCCCCACCCTGTATACCCACACCCACACCCTGTACACCCACACCACACCACACCCTGTACACCCACAACACACCCTGTACACCCACACCACCACCCTGTACACCCACACCACCACCCTGTACACCCACACCACCACCCTGTACACCCACACCACCACCCTGTACACCCACACCACCACCCTGTACACCCACACCCCCACCTTGTACACCCAAAACACCACCATGTACACCTACACCACACCCTGTACACCCACACCCCCACCTTGTACACCCACAACACCACCATGTACACCCACACCACACCCTGAACACCCACACCCCCACCTTGTACACCCACAACACCACCATGTACACCCACACCACACCCTGTACACCCACACCCCCACCTTGTACACCCACAACACCACCATGTACACCCACACCACACCCTGTACACCCACACCCCCACCTTGTACACCCACAACACCACCATGTACACCCACACCACACCCTGTACACCCACACCCCTACCTTGTACACCCACAACACCACCATGTACACCCACACCACACCCTGTACACCCACACCCCCACCTTGTACACCCACAACACCACCATGTACACCCACACCACACCCTGTACACCCACACCCCCACCTTGTTCACCCACAACACCACCATGTACACCTACACCACACCCTGTACACCCACAACACCACCATGTACACCCATACCCCCACCTTGTACACCCACAACACACCCTGTACACCCACACCCCCACCTTGTACACCCACAACACCACCATGTACACCCACACCACACCCTGTACACCCACACCACTACCCTGTACACCCACAACACACCCTGTACACCCACACCACACCACCACCCTGTACACCCACAACACACCCTGTACACCCACACCACACCCTGTACACCCACAACACACCCTGTACACTCACAACACGGCCTGTACACTCTACACTCACACCGTACTCCCGCTTCACCAAGATGCAGCCGGCGCCACTTTTTACACGTCGGGCGGCATGGGACGCCCTTCCGGCCGCCATCTTGCCGCGTGGACCCGGACGCCGTCTCGCCCCGCGCGAGATTACACCCGTACCCGGCCGGCTCCGGTGGAGAAGAGGCGAGCACCGACCGGTTCGCAGCGCCTGGCCACGTGACTCGGAGGCCCGGGCCGCTGATGAAATTGAAAAGGAAATCCCGCGCGCTGATTGGTCACAATCCGCCCTGATTTATCGTCCTTTCTCGCGGCAGACGTGAGCGGCGTGAGCCGGCGCTGCGACCCGGCGGGAGACGGGGCGGGGAAACCAGCGGTCGATAGGAATACGAAACTGGCACTGGGCGGCGGCTGAGTGTGCGCCGCGTACGAAACTAACCCCGGGCGCAGCACTGGGCGCGTCCGGACGCCGCGTCTGTCTGTGCGTCCCGGGCCTGGTAACTGGAGCTGGTTCTCGGCTCGTACGGGTCCCCAGCGTCGGGCCCCAAATCTAAATTGCTTCTTTACTGTCTGCACCGTGTCAATGAAGCCCCGCGGCCCGAGCCCTAATCCCCCCCTCCCCGTCCGCCATCTTGGACGCCATGCCCTGCATGTCCCAACTGGCAAGCGCTGCCCTCTCTCTCCCCTCTCCCTGTCCGTTTCCAGTCTCCCTGTCCCTCTCCCCTCTCCCTGCCCCTCTCCCCTCTCCCTGTCCCTCTCCCCTCTCCCTGTCCCTCTCCCCTCTCCCTGCCCCTCCCCCCTCTCCCTGCCCCTCTCCCTCTCCCTGCCCCTCTCCCCTCTCCCTGCCCCTCTCCCCTCTCCCTGTCCCTCTCCCCTCTCCCTGCCCCTCTCCTGCACTCCCTGCTACACTATACCATCACTACACCATCACTACACCACTACCCCTACCACAACACTAATCCGCCACCACTACTACACCACTACTACCACTTGACCACCACTACTACGCCACTACTACGCCACTACCACACCACCACTACTACGCCACTATCACACCACCACTACTACGCCACTACCACACCACCACTACTACGCCACTATCACAACACCACTACTACGCCACTATCACACCACCACTACTACGCCACTATCACACCACCACTACTACGCCACTACCACACCACCCCTACTACGCCACTACCACACCACCAAAACTACGCCACTATCACACCACCACTACTACGCCACTATCACACCACCACTACTACGCCACTACCACACCACCAATACTACGCCACTATCACACCACCACTACTACGCCACTACCACACCACCACTTATCACATCACCACTACCCCTGTCACTACCACTTATCACATCACCACTACCTATGCTGGAAAATACTATGGATACCAAACTCTGCTGGGGTGTTTGATGTTCATCCATACAAGCAGTGTGCTGGTATAGAAAAACACCACCATACTTTGAATTTGCGCATGCACCTACTGAAGAGCAGAATGCCACTTCCGGCATCCCAGCACACTTTGAATATACATATATATATATATATATATATATATATATATTCAATTTTAATAACCACCGAAGTCGAGATGCCAGACAATTATAAGTTAAACTAACTCTAGAATCACCATACATATATGACAACAAATGATTGTTTGGAGAATCATAAGAAACCATAGTCAATAAAAGTGACACATAGTAAAAAATACAAAAAGGTGATCCTTTAATCCTAGAAAAAGGAATCTCAATAACTCTATCACCAAATTGTATGGTCTTTGATCTAGTTACTGATAATATTACATGAATAGATGTAAACCTGACATTATTTAGGGTTAAAGCAAAGCCTTCCTCTACTAAATTAGACTTTCGCAAGAGTCCCCTAAATCCCAATATGAAAGCTAACCATAAACATACATCACATGAATTCGACATATCTAAAGAAGAATAAATTTTTAACAAATCATCTTTCTGAATGGGCCTAGCTTGATTAACTGTGGAACCCAAAGACCTTTTAATCCCCAACAATGTTTGTTTGATTTTGAAATCATTTATATCTACATGAACAATCCCATTAACCCTGTGCAAAACCCAAACTGCGGATAAATAATTTATAATGGAAGTATATTTAAACCTACCCGCCATGAATGTTAAATACATACATATAGTATACACAGATGCGGGAAGTGGAACTAAATGAAATTGAGTACAAAAATTTAAAAAATGTCTCCACTGACAATTCCTAGTGGTAGTCGTATTCGTCGACATCCACGAAGCTTGGAACTGCTCCATGTCGGCCTCCACTAAAACAACAAAAACCCTGAATTAACCAAGGTGGAACCGTTGTTTTGAGTCTAGAATCATACACTCGGGACAAATAATCCGGAAAAACATTATCTTGTGAAGCAATATGTCTAGCTATAATATGAAAGTTAAAAATAGCACTAACCCAAAAAATTTCCCTTAACCATTTCATGGTATCTACATTACGACTCCTACCACTGTTTAAAGCTTGTACGACAGACATGTTGTCTGAAAGAAAATTCACTTGTGTGTTCTTCCACATATGGCCCCATCTTTGAACTGCGATAACCACTGGCCATAGTTCAAGGATACTAATTATCCTTTGATGACTCTCCGAAGGCGGTCTTATCCAGTGATGTGATGCTTTATCCATCACCGGAACCGAATCCATTCGATCTGACCAGACCCCGAAAAACCAATCGTTCCCCCATGAACCCCCAAACCCAGACATGGAGGAATCGGTTTCAATAGTATGTAGAAGTTCTTCTTTGGGCACAAGAATTTTTGCAGACCCATTGAATAATCGCAAGAACTTTTGCCACCAAATCAAGTCATCTTGCAACCATGTTGGTATTCTGCAATGACTCAACCTGTTTCTCATATAATTTAAAAAATTTATGAGACGTCTGGAGAAAGTCCTACCTCCTTTTACCACCGTACTCGCATGGGCTAACACCCCCGTCAGCACTGCCATTTCGTGAAAAGATGCGGTTTCCTTAACTAGAAAATTATTTACAATATCACAAACTTTTCCTAACTTTTCCTGAGGAAGCCTTGCCTCCATTCTTAAAGTATCTAACTCTATCCCTAGATAAACTAGGTTCTGTGCTGGTCGAATTACTTTCTTCCAGGATACCTCAAAGCCTAAACTGATCAAAAGATCTGACAAAATGTCAAATTTAGACTGACACTCCCTCTCAGTCTTGCCCACCACCAAGAAATCATCTAAATATCCAAAAATATTTACAATACCCCTAGTGTTCATACATTTAATCACAAAGTCTGTGATACAAGAAAAGATATATGGGGCACACTTTAGGCCAAAAACAAGCCTATTCGATTCAAAAATTTTTTCATTGTCACCCGAACCATTGACATCCCACAAAAACCCTTGGTATTTGCGATGGTCTGGGTTAACTGGGACCGACCGATAGGCGTCCTTAATGTCAATTACTGCTAAAAAATCCCCCGGTGAAATAACCTGAGTTATCTCATCAATAGTGATATATTTGAACTTTTGACAAACCGAGTCCATATTATTATTTACACTCTCCCATAAGGGTTTCTTACAGTCAGTGATGGGACGCATCTTTCCCTGATCCTTCTTTCTGACTGCCCCCATCGAATGAACACACTGTGGTAAGTAGTTCACTTTTGTGATTTTTTCCTCTAACAATTCACTTTCTACAGTAGCATCCATTTTTGATTTAAATTCCTCATTATAAATACTCGAATAATTACTGCGAAAATATGAACCATCAAAATCATTATCTACAATTGAAAAACCTTCGCTAACTCCACGCAACACAAAGTCATCTTTCTCAGTGAAATCAAAACCCCTAGTGTTAACTTCTGCATTGAAAACGCATGGGTTTAATTGGTTCTTTCTACCACCGATAGTGTGAAATCCTACACACTCATTTACACATGAACGATAATCAGGGATTTGATTACTTTGACTCCTTAATTCATGTGTTTCACATGAAACACCCATAGAATTAATTTGACAACCATTTGCTTGAGATTCCGCATCCCAATCAACCTCAGCTACCCCAGAATTACCCAATTCCAGACTAGCCACCAATGTATCAACTGACTCCAGCCGACCATGTACGCCATTTTGGATTCCCAGCCCCAAGTCAGAGGACTGAAAACTCCCAGCACCGGCGTTTTGCTGACCATTGTTTCTCTCCACCCAAACTCTGTTTGGAGAGTATGTAGAAGTTCCCGCCACATATCGACTGGACTCCTCGCTAATGACTTGTGTACCCACACAGTCAATTACTTCTTTTGCGTCTGATCCATACTCATTTTCGGATTTGTCCGATTTGTCCGATTGGTCTGGACAAACTTTTGTGGAAGAACCTGAACAAATATCAATCGGATCCTTGTATTTACAAGGAAAGACCTCTGCGCTGGACTTTTGTGGTCCACACATGGGTTCCCCCACGCCCACAAGAGAGTTAGTATCGATACAGCATTGAATATCATTACGATATACATCAAGATTACAACTCGTGTCCTTTGCTTGTGTTAAACCAGACAAAGGACCCTCCTTATCCTATTTTGTTTCTTTGGCATCTTGCTTGGTCTTCTTACATGAAAAGACCGGGTGAGAAGACCCACACTGCGAACACTCATGTTTGTAGATACAGTTAGTGAAAGAGCACCCGTCCCTGGTATTGAATCTCCAACACACTCCATTTGGTTTCTCTGATCGGTCACCTGAACCCGATTTCTTCCCCGACCATTTCCTCTCTTTCTCCGACAAATCCTTGATTTTCTTATTCAAAGTGACAAAGGCGAACGTAGTTTCAAAATTAAGATACTTTTCGGTAAGAAAACTATCCCCATAGCTGAATCCCCCCATCCCCAAACGATCACATTTTTCCCTGACCGCTTGGTCATAGTCCACCAAAGACTTTCCTGTATGGGTGGGTTTGCGATCTATCAGATACGATAAATGATCTGAATACCCTACTGTATCTGCCCCAGCTTGAACCATGCTTCTCAGCATACCCATGCTAGCACTTAGCATCTGGTCATATGTAGGCACCTCGACATTTGGCGGCAAAAACGGACTTAAGGAGAAATACTTCGACTTACGTTTTTGCTTCCTCTCCGAACACTGATGGTGGTGGTCGCAGTCGTCATTCATTGGACCCTGGATCTCTGGTGGTAGATACGTCCCCTGCGTCCTCGGGTAGGCTGGATAAAACTGCTGAGTCCGCGTTTCTCGTCCCTCCGTGGAAGTCGTTACTTGTGGTCGTCTCAAGCCCCCTTGATAATTAGCGCTCCCCTGTTGAGCTTGTTTGAAGTGCGTCTGCTCCCCGGCGGCTGCTCCTTGAGAGTCTTGGTCGTTATGCCCCGTCGTTTTCGCTTCGGTCAATGTGGTAAGTCTGGTCATAGCTTTAACCAAAGAACTTACTTCAGACTGTAAAGTTGAAACTTGTTGCTGCATACGTTGATTATCTGCCTGTATAGCAGTATACCAGGCTGGAATACTCTGTTGCACCGTGTCTGGTGCACTTCGATGATGCACCGGTGAACTCGGTCGGCCATTTTGTTGTACCCGATCATCATGCGCCACATTTTCTTCTTCTTCTGCAATTTTCTGTTTGATGTCGGACAAACGGCAAAAAGGACACCCGTCCCGATGAGAACGTGCGTCAAATTCGCGATGACAAGTATCACACCTTCTCATAGTGAAAAACCAACCTTCAACTTGAAAAAATGCAGTTAAACAAAAAATGTGGACCAGTTCATCCAGCTGCTAGAGTAGTTGTGACTCTCTCTTGCTCTGGCGCCTGTGACCAGTGTCCGAATAGTCCTGGTGGCGGCGCCACCTCCCAGTGACGCTTGTAGAGTCCTCTAGCGTCAAGACTTGCGGCATCTCGCACTCCTTATATTCATATAAAGAAAGGGGTACTTTATATGTCACATATATATATATATATACATATATACATACATATTATAGATACAAGTGAAGCGTGTTAGCCTTATTTGTCACTTTCTCTCGTACCGCGTTTCTTTCGATAGATATGCTGAACTGGTTTTACGAGCTCATTTAATATTCGCATTGAAAAAAAACGCGGTTCGAGAGTAGAGGACGTCCCAATATGGTAAACACATTTTACCAAACCATCAGGAGCGCATATTATTATACAGCGAAAGCGGGATTCTCACGACGGGATTCATGTACCTCACAGGGGGTTTGTTTGAAACAAATCCTGCTGAGATTCTGTACTCGAACATAATATCTTTATCTAAATTCCATTTCCCCGAAACATGTTTTTCCCCTGCAATTGTTGGCGACATTTAACCCTAAAAAGGAAGAGAATCTAATGAGATTTTGAACCTTGTGAGGTACATGAATCCTTCAAGTGAGGAGTAGCAGATAAAAAACATATCGTATATCGACTTACTGCTCAGTAAAACATCAATACATGGAGATAAAGCAAGAAAAGACTCACAAATAAAGAGAGGCATTGCAAATGACGCCGGAGGGTCCCTGTATTTGTACCTGTACGAGGGTTTACACGCCCCAGACAGACGTCCCCGCGTTAGGTATGTACCGTAAACCGGCTATGATCTGCTACTACTGCTACAACGACTGCTACTATTACTGTTACCCCCTTGTTTTTTCATATGTATAATGTAACTATACACGATGTTAATGATAAAGTGCAAAAATAGATGAATCTGTTAACTACTACCACAGCGTCCGCACCAGGCTTCGTAACACTGCCACGTATTATTATATACCCATGCCCGAACGCCTGTGAGATACAATCCGATGCTAGGGGTGCCGTATAAATAATGATTGGGCTTACTGAGACATTGTAAAAAAGGCTATGAATAAATGACTTAAAAATTGAATGAAATGTTTTTTAATTATGATTTTAAGGTACATGATAATAAGAAAACATAGTGACTGAGCTGTAGGGATGCCGTTCTCAGCTTTATGTAACATTCATACTTCCCTATGCCTCTGCCGTCGGAACATATTTTATGCAATACAAAAGACCTCGAATGGCCATCCCTCGGGGCTACGTCACAACGTTTTCTCTTGGTACACATAGAGCTCACACCACTACTGGTAGAACTAGCATGACCCTAACCGCCCCACCACCACCCCCTTCCCCCTCTGAGGGGTAGCGATCCGGTGACGACTGCGGGCGGCTGGTGGCGGGCGGCGGGCGGCGGGCGGCGGGCGGCGGGCGGCGGGCGGCGGGCGGCGGGCGGCGGGCGGCGGGCGGCGGGCAGCGGGCGGCGGGCAGCGTGCGGCGGGCGGCGGGCGGCGGGTCGCGGGCGGCGGGCGGCGGGCGGCTGGTGGCGGGCGGCGGGCGGCGGGCGGCTGGTGGCGGGCGGCGGGCGGCGGGCGGCGGGTCGCGGGCGGCGGGCGGCGGGCGGCGGGCGGCGGGCGGCGGGCGGCGGGCGGCGGGCGGCGGGCGGCGGGTCGCGCGGTGGACGTTATCAGTGAAAAGAACACGTTCCCAGGATCCCCTGCGGTCGCTCACGTGACACTCTGTCACCACAGTAATGACCTTGACTTGACCTTCAGTTTAACACCGCGGCAGCAGGGGCTGAAGCCTCACAATCCCAGAGAGGGAGGCGGTGGCTGTCCGGACGGCTGGGTCCCGTTCACACTGTGCGACTGGAGGGCTCGCAACTAGCCGTACCTAACTTGAGCCTTGGCGCTCCTAATAGTTTGCGACTGGGCGTACTTCCGGTACGCTCAAATATGTGGGTGAACCACTGTCCCTATGACTAGAAAGCTTGCGATTAGGCGCACTTCGGTATACCCAGTCGGCGACCAGCGGTACCAAAGATCAAACATGTTTGATATTCAAAAATCCTAAGCCCTATTCCCATCAAGCGACTTGGCCGTCTAGTCGCAGGGAGGCACGTCTAGTCGCTTAGTCTGAAACTGGTCGTATCTAAGTACTTCCAGTCGCACAGTGTGAATTGGGCATTAGGTGGAACGAACTGGAGGTACAGTTATAATTTTCCCCCAGTTATCTTTTATTCTGGAGGTGACTACTAGGGCTAGATCAAGTCACATCTAGTCAAGTGACACTTAATGTTTTTACATGTTTCATAAGGTTTTACGCATTGACGAGATGATCCGGCATATTAAAGAATGACCATCAAAGATTTGATATTTAGACTCTCCTCAACTACTAGAAAGAAGTGGATTGAGAATTGTTTTAATACATGTACTCGACGAGTTTGGTTGTACAGTAATTGTCATTGAGGCAAAAGCTGAATGGCCATTTCAGTGCATCCAAACAAGTGGTGTATTATTTATTCTACGATTGGAGTGCGGTTCTGGATTTATCTCAACCCCTTCACGGACATTGAAATGGCATGACAATATCAGAATATTAAAATTACTTTGCAAACCCAGTCAGGAAACCAATAAATCTCTATGTTGATATCTTGTCTACTTTCTCAAGTAGACCATTATGGTGATTGCTTAGGTACTGTCTGTGCAATAAAACAATATGATTTGTTAGGTTTACAGCGGGCATATAAAAATGAGGGTCGTGAAATATAACGTAAAAGTGGAAGGTGTGCAGTTAATAGATTTCCAGTCACCCAGTCTCAAATCAGTAAGATATAAAGTCTGTAGCAAAAATGTTTCGCATAAGTAAAGTACAAAGTATGTCATAGTTAAATCGGCCAGTTTCAGATCAGTGAAGTACAAAGTGTGTGGTAAATGAATCGGCCAGTTTCAGATCAGTGAAGTACAAAGAGTGTGGTAAAAGAATCGGCCGGTTTCAGATCAGTGAAGTACGATGAGTGTGGTAAATGAATCGGCCATTTCAGATCAGTGAAGTACAAAGTGTGTGGTAAATGAATCGGCCAGTTTCAGATCAGTGAAGGACGAAGAATGTGGTAAATGAATCGGCCATTTTCAGATCAGTGAAGTAAGAAGAGTGTGGTAAATGAATCGGCCGGTTTCAGATCAGTGAAGTAAGAAGAGTGTGGTAAAGGAATCGGTCAGTTTCAGATCAGTGAAGTACGAAGAGTGTGGTAAATGAATCGGCCGGTTTCAGATCAGTGAAGTACGAAGAGTGTGGTAAATAAATCGGCCAGTTTCAGATCAGTGAAGTACAAAGAGTGTGGTAAATGAATCGGCCAGTTTCAGATCAGTGAAGTACGAAGAGTGTTGTAAATAAATCGGCCGGTTTCAGATCAGTGAAGTACGAAAAGTGTGGTAAATAAATTGGCCGGTTTCAGATCAGTGAAGTAAGAAGAGTGTGGTAAATGAATCGGCCAGTTTCAGATCAGTGAAGTACGAAGAGTGTGGTAAATGAATCGGCCAGTTTCAGATCAGTGAAGTACGAAGAATGTGGTAAATGAATCGGCCGGTTTCAGATCAGTGAAGTAAGAAGAGTGTGGTAAATAGTTCGGCCGGTTTCAGATCAGTGAAGTACAAAGTGTGTGGTAAATAAATCGGCCGGTTTCAGATCAGTGAAGTAAGAAGAGTGTGGTAAATGAATCGGCCGGTTTCAGATCAGTGAAGTACGAAGAGTGTGGTAAATAAATCGGCCGGTTTCAGATCAGTGAAGTACAAAGTGCATGGTAAGCAGAGGGCAGGCTGGTAGGATCAGTAAGGAACATGGTGCCGGGGGCGGGCTGCGGGGTAAGTAAAGTAGAGAGGGTGGTGTGCGGCCCACCCGGCAGAGGGCACTGTAGGGCTCTGGGGTAAATTAAAAGATATTGGCCGTGGGGGGCGCTGCAGCTGGATCAATGGCGGGCGGACGAGGTCAGCGACCCCTAAACGACCTTGACCCGCGGGGTGATAAGGAATGAGGGAGGCGGAGCGGTGAGCGGATGTGAGGGGGGAGGGCGAGGGGTGTGAGGGGGAAGGGGAGGGCGAGGGGGTGATAAGGCAGGGCGGGGTGATATTTTTAGGGCGCGCCTTAGGGGAACGGGATATATGACAGAGCCGGGCTCCTTGGTACATGGGGTGGAGGCATGGGTACACAGGAGAGGAATGAGTAAGGGTGTCTATGAGGGGCGGGAGGGTGAGGGTGTCTATGAGGGGTGGTAGGGTGAGGGTGTCTAAGAGGGGTGTTAGGAGGAGGGTGTCTATGAGGGGTGCTAGAAGGAAGGTGTCCAAGAGGGGGGTAGGATTAGGGTGTCTAAGAGGGGTGGTAGGGTAAGGTTGTCTAAGAGGGGTGTTAGGGTGAGGGTGTCTAAGAGGGGTGTTAGGGTGAGGGTGTCTAAGAGGGGTGGTTGGAGGAGGGTGTCTAAGAGGGGCTGTAGGGTGAGGGTGTCTAAAAGGGGCGGTCGCAGGGAAAGTGGGTGAGGGTATCTAGGAGGGTGGTAGGGTGAGGAGTGGAGGCTGTCTAAGAGAGGTGGTAGGGATAAGGTGGGGAGTGAGGGGTAAGGGTAAGGCGAGGGGGAGGGTGGCTAGGAGGGGTGGCAGGGGGTGAGGTGGGGGAAGATGGCTAGGAGGGGTGGCAGGGGGTTAGGTGGGGGAAGATGGCTAGGAGGGGTGGCAGGGGGTTAGGTGGGGGAAGATGGCTAGGAGGGGTGGCAGGGGGTTAGGTGGGGAGGGTGGCTAGGAGGGGTGGCAAGGGGTGAGGTGGGCGAAGGTGTCTAAGAGGGGTATTAAGGGAAAGGTGAGGGAGAGTGTCAAGGAGGGGTGGTAGGGTTGCGGTAAGGTGGGACTGGGTGTGTGGGGTTGCAGCACACTTTCAGCAGAGAGGGTGTAGTGGTAGGTGCAGGGTATGTGGTGGTGGGGAGGGTGTAGTGGTAGGTACAGGGTATGTGGTGGTGGGGAGGGTGTAGTGGTAGGTACAGGGTATGTGTGGGGAGGGTGTAGTGGTAGGCACAGGGTATGTGCGGGGAGGGTGTAGTGGTAGATATATGGTATGTGTGGGGAGGGTGTAGTGGTAGGTACAAGGTATGTGTGGGGAGGGTGTAGTGGTAGTACAGCGTATGTGGTGGTGGGGAGGGTGTAGTGGTAGGTACAGGGTATGTGGTGGTGGGGAGGGTGTAGTGGTAGATATATGGTATGTGTGGGGAGGGTGTAGTTGTAGATATATGGTATGTGTGGGGAGGGTGTAGTGGTAGGCACAGGGTATGTGCGGGGAGGGTGTAGTGGTAGTACAGGGTATGTGGTGGTGGGGAGGGTGTAGTGGTAGATATATGGTATGTGTGGGGAGGGTGTAGTGGTAGGTACAAGGTATGTGTGGGGAGGGTGTAGTGGTAGATATATGGTATGTGTGGGGAGGGTGTAGTGGTAGGTACAGGGTATGTGGTGGTGGGGAGGGTGTAGTGGTAGATATATGGTATGTGGTGGTGGGGAGGGTGTAGTGGTAGATATATGGTATGTGTGGGGAGGGTGTAGTTGTAGATATATGGTATGTGCGGGGAGGGTGTAGTTGTAGATATACGGTACCTGGTAGTTGAGCAGGGTAGGAGGGTGAGAAGTAGGTCAGCTGCAGTTGGCGGGAGATGATGTCCAGAGGGTTGTATCGCGGCGATACTCGTGGGTGGTGAGACAGATGACATGGACACTGGACAGAGAGTGGTACTACACACGGGGCCCTTTACATCATCAGTCTCCTCGTCTGTATCCTATATCATAACATAACAAGAGTTGTATTTAACGTGCCGCTCAGTGATTTCCAATATCCAGTATTTACCTTGTTTTATATTGTCCCCCTACTTTCCTTTCTAAATCGTACCTACACCCCCAACCCTCACTCCCCTTACTTATGCACCTCTCCCCCTTCACGTACCTCTCTACTCTTTCCCCCTCTCCAACATCCCCTCCCCTACACCCCCACCACTTCCCCTCTCTCGTACACCCCACCCCTTGACCTTTCTTTACTTCTCCACCCCTTCTCTCCCTCCCTTACCTCCCCTCCCCTCCCCTTTCTCCTCCCCCTATCTCCCCACCCCTTTCCCCCCCTCCCTTACCTCCCCACTTCTTCCCCTTCCTCTCACCCCTCTCCTATTTCTTTTTTCCTTATCTTCCCACCTATTCCTCCTCCCATACCCCCGTCCCAACCTCTCCCGGCATTCTCAACCCCAACAGCCAGTCGACCCTTTGGTAGTTGGTGTTTATAGTCACCGACAGGGGGCCTCCCCGAGGAAGGGACGCGCACAGGGGGGATTGTGGGATAGCAGAGTCTATGTCAGGGAATTATGGGATAGCTGGTCACCTCCGGGGGTTTGTCTGCCGCTGGTTCCCCCGGGCACGCCACCCGCCCGCTACCAGCGCAACTACATCCGGCCAGTTGTGCGCATGCGGACTGGACGTCGCCGGGGGCCACTTGTGTCATTTAAAATCAATCTTCTTCTTTTGTACGAGTGTTTTTTCCTGTGCGCTTCTACTGGCCAGATGTGCTGCAGACCGCCTCACAAACCTGGTTTTAAAAAAACTGTATCGACTCTTCTCCGGGTGGCACAAGGACCGTTTCTTCTTTTCTTTTTCTTTTAAAAGACCACAATAAAACGCTGTTGCCATGGCCATCATTTAAAAACGTTATCATTATTTATTCACCTCCATTTACCATGATAATCGTTGAATATTCATGCTTACCCTTATTCGCATAGATATCCTTTCTTTATTAATATCTGCCCCTGGTATTTTTCCTAATAGACCTACCATTGGGAACTCGTACTCAACGTCCATGGAGCGTTGTAAAATACTCAATGCGTGATGCGGTCACGAACATTAGCCAATCTATCATTGAAACATGGAAAAACGCCATTTTCTCACTTGTTACATCACCGATTCCTAGGTTATTCACTAGGTGCCAGTGAGCCCGAATATTATCAATACTGCACATCTACCAGTGTGAAGTATTTCACAGGCATTCGGCCATAGGTATATAATAATACCCCTTCCGTTTACTTACAAAAACAATATATAAGCCTGTCCTCGTGTTCGGCATTGCCATATTCCATTATGTCATATTTCCCACTCTCGCATGCTTGACCTATCATTGCCTTATTAGTTGGGGAGTTCGACACTGCCTGCTCTAAACCGTACTTCCCCTATACTACTACCCTGGCCCAGACTTACAGTGGGACATGTCGACCTTCAGCTTGTCTTCACTATCTGCGTGCTATTCACTGTGGTATTGGGAAAGGAGCAGGGTGCCAGTGTCTGCGTGTCTTAGAGGCGTGCTCAGCTTTATGTTACAAGTAGGTGTAACACACCATTGACTGGTTTCAGATACAAGCGGTCAAATGCTCCAAACAGTTGACGCGTGGTTATATCCGAACGAATGCGAGAATATTGCGTAGAGTCAACTCCGAAAAGTATACAAGCGATGAAACCAGTCTGTCATATTCTTTTCCCACCTTTTCCAGACAAGTGGGGTACCAATATTAGTTCACTTAAGTACGAACTATTTTTTAATATTCAGTAATTTTCCGCATGCGCCGGTTCTTGCAGCCCGGAGCACACAACATACCTGTATGGTCCAGGTATGTAGATACACGCTGTCCATGTGTTTTCTACGGACACTTTTGGATTAGGCCGATGATAAAAGGCAATATGAGACACATCGAAAGGCTATGCTAGGAATTTTGGGAGACCTACCGACACACCACAATTTTCCCGTTTCTAAACGTGGTATATATGGCCGTGTCTGGGCGGCAGTGGGCGCCGGGCTTCATGCTCTCACCCCCCCCCCCCTCCTGGTGGGTACCGCCGGTTCTCCCGTCTGTGGGCGTCTGCTCTGTGAGATGAAACAAGACGTTCAAATGGCGGGAGATAGAGCGGGAATCGAACCACGCTCTCTGGGAGTATCAGACCAGCATCCTGTTCCCTGCCCCAGGATACATATCTTTTAAAAAATGCGAAATCGATTTTACATTTTCATTCGCTGCTTCTCAACTGCAGATGAGAAAATTCAACATCTATATAGAGTTTTATCTTTGGATCTTTGCATCCATTATCGACAGTTAGATTTATGATATTTCATTGATATGTTGATCCTGACAATATCTATTCTGTTCACGTGACGCAAACAGACCATTCTGATTGGTTAGAATCTAGGTATGACGTCTATGGTCTATAGTAAAAAAGTGAAAATTAATATCTGAAAAAAAATCCACCCGTGATGGAAGATTCTAATCTGGATAATGTATACTTTGTTGTGTAGCTGTGTGGTTAGGACATACAACTATCATAAAGACTATTCCCATAAACCTGTCAGTGCGGTGTACACGCAACCGCTTGTGATACATCGGCCGTCACTGTGCACAATGAGCGCAGGGAGCCAGTGTGGCGGCGGGCGCCTGTAGCGCCGCGTGTCACAATCTGACGGCTTGACACCAGGTGGCGTGCTGCGCCCAGTCCCGTATTGTTCCGCGCCGAGCACATGAATACATTGAGATCACAACGACGGCCGTCAAATAACCACTCCTGTCCGCAGGTACCCCTCCACCAATCACGCACGCGGAGTTCTCGGCTATGAGAATGTATGGGCACTCGGTAAACCACTGCCCATCATTTAAAACTGTCAGAGACCATAACCATGGTATACGGATTCAAATGCATTGAACACGGGAGAATAGTCCCCCTCTGTTATAGAGCTAGAAAATAGTCCCTAGTGAAGTACCCTTTAATGTGGCAGTTCCTGGGATTAATTCACTCGAAAAGATGGATAATGAATACAACAAACGAGGTTTTTATGGACAGGCGGTTCTGTAAATCACTCGAGTTGATGTTGTATGACTATGCGTCAACCCCTCGTGGCTTATGGCCGCCTGTCCATACAATCATCGATTATTGTCTATGTATACGGATTTATCACGTTATTCTTACTTAATGTCCGCCTGTCTGAGTGCAGGACAAAGAGAGGTGTGAATATTATATAAGTGTTGTTTGATTAAAAGATTAATCTTATGTACATAGGAGATCAATTACCCCACAAATAATTGGGACCATTAATGTGATCGATTCCCATTAATGGGGATTCGTAAGCTCTTCACTTCACCAACATTTAATGTCAAGTAAGACATGTGCCTATAAAGTAAGGTGAAAACGAAACAAAACCTGCGGTAAGGTGAACGAAACAATACCTGCAGTAGGTGAAAACGAAACAATACATGCAGTAGGTGAAAACGAAACAATACCTGCAGTAAGCTGAAAACGAAACAATACCTGCAGTAGGTGAAAACGAAACAATACCTGCAGTAGGTGAAAACAAAACAAAACCTGCAGTAGGTGAAAACGAAACAATACCTGCAGTAGGTGAAAACAAAACAAAACCTGCAGTAGGTGAAAACGAAACAATACCTGCAGTAGGTGAAAACGAAACAATACCTGCAGTAAGCTGAAAACGAAACAATACCTACAGTAAGGTGAACGAAACAATACCTGCAGTAAGGTGAACGAAACATAACATTTCACCTGTGATGGCCGCGGAGTCGCTAGACGTGCGTGCGGCGTGGAGTGAACATAGCTCAGAAAACCCTCTAAAAACTGGAGAACAAAACACTCTAACTCCTTTAATGACCAATGAAGGAATGGTAACGTCGAGGAGTAGCTGAACTGTGCGCCGGGACACGGGAAGCTGTATATTTCCCTCAGATACAATGTGTGCCGGTGCGAGACCTCGTCTGTTGTTATCACCACTCACCCCGTGCCCGACACCCTGTAGGCGCATCGGCGGAGTTAACAAAGACCGAAAACGAAAACACGTCCAGCCTCCGTTAGGCAGGATGAGCTTATCTGAAAGATCTACCAATTTGTTTAACGAAATCAGAAAAATAAATGGTCTTGGCTTAGTACATAAGTGTCGAGTCCGGATTGCATTGTCCACCCTATAGGTAGCAACTACTGATAACCAAGTACAAGATTGTGGTTGCAGTATCTTAAGGAACTTTCTCTAAAAGACATAAGGATGCACGAATCATCATGAGTTTTATTATTCTCATCCCATTACCATATATCAGCAGGTACGAGTCTAGTACAAAAGAAACACAATAAAAGAGCTCATATTTTAACTACTCTGTAGACATTAACTATCAATGGCATGTGCTATTTTGTTGTAAAGAGGGACCAAGCGGCAGGACGGCCTCGGCCGAGCTTGGAGAAGTCATGTATGAAAGTACCCTGACAAAGGCTTCTAAAAACACCTGCAGACTCTACACCACGCTACCTTCTTCTCACACAGCATCTGGGATGAACACGATGCATCGTGACCGTTATTACATTCCCGCAGTTAATTACATTCTCACAGTTAATTGCATTCCTGTAGTTGAGGCGATATTACATACATGACATTCCCAGAACGCATGCCAGTATTTAGAACTTGTTCTTTGCAATATATAGCATCTGGTATATTCAGGAGATAGAACTGGTAGATTCGTAGACCACTGAACAAAGGACACGATGGTCTGAAACGCCCTTACTACTAGTAGATCATTATCTTACCATGGGTTACGAAGTCCCCATTGAATATGTATCTGGCCGCAGTAAACCACTCCCCATTGTTTATAAGTGACCGTAAAGCACACCCATGGTTTACGGCTTTTCCAACCCCAATCTCGAATTTCTAAGAATAGAAAAGATTATTAACGACCATAGGTAAGAAAACAATCAATGTTTTTTTGATAACCGCATCTCGGGGTTTACGGCTGCCCGTCCAAAAAGAAATTCAACCTAGAACTATATCGTATACGTTATACGTTATAAGACTTGGACTCATTGAGTTCAAATACGAAAAATATGATAAATCGCAACAACTTCAAGAATTACCCCAAACGTAGACTCAAACCCAAAGAAACAACTACCTGACTAACCTAACCAATTGACCATCTGACAGTGTGTTATGCTGGTTTCTACACCAGCCATGCCCGACGCGGTATCTTTATTATCCACCTAACACAAAGTGTCTCTAGTAAACGTAGAGCAACTCTGTATGGATATACCCGGATACCGGATAAATCTCCACCATGCTTGACAGCGCTGTGTCCGTATCAAATGTGTAGTTATCCTATATGTTGATATATGGTCTATTCTTGATAGTAATCTTGTAGGTGGATAGTAATCATAAAAAGACCGGTTTTGTATACGAGTGACCATAGTTTCCTCGGAGTTGACGACGTAACATCCTCGCTGTCGCTCAGATATTACTACACGTCAACTACTCGGAGATTACGTCCACCGGCACATGGAAGCAGTCATTCCTGTATACCTGCGCCGACGTCGTCACGGCGCGGCCCCTGCACGTTTCCCCGCGTTCACTCCTGCACTTGTCGTGGTTTATGTATTCTCGAGTAGAGCGCCCTCTCTAGTCTCCATTCAGAACTACTGTTAACCCTCTATAGCCGCGTGTTGTCACCAAACCGCGTGAACACGCTGCGCGCTACAGAGCCCCGCGCACCGGTTTGACTGCCGCCATCCCGATAAGTGGGGACTCAGGATGTTATTTAATTTTGTGCAGCAGCGTTAAAAATTCTGATATTGAATAAAAAAGAATCGTCCGGATGGAGGCGGCAGAGGGTTAAACCCCACCTCGCGGCCGCCGAATCAGATTATGTCCGCCATTGAAAATATCACATGTCACCATAGCAACGCCTGCAGCTGCCCCGGTCTTGGCTAAACTGCTGAGTCGCCATTTTTCAGCGCTGCAGGTGGTGGTGAAGAGGGTTGGGTGGAGGGGGGGGGGGGGTTGAGGGGTACTACCTGGGGGGTGGGGGGTGGAGAGGGGTACTACCGGGGGGGGGGGGGGTGAGGGGTAGTACCAGGGAGGGTACTGTTAGGAGAGGCCCGGCCAGAAGCAGGAGGGTAGGAATGCAGACAGATTGGAGACCAGCGCCGCCCCCACTCGAGGCGCGGGAACTGTTTAACGGGACGCGGGGAAATTGTCGTCTGCTCGTGAGAAAACATCCTTTGTTGGTCTTTGAACGGCGCGCCCGCAGCGGCCAGCGGAGGAACTAGACAGCAGAACACGGACCAATATACAGGCATACGTGTTTCTGTTCATATGAATATCCATATTGTAGAGGGAACCTATGAAAGTTTAGGGTCAGAGCTCGTATCCCATCGAGTTTGAATCGCCTAGTAATTCACAAGGAGAAGCCGTGTGAATTATGTAGCGATTCAAACGAGATGGAATCAAGTTCTGACCCTAAACTTGAATTGGTTTCTGAATTTATCTCACCCCTCACATTAACTTATTGACTGACATTTGTGACATAATCCCCTATTGAGTATTCCTTCTAAATACACAATGGGCGTTGGATACGAGTTCCCAGTGTTATGTTCATAGGGAAAGTATACCAGGGGTGGGATCAATCTTCATAGCTGTAGGATATAAGATCCATATCTCTACTACAGCCACGCACAGATAGATATCATATCACCCTAACTCGATATTCATAAGTGTATCTATTTCATATGTTGCCGATGTGCTTTTCTCTATTCTCTCCACCTAACTTTGTGTCATAACACTGAGTTTACATCAATTCATTATTACTCTTTATTTACGGCAGGGGGTGTGAGCTATTGGAGGGGGATGGTTGATACGACGGTATTTGAGGGGGATTTCATTTGGAGGTATTTGCCGGGGGGGGGGGGGGGCATTTCATTTGGAGGTATTCCCGAGGTGGTATGGATGTTTCATTTTCAAGGATTTACCGAGAGTAACACAGACGCCCCTCTCGTACATAATACAGACTGATTTGCCCAAATGGAAAACGGATGTGCACATTGAAAACCTTACAATAATAGACCCACGGAAATTCTATTCCGTATTCACACCCTGAAGTAGAACGTGTCAAGATTGGTCTAGCTTTTACGATTCCTCTGATCCAGAATTCTTGTGGGAGTGTATTTCTAACCTACTCATTGATTACTTGGATGAAGAATGTCCAATAACTAAATTTAAAAATGTTAAACATAAAGATGATTGGGTCTCAGATGAAATTTATTCTCTAATAAACGAAAGGGCTGTAAAATTGAAGAGCTATAAGAGATCTTGTAAGGAATCAGACCTAAAGGAGGCAAAAATGCTAAGTGTAAGAATTAAACATGGTCTCAGACGAGCAAAAATCGAATACTGTCGTGAACAAATAGAATTAACAAAGAAACACCCACAGGACTTCTGGCGATTTATAAATACTCTTACCTCGAATGATACTGGCAATGCTGGCTGCTCAATAGTAGACGAAAAGGGAGACAGAGTTCCTTCGGAAGAAATTCCGGATTACATGAATAACTATTTCTGCAATATAGGCCATAAGTTGTTTTAAGATAGAAATCTAGATAGTTATAATGAAAAAATGAGTAATTTTGATAAAACTGAACGTGATCCAATTACGATAAATTTTAAATTAGGGGACGTGATAAAACTAGCTTGTGAAATATGTACATCAAAAAGTTCTGGGATCGATAACATCTCTTCTCGTATAATTCGTGATTCCATGTTAATCTTAAAAAGTAAGTATTGTTACTTATTTAATTGTTCCCTTGAAACAGGCAAAGTTCCTGCCCCCTGGAAAAACGGGACAGTAGTTGCCATACCTAAGAGTGGAAACATGAGTAAAATAGAAAATTGGCGACCTATTTCTTTGACCGCGATCCCGATTAAAATTATAGAAAAACAAGTAGTACATATATTAGACAATATTATTGAAGAAGAAATGTTATTGAGTGACCGGCAGTATGGTTTTCGCAAAGGAGTAGGTACATGCGACGCAATTTTTGATTTTTCAAAGGAACTATACAATGCGAGAAATCAAGGTCTTAATATGGCGGCCATTTACGTGGACTTAAAAAAGGCCTTTGATTCTGTGCCTCATGATCTTTTAATTGCTAAACTCAGGTCTGAACATCATATACCTATGAACATTGTAACATGGATTAAAAACTATTTACAGGGTAGGACACAACGAGTAAAGATAAATAATCAGTTCTCAAATACGCAGGGCGTTAATTTTGGGGTCCCACAGGGGTCTGTGTTAGGTCCCATTTTATTTAATTTGTTCATAAATAGCATGTGTACTAATCCTTTAATATGTAGCCATATACAATTTGCCGACGACTTGGTTCTTTTTAGTGTAAATAAATCGCCCACTATTGTAAAAAATACTCTCCAGGACTCATTGAATGAAATAACTAATTGGTGCCACACAAATGGTATGACCATTAACTGTAATAAAACAAAAAGTATGTGGTTTGCCTCTGAAAACCGTTTAAAATATCTGGGAAACTTAAACTTAAAATGTGATACAAAGATCTTAGAGACAGTTACCCATTATAAATACCTAGGGATAACCCTGGACTCGTGTTTACACTTTAGAAAACATATAAACGAAATCAATAGGAATGCTAATAACCAACTATTTAGACTTGGCAAAATTAGGAAATACATAGACATGTTCACTGCTAAGAAGATTTATGTATCGATAATAAGGCCCACCTTGGAGTATTGCTCATTTATAATCGATGGGGCTAATAGGGATCTAATTAAGAAATTACAGGTAACACAAAATCGTGCACTTGGGATCATAAAGCGAAACTGGGGAATTTTCCAAAATATTGAAAGGTTACATTATGATGCTGGAATTGATTTCTTAGATTGTAGGCGAAATACCCAATTATTAAGTATGATTTATAAGCAAGCACAAGTTGAGGATAATTTATACCAGTCCACTCGCAATACTCGTAGTAGGAACAATGTATGCTTAAAAACTGATAGGATTTACAGTAGTTTTTATTATAGATCACCATATTATCGTGGCACAAAACTCTGGGCCGAACTAGGTTCGTCAGTACAGAATATGAAAGTGTTTAAAGAGTTTAAAAAGGAAGTCAAGATAAAATATTCCTGTTATGACTGGCGCACATAGGCCTATTGACGCTGATCAAGCTTTCTTCTTCCATTTTTTCATCCCATCACCTTTATCATCTTCTCCTATTTTTCTCTTTATTACTATTATTATTATGGAATGTAATAATGAGTTTACATGTTTTCCATGATCCCATACGCAGTTGCGGTGGAAGATCTTACTTTTGTAAGAACCGTTTCTTCATGAATAAAAAAA